>NQII01000101.1:1186183-1252527 GCA_002778355.1 Clitarchus hookeri | reverse complement strand
GTTTGTAAACAAATGGCCGCTCTACTTTCACCTTGAGCGTGATCTTGCGAGCATGCAAGAAACATTGAAATCAAAGTACATTAGCATCACGTCATTAATAATTGGCATAATAAGATACAAGTCTTTTCGAAACCCATTTGTAAGTGAAAAATTAACAATTACGTTAAAACTTTAGAACTATTTCCTTTCTTTTTGCTGGCAACCTAACGGCATAACTGTATCCGCGCTCCCCGCTGTTTGTAATGTTATATGCATGTAGCTAACGGCTAGGGTGTTTTTTCAAAGGTTGATTTTCAAAAGTTTCTTCCAGTCGTGAACCGACTATAGACAGTTCATAATACAGAATATACATAAACATTAAAGCCAATAATAAAAATAATATTCAATAAACCCAGACACGCCCATTCAAAACAATGTAAATGATGGTTCAACTGATTCTTAGTTCTCAAGCTGCCATGAGCTTCACTAAGCATATGGATAACATCAAGGCCAAAGATAGCACGTTGCCAAACCTAACTTAAATGACAGCGTCTACAACTGCGCTACTTCCAAGGATGTCTGCGATTGCTTCATGGGAGTGTGTAGTTACCAAATGTCAGTTGTTACCAAACCTCCAGCTCTAAATAGCTTCCACGACATGTACACAAGATTTTTATTTTTCCAGTTTTAAAGGATTTAAAAAATATGGTGCAGTTATTACAAGTTTTTAAAATAAAATATTATTATTCACTTTAAAATGTTATATAGGGGTAANATGACAGCATCTACAACTGCGCTACTTCCAAGGATGTCTGCGATTGCTTCATGGGAGTGTGTAGTTACCAAATGTCCAGCTCTAAATAGCTTCCACGACATGTACACAAGATTTTTATTTTTCCAGTTTTAAAGGATTTGAAAAATATGGTGCAGTTATTACAAGTTTTTAAAATAAAATATTATTATTCACTTTAAAATGTTATATAGGGGTAAAAAGATTTAATTGCAGTGCACACTGGATTATGGTGAAGAGGAGGGTGGAGGCGAGTGTAGGCACCNATAAGATTTAATTGCAGTGCACACTGGATTATGGTGAAGAGGAGGGTGGAGGCGAGTGTAGGCACCGCCTGCTAGCGGGTGGACAATAACCTGCCAAGTATCTACAGATCACACCCATGGACCACCTGTTTGCCTTCCCTCCCTCAGGTCTTTTCTCCCACAGCTGACTTTGCACGTGACCAGTAATGCTCTCCAGGGACTGCGGTGGCTGAGCGGTTGTACTGCTCGCGTCCCACCAAGGCAAACTGGGTTCTTTCCTCGCTCGGATCACCCCAGCATGTTTGCATGTGAGAATCGTGCCGGACGATGCCTCTGGTCGGTTGGTTTTCTCTGGGATCTCATTTTTTCCCTGCCCTATCATCACGGTGCTGCTCCATACTCACCTCAATCACTCTCATCGGCTCTCAATACCTCGCTGTTAAGAGCTGCCCAAATCTCTTCACTCACTCAATAATGCTCTCCAGGCGCTTACAACACCACCCACGGATTGCTTGCATGTTCAGTACTAGGCCAGGATTGTGATGACTTCACATTACACGTAACACACATCACGGTACACTTTCACGTGTACATAAAACGTGGTATTTTTGGGTAGTGTATTATGATGCTTCACGCCCTTTGTGTATTGAATAAAAATGTTGGGGATAAATTTTGTTGCATTTCAAATTGAAAACTTTAAAAATTCTTGATTTTCGTATTTTAATATTGATGTGGTATAAACAGGTTGCGAAAGTATGACGTTCGTAATTTTTACAAACTTTGAAAACAGTTAGGACATCGTTATAACCTCAAGAACGAAATGTCTCTGGGAAATGTACACATGTTTCTCATATATATGGAATGAATCATATGTAATAAAACTTTATCTGCAATTAAAATTAAAATTTTATTTAATGAAACTTCACGTAAGCTATTAATCTTTGTGCACCAAATGAAAATGTTAGGGATAAGTTTTGTTAAATTTGTGTTTGAAAACTCTGAAAATTCAGGTTATACATGCGTATTTGTGTTTTAATATTGATGTTATACGTTTGTGATTTATACGAACTTTGAAAACTAGGACATCGTCATAACTTCAAGAACGAAATATGTCTGGGAAATGTAAACACGTTTTTCGTGTACATGGAATAAATCATATGTAATAAACTTTCATCTGCAGACAAAATAAAATTTTTTTTTAATGAAATGAAGCTTACTAAACATGCAAACTTAATAGTTGATACCTGCCAAATGCTGAAGTTTGGAAGTAGGTATTGATTCTGCTCTGCGGCGTGAGGCGCCAGCACTTGATGCTAGCCCTCAGTGATAGGGCGTAGAAATACGTCGACACTGTTGTCTCTAGGTCCAATTTACTAATAAATTACACTTTATTTGTGAGTTCACATAATCGAGTTTTATTGTTGCTTGAACAGGTTAACTGGTACATGAACTCACGAGACAAACTCCCTCCCTTTTCTGTACGTAGATTACGTGATACTTGGCGCGGCGATTTTGCGTCGTGGGGGAGGGGGGGAAGATTCTTCACACTTGGTGTAGAACTACTTATCTGACACTGCAGCGCTGTATTCCCTCGGCTGGCGGCTTGGAACTGCTCTCGAACTTGGTGGGCGTCTCGACGCCTGGCTTCGAAGTTCCTTCTTCCCGGGTCCACGCAGTAATCTGCGCCTGACGACGGCCGGCTGCCGTCGACGTCTGCTCGCGGATTCGCTCCGTCCTCTTCCGTTTCCGTCGGCCGACTGCCTGACTGACTGACTCTTTCATCGCACTGGCTTCGTCCGGCTCCGACCCGGACGCCTCGCTTCAGGTCCCCCGACTGACTGATTCGACGTCTCTCCACTGACTGCCTCGTTGTTCCCCCCTTCACGTGGTTTTGTAGCGTCCATGTGGTATAAGTTGAAGGGGGAAGAGACGTGCACCAGGGCCCCACCTTGTCGTCCCTCCGGGTCATAAAACACGTGTTATATATAATATATATGCAGTACATGAATTAAAAAGTGAGCAGACATAGCAAAAAAACAATGAAATGCAAAGATAATACAACAACGTCTATATTGTGATTTGGCCAGCGAGATAATGTTGTGCAGTGTCACGTATCACTCAAAAGCTNGATAATACAACAACGTCTATATTGTGATTTGGCCAGCGAGATAATGTTGTGCAGTGTCACGTATCACTCAAAAGCTAGACATTGACAAGCTTTTCCATCATGTGAATGTTACGTGAAATGACCGGAAAAGTGTCCTTGGAACTCATTAGTAAGGTGTAGCCAGCTTACATGTATATGTTGCTAGTTACGTGAAGCGTGAATTCATCATAATCCCGGCCTTAATTATTTGTACGNAGCCAGCTTACATGTATATGTTGCTAGTTACGTGAAGCGTGAATTCATCATAATCCCGGCCTTAATTATTTGTACGCATACAAACTTTAGTGGACATTATGATTTGTCTGCACAAATTGTTTCCATCATAATACTGGGGATAAATATGATATTTGTCCTACTCTACCAAAATCAATGCACGTGTTACTTCAAAACACTTCAACCTGCAAAATAGTTTTGTCATTTTTATAGTACTGTATGCGGTATATGTTATTAAAAGTTAAAACTAATTGTTCTATTGTTTATGTTGTTCACCATAAGTAATTACGTCCTGCTTTTTTATTTATTAATTATATCACCGCAAATTTTTGTAGTTAAACATTAAATGAAATCACGTGGCAATGTTTTTATTGATGTGAAGTGAGAGGATACACACAGAAGAAAAAAGTACTTATTTTATAGTATAGTTTGACAAGTCTGTCTTCCCACTCTTTTTAACAAGATTGCATGTCCCTTTAAAAAGCACGGATAGTCAACAGTTGTTTACAAAATCTGGTCTAAAACATTAGCAAATCGGAGTCCAAACAAAACTAAGCATGANACGGATAGTCAACAGTTGTTTACAAAATCTGGTCTAAAACATTAGCAAATCGGAGTCCAAACAAAACTAAGCATGAGTGGTTAACAAATAGTAGTCAAAAGACCTTGCAGGACAAACACTTGACTGTAGTTGTGTGCGGAAACATTGTACTTAAAGGGTGGGCGGAGAAGTGGAGTCAGTGGGTATTGACTAGTCCTGGCGGTCTAGGGGGTATAGTATCTACTTTTAGATATGTGCTATGCCCAGTACAGTGCTCACCAAGAAAAAAATGGAACATATAGCATATAGCAACCAAAAAAGTAAAGTGCAACAAATTAATTTTTTTGGTCGATTTCCCTTAAATTTTCAACTTTATTCACCCATATTTTTTATGGTTCCTCAAAAATGTGGCATTACAGAAAGAGAAGCGCAATAAACAGGGGTAATATAGAGAGGTTCTTCTGTATATCGTTTTAATTTTTTACCTTATGCTAATTAAATATTTTTATGTATTGAACTTCTGCAAACAATGTTATGAATATTTTAGCATTATAAAGGCTTCTATAATTTATTTATAACTAATGTACTTCCATTGACACTGGACTATGCCTTGTATGAACTGGAAATAGTCTTTACTGCTCTACTTTAACATTTATTTTTAATGTCTGTAAAACTGATTTCGTACATTCTTCTTTACGGACTTACTCTGTCAGAATTGTGGGGACATACGGGAGATTAGTTTTCTGAAACCCAAGTCCTCTCATTTTGTGAAGGGTACTGCAATATCCTCACCTTTCACTTCAATATAAGTCAATATAAATAATGTGTACGACAATTTTTAGTGTAGAATGTATTTCATACTAAGTTCAAAAAATTCTTTAACTGAAATATTAAAAAAAAATGCTTTTAATTATGTGTGTTGCAGTGCCACCACATCTATAAACTCATTGACGACAGACTCTGGGTCTGTGTTGGGTCAGGTGACTGACTCGTTGGATGCAAAGATTGAGGTTCTGTTACGTGACTGGCACCATAGCTCAGATCTGCTTTTTGCTGTGCATCCTGTTGATGGCAGCTTCCTTATCTGGTGAGATTTATGTCGCATATAGTCCTAAATTTCTTTATGCGTTTTGTAAATTTGTTTAATATTTTTTTGTGAGGGAGGAAGGTCTATATTAGTGCTTGGTCCAGCCATTTGAAATGGTTTGCAAGTCTGTATAATATAAATTTATTATTATCTTGAGTTTTATCATACTGAATAATCTGATACAAAATAAAGTAATGAGTTGGTTAATGTATTGTAATGAAGCACGCTGCTCCTTCTGCAATATTTATAATATTGCAGCCCCACAATCACGCACCATATTTATAATGATGACGGCTGTAAGTTACAACTCGGTTAGCTCAGTGGTAGCAACATGAAACTCTTTTAAAAAAAGGCGCCAATTAAATAAAGAAGTCAAGTTCCGGTTTATTTGTTCTATACTTTTATTAACCAATCAATTGAAACAGTTCCAATAATGTAGAGTACGAACAGGTTCACAGATAAACGGACAAGTATAGAGCTGCGTCACAGTGGTTAATTGATTATTTACATCTTGAGAATTTTCATTGCCCGAAGAAAAACAGGGGCAGCGACCTCACACACCGGCTGAGAATTAATGAGCAGAATAAAGTTGCCGGTGTGGGGGCTATTTACCACGCCCGATGCTGCCTCGGCACTGGTTGCTTGTTGACTGTTCGGCCATTGTCAGTTATCTGTCCGAACACTGGGTGTCGACTGCTGGAGCACTGGGTGTCGACTGACTTGCCGGTGATAGGCGCACTCAGTATTTGTCGCGTGCCTATCACCCCCCTCTTCACAGATAAGGGCCTGTCGTGGGCCAGCTTCCTTTTCCCATGCTTGCCGAACTGCGAAGCCATTCAAACTGCATCGTCAGTTAAAGATAATCGGACTTCTAGAACACTAACTGATGACGCAGTTTGGAAAAGCTTGTGTATCTAATGCTGAGCGTAACAAAAAACTAAGACTTTCGAAACGACAAACGGATGCCCGATAAACGAACTACCACTGTTTTAATTTTGAACCCGATAACAATACGATGCCTGGCAAAGCGAAAGGAAATTAACCACGTATCCCGAAAATTACTAATACTGCGTCATTACAGTATGTTTAGTAATTCTTTGGGTCTAGGCATTTGGCATAACTTAACATTTCTGAAAAAAACTGACATACGTACATATATACAACAAAACACTCATTATGGCACGGCTGACAGGTGAAAAATTGTCACTCCTTCCAATTTTATTCCTATTAATTTTGATGAATGACCTCTGCTTAGCTGTATGTGTCGGTCTGCTTACAATGTCCATCCAGTTGCGAGAGAGCATTCAGAAGGGACAGGTGTACTGCTTAGCTACCTGGTACATACTTTAATTTGCATGTGAGGAAACATAGTGCCACTGAGTAGTGCCCCACCCACTTATACACATGCTCAGTGGACAGACAAGCAGCTTGGCATTAAGTTTTCCTGCCAACCTCTGACAGTTTGACACATAGTGAGCCTACCTCAAGAAGTAACTGTGCAGTGTTTAGTGTACATAGCTACGAAAGCATTATAAACAACATACTGCATGTCTGATGCAGATAGCCCCAGAAAATGCTGTGTTTACAAAGATGTACACTTGCCATTATTTTGGTCATAATTACCATTTTAAAAACGTTTGTGTGTGTGTGTGTGTGTGTCATATGTATATATATATAAACTATTAACAAACAAAAACTTTTACTGTGAACTGCTTGTCTGCTCACTGACAGCATGTTTACAGACCAGTCTGAAAGCTACCCTCGCACTTCACTCCTGTAACTGTTATCATATTTTTTCAATTTTTTTCTGACATTGCTGTTCCTTTTCTGCCTTTTATAGCTACCATAGTCATTCACTCATCTGTGGGAGGGAAAAGGCAGTGCTGTGAATCTTTTAACCAAGCAAAGGATTATTCTTATTGATAGAAACTAGTTCTGAACTTTTTACTTGGCAAACCATGACTTTAAGAAGGGGGAGGGGGAAGTTATCGTCCATTCACGGTTACTTCCAACTTTCCTGAAACCCTGCTAAAGTTCTACTTCAGGATATTCCTCCGCCTCATGCAAACAAAGTCTAGAAAATTATGCTACACCAAAAGGGCGATGCACACTCAGTGTAATAATATTTTACATATTTATTAAAAATTAAATATTATAACTTACAGATATGTAAGTTAGAGTTCAGTTTAACCAAAATTAGGTATATTTTTAACATTAACACGATTATAAAAGCATATCATACATGGGATGGTTTTTCAAAGGTTTTATTTAAAAGTGTGAAGAAACTGCAAATAGACTAAATAAGGGGCAGGCATTATATCAGTGTATATAGGTCCCCATGCTTACATTTATGTTGCAAACTCAATTTTAACTCTAAAATGTTATACTGAACTCGTCTTGACTCAAAATTCATACAGCTTGACTCGATTCAACTCGAAGCTGTAAAAATGAAACACGCTCATCACTAGTTAATAATAAATAAATAAATAAATAAATAAATACAAAAACAAGGCAGAAATTCTGCAGATTATGCACTGCGCAAGGACAGAAATTTTAAGGACTCCCCTTCTTGGCCTACAAGGAGCCGTTGTTGTTTCCCCAAGGGCCTTGCAGGGGACTCCATATTAGCGAAAGTCATTAATATGTAAAAAATAAATATATTGTCACAAATGCGGGCTGCTTCCCCCTAATCATTAGCTTATCCGCAACCCACATAATAACACATATAATGGAAGTGGAGGAGGGGGGTACTCGAGCACACTCGCTTCTGTTCGTTCATTCTATTAGTATGGTGGGTTCCGTTCGTCCAATTCCATATGTACACTTCAATGCAAAAAAAAAAACCACACACAACACACACACACACTTATGACTACATCTTTTAAACCATTAACTTATACTTAGGGGTGGGGGTGGTGTACCTAAATCATAAATCAATAAAGTTAACTGCTATCTTCCAAGTCAAATTCCTATGTATTATAACTTTTAAATGAGAAAACAACTAAAGAATATTTGGTGTTAATAAATTACAGATCTTTTTCTGGATGAAAACAAACAATTAATTAATTAATTATATAGGTGCAATTCCAATTAAAACATCAATATCTCTTTACGTCACTGGTCACAACACTTATTTAACCATGTATCACAAAGTTTGAGTGTTATTGCCAAGGGGAACCCATACCAAAATTTACCTAAACTCCTTAAATGAATCTCATATGGGGTTCTTACGTTAACCTAAACTTAACCAGGTTCTACGTTACTGTTTACTATGTCCCTCAACGACCTCACTTGCCCCTCTCGACACTCTAGAAGAATGCCCTCCCCATGGGTTGGACCAGCTACACATTGCATTAAAACTTACACTGTGATGTCATTTTGTGCGCCTGCACTGATGTCCTCAAATATTGCTGTGCACTCCACGATACCGCAATTCATCACTGTGCCCTAGGCTAGGCTGACGTCTAGCCTAGGCTTAGACTGTGTCCCGGACATAGACCAGCACCCAAGCGTTCATACAGTTTTGAGGCTGATCGGCAACTCCCAGATTGAAATGACGCCTGTCCCCACATTCTGCGACTCACAACTGCTGAATTGCTAGACCCTGTGAATTCTGAGGCCCTGGCCAGTAGCCGCCCGAGCACGCACATTTCATAATAGGCTGGGCTGCATCACACCAACTATACTGCACGAATTGCGGAAGTCAAACATTGAACTCCCGGGCAGCTAATGCCCTCCGCAAATAGTTAGCTCAACCCGCACGCTTACGCCTCGCCTACTGTAAAACTTTCCGGGTCACACACTTCCTGAGTCGCAGCAAAGTAAACTTAACACAGAACGGTGACAAATCTATATATTAAAATTTGAACCTGACTATATATATATATATGTATGTATATATATGTATGCATATATATATCCACTGACACAAAATCACTGAATGAAGTTTCATTAATGTCAAATTTTTTCTTCACTTCTACCCAAGCAGCTTCACACTCCTCTTCTTCTTTGGTGCAGTCAACTTCCTGTGTATTTGCTGGAAACCCTGCCTTGGCAAAACAATTTGCAACTGTGGCAGGTGTGATTCTGTTCCATGCTAACACGAGCCTGTGCATGGCCTGAAGAATGTTCCACTTCAAGGAACTTCTAGCATCTTTACCAGATTCCATTTGGCGCTGAAGGAATTGCACCAGTTGCAAAAACATCAGGAAAAACTGGACACGATATTAGGGAACTAGATCACACTGCAGGGTACTGGTGCAGTTTGGACCCCTTTTTTAGTGAAACTACAAGAAGTCACGACTATACAATCCATTATGAGCAGGACAGTGATCTATTAACAGCAGAATTTTCCTATTTTTCACTCCCATCCTACAATCAAAACTCTGCAGCCATTCTTGAAATAATGATGATGTCATCCATGAACTTGATTTGGCTTTGTATTTGCAGGGAAGGTTTTTCACATTTTTTAAGCATCTGGGTTTTGAAAACTTCCCAATCACTAGTGGTTCCATTTTCTCAGACCCATCACTATTAACAANTTTTTTAAGCATCTGGGTTTTGAAAACTTCCCAATCACTAGTGGTTCCATTTTCTCAGACCCATCACTATTAACAAAAAACAGTACAGTAAACCTCTCCTCACTTTTGTTTCCTCCATGACAGGTTCGATGTTTTACCTCCCAAGTTCTGTCTGGGATAATATTGTACAAAACTCCGGCTTCATCACAATTAAAAAAGTCTTTTTTTTTTTTCATATCCCGAGATAAGTGTGTGAAAATTTTCCTGCCATTTGTCCTGAACCTCAGGATTAACAGCAGCAGCTTCTCCACATACTTTCAAAGTGGTCAAATTATGCCTTACTTTGAACCTATGCTGCCAACCACCAGAAGCCTGAAAGTTTTCAATGCCCAATTTAAGGGCTTCTTCTCGTGCCTTTTCCTGAAAAATATTTCCGCCAACTGGTATATTTGATTTCCTGGAATGCATTAGCCAGTCAAATTATATCTTCTCCAATTCTTCATAAGGTGAAGAGCGCACNGTATATTTGATTTCCTGGAATGCATTAGCCAGTCAAATTATATCTTCTCCAATTCTTCATAAGGTGAAGAGCGCACACGTTTACGTTCGGGTGACAAAAAATTATTCTTCGCAACTACGGTGTGTTGGGTTAATATCGTTGAACGCATGTATTTCGCTATTTCAAATTCGTTAGCGGTTTTTTACAGCAAACATGGAATTAAACAAACACAATGTTTACATTCTTTACGAAGTAACTCATNAATTCGTTAGCGGTTTTTTACAGCAAACATGGAATTAAACAAACACAATGTTTACATTCTTTACGAAGTAACTCATTGAACGCACTAACACTATATGTTGACGTAAAACCTTTTTTAAGTCATGGGCATAGATTTCATAGGCAGTGTCACAATCCTGCACTAGGCACTAAGCTGCAAGCGTTTTCTTTGCCGCACCACGTTGTACTGTAGTATCAGCTGCTGCTAACATAGTTCTCCACTGAACCGCCGGTAAGCGCTAGTTGCATCAGCCAACACAAAAGCTTGTGACCAACTACACCACCAAAGAACTGCAACATCTATGAGAATACCAGTGAAATTGTTTATGTTTTCGTATTGTTAAGTGTCCACTGCGTTTGTGGATGCAAAAAGTTAATTTCATTTCCGTTAAAAAAAAATTACTACCATAATTTTTGGATTCGTGAAGCGCACAAAAGGTGTTCGTTAAAGTGTATTTTTTATAAATCGACCGTAAATTTTAAGCAAAAAATTTGTACTACTGAAAATTATTTACATGTGAAAGTATAGCATTTTGGCGGGACCAAATGGTGTGTTCATTGTAATGAAGTTCGTTGTAATGGTGCTTTACTGTAATTATTACAATTAAATGTTTAATTTTTAATTATGGAGCCAGTCTTCAACTCGGTGCAAGCAGCGTACATTTTTCCGCATTATATTTCATATATGCGATACACATTGCATTGAAAAGTACTTAAACATCATTATAACTTCAAAAAAAATATTTACATCTTTTTAGCACACTAGCTAATTTCCATCATTTATTTGACATTGGAATTAAGAATTCTTTAGGAAAAAATTTCTTTCAGTACAGCCGTTCAGTCTCAAATTATACATTCGTCTAAATTTTGTTGCAACTGTAAAATTACCATAATCTCTTGTCTTTTAATATATTACAAACCAACTTGCGAATACTCATTATTTGACATCAACAGCTGCTACTGAAAATATAAATATATTAAATGAAAGATGTGTAAGTAGTTAAAACTGTAAAGAAAACAATACAGAAATTATAGGTAAGAACTTTGCATCATTGGGAACTAAGCGGGGCAGATCAAACCTAAGAAGAATTGCTGCAAATTCATCACAGTGTTATCCATGTGTAGTTTTTTGGGATTTCACAACATCCTATTAATTTCATATGTTTCTGTATCAAACATGAAAAGTGGTTTAGGAAAATTTACTTAGTAAGAGTTTTCTTCATTACTAATGTTTTATATTGAATAATTTTTGCTGGTTAGAAGTTAAGTGTCATTTTGTAATATTACCAAAATTATGGTCACTACAGTACTGATAATTAAAATGTGCTCCTTCAGGCTTTAATTTTTTTATTCATTACTGTAGTTATTTATTGTCGATAAATACTGGATAACATTATTTTGATATAAATTTTGAAATATTTAAGTGTGGTACTTTGCATTGAAATTGTACTTCACTATTTTGTGTTTTTGTTGGTTGCTGTCAGCTATTAGGAGACTGATTTTTTGTAGGGTGGTAGATTGGCTGGATGAATACCATCCAGGTTCGTTCCGTCAAGCGCAAATATCTTTCTCGACACGAATACCAAATGCTTTCCCCCTGGGAGATGCAATGACCATGTCAACCAACGTGTGCCTCTACAGTGTGGCAAGCTGTCACCTTAGCTACCGTGATGTCCTCAAACCCCCTGCAGCCAGCAAAGGTCCTGTGAGCCAGACTGAGGTGTCTGATGCGCCAACACCACTTCCTAGTGTCATTGAGGAAGAAGGCGATACTACCACACAAGCTGCTGATGATGGTATGTGCAAAATTAGAAGATGTGCTCCATCAGAAATTTGATTACATTATAGTCATATTTATGCAAATACTACAGACATTTGAAAAATTAACTTGAATACTTATTTACTGCTGAAGCCAAATTACTGATGCTCCCAACATATGCCTGGTTATCATTACTTAACATAAAAGAGCATATGAGAATTTCCCTTCCTTATACATTATTTATGATGGTGTGTGAAATAAAGTCACATTTATGATAAATTTATTTGTTGTCACTCCTAATTTATGCTCATTTCATGTTTCTACATTTATTTGGTTTTCAGTATGTCAACAGTAACTGGTATAACTAAGTACATGCCTTGTTTTTTGTGGTAAGTAAAATTGTAATATTTTAAAACTTGCTTTTTGTTGGAAAGTATGTGGTAAGTGAAAACGACACACCACAAAATGCTCGTGTAATGGGAAGGAGGGGAGAATTCCAACACTTGTAATTGCGATATCCAGGGGCAAGCGCTTCCTTCCCTCATTCTTTTTCACTCTCCAGTGACATTGCTATATCACCCAAACCCCTTCACCATCATCAACTCCTCCAGCAACATATTCCACTCCTTCAGAGTTCTCACCAGCATGGACTGCCTTTCCCTTGTGTTAACCTCCATAACTTCTGAAACTTTCTACTTTCTGTATCTCTTCTCCTGTACAGCCCCTTGGCTAAATGTCCACTTAACTTCCCCCATCCTCCCAATCCATTCACTAACCTGTGCATTCTGTCCAGCCTCTCCACTCATTGCCAGTCCGTTAGGGAGCATCATCCCAACTCCTTTATCATTTAGAGGATGATCTAAAATTCCTTTCATTCGCACCTTCTTGCGTCTGCCTTTCCCCATTTTCCCTTATCTTACTTTGCCTTCTTTCTTTGCACCTTCTCTAACTTGTCAAAAATTATACACTTAATGAAACACAGTGGAGAAGTAGAATTTTATCACTACACGCCATGATAATATATACAGGGGTGGCAGAACAATATTTTTTTAGGGGGAGCATGAAATAAAAGTGCTAGAGTGGAGGATGAAAGATAGTAAAATTTTGTAGGGTACAAAGCAATTTGTTTTTACTTTATGTTTTAATTAAATTAAATTTTTGGAGTCTTTGAATACATCTTGTTTAACCCAAGGAATTGGTTTTACAAGTAAAACACAATCAAACTGAAATGTTAGAGTAGTAAATAAATGCACATTCATATTATATTAAAAACAATAATTTTTTGTATTAAAACTGTTTGTGTAAACAGTGTGTACATAAATTATAGTAAAAGCTTCCAAAGCACTTGCAGTGTCAATCATTTCTCTAAACAAATTCTTGGACATCTTCTTCCACATTTCTCAGTGTTTATGTTTAGCAAGAAAATATGTTTTAAGTGTGGCAATGTCATGGTATATCGAAGGAAAATATCTTAAATCTTCGCAGTGCAAAAAATGATTTTCCTGCAGTGGAAGTGTATTCAGGACAAGTTGAATACCAGGCATCCCAAGTAAATATTTACACTCTTTGTGCATGAATAACAAAAACATTAAATAAAATCTAATGGAACTGAGTGTATTTGATTCTATAAGGCAAACATTGGCTGTGTGCGAGTGCATGTAACCATTCTGCTATGGTCAGTTCCATTTGCAAAAATGAGCAGCAGCAGTGCTGTGCAATTTTAGAGGAAATGGCAAAGATGACAAGGTTTCCTTTTGAGGAATATCATTGGATTTTAAAGTGTTAGTGGAAATATTATTTTAAGTTTTGAGGGGTAGAGACGATGGAGGGCAGTATTTGATACTGCATCACTAGGGATGGGTTATCACATTTTCTCGATACGTACTCGATACCAGTTTCGATACTTTTCTTGATACCATATTAAAATTGCCACTAACACAATACAACGTAAGAAAATTGCTTATTTTACTAGTGTTGTTGACATTCACTGAAACTATATAAAAACCCAATTACACTTTAAACAAATGGTGGGCGGCCTGTAACTTCAACATCCTTGACCAATGCTAAACCAGCAACACCATCTCCTTCAATTCCATAGTGAAAGATGTTATCAAACTTAAAGGAAAATGATAGCTCAGTACACACTTATTTTGCAATTTCACAGTTTTTGATTTTATTTTGTGACTTCAAGGAAATTACTGTAACGTTTGTTTACTAAAATGTTGGATAACCAAGAGTGAATCGAGTGACAAGCGCTGCAACTTTCCGTCCATCGAGTTCAGTGCTCTGTGCAAGATGTGGCCTCGCTTCCTCTCTTCACATGTCTGGCGAGAGGGGAAGTGGTTGCCTAGCATCTAGCGTGGCATTTTCACATTCTCTCTTCTCTTTAAGTTGGCTACCCTCGGGTACGCTAAGCTGTAGTTCATCACCGCCTGGTTCAGTGTCACTTCATCCCCTTACATGAATGAAGAGAGGGGAAATGTTTGCGTAGCAACTACCATGGCACCCTTTCCACTTTCGTTTCTTCTTGAGGGAGGGGAGCTAGAACTCGTCAAGGTACTTCCTGCTTCCGTTCTTCCCCTACTGTCTGTTTCATGTGTTGTGACATGGCTGGAGTTACAAACAAACGTGTAGCCAGTTTTCCCCTTTTTCAGTATTTAAAAATTGTGCTACTGTCGTGCAGTGGCAATAATTATGTGGTGTATACAAATTTTATGGGAATTTTGTAAATTTGTGCATCATGAAAAAAACATGCATGGTAAATACCATTAGCACAATGTTAAAATTTGATACTTTTTGGATTTTCTCATGCTATACTAAATGAGCTGATTGCTTTAAAAAAACACTTATTTTGGTTGTAGCTGCTGTTNAAATGAGCTGATTGCTTTAAAAAAACACTTATTTTGGTTGTAGCTGCTGTTCAGCATATTAATTTTTGTAGGCAGGTTACAGAGATGTACCCAACTGTACAGGAGAAGAGTGTTTAGTTGCGTATTTCTCTCCTCCCACATCCTTGATATACCGTATTCACCCGAATATAAGACTACAGTGAAACCGCGTTATAAGGGTAGTCCACAATGGCAAAATAAATATCGCTATAGCGAGTTATCGTTAACAAAATTTATGGTGACCCGTAATTTTTTTTTATTGTATTTGCCCATATAGATCCTGTGTTTAAAGAATGCCGTAACCTACGCGTATGCAGTGACAAATTAGTACAAAAAAATGTACGTGTGACAGCTGCATTATGTAACGACCAGCAGACGCGCGCGACGTTGCTTCTTCCTTCATTCTTCCCCACCCACAAATTTGCGTCGTGGCGGGAGGGAGTTAGTTGCCTACAAATCAGCGCATTACTTCACTCATTGTGTCTCTTTCACACACACAAAGCCTGGAATACTGAAAACTTCCCTTTCTACTTCCCCTCTCCTCAACACCTGTCTGCCCTCCCCCGCTTCATACTCTTTCTCCTCCCGTCTATCGACCCTCTCCCGCTCCCTTTCTCATTCTGGTTGCAGATCGATAAATTCCTCCAAGCCTTCTTTGTTTCTGTGTATGGCAGAGGATAGCCAGCCTCTCAGGTAGAGAAGGAAAGGGGCGACAAAACTTTTTTTTTAGGGTTGACATTCTAGCACAGAAAAAAAACCAGCACTGCAAAAAAAAACATAAAAAGGAAGCTGGCTGCCCCCTTCACAACACCACCCTTCTCAAGCTCCACCGACGCGAGTGTCGCCACAGACTAACAAAGGCTAACGCGGGCATGGCAAGCGGGTGAATGTCACCTGCGATCCGAAGTGTTTAAACATTTAAAAAATACGAGTTTACAACTGTTCCTATCACTATAATGAAAAGCTTCATTAACAGATTTGCATAATAAATGGAATTAAGTACCTTTGAAATTATAGGAAAAATGTGTGCATTTAAAAACTATCGCAATAGCGGATGTGACGCTATAGGCCATACTCGCAATAACGCGGTTCCACTGTATTTTGTTCCAAATTTGACTTTCAAAAATTTAGAGGTCTTCTTATTTTCGCATCTCAAAAAAATTTAGGTTAATATTTATGCAGTTAGTTCGTGGTTTCCAAAGAAATATTCTAATATTTCTTAAATCATAAGTTTGGTTAATATTATCAAAACAAATAAAAAACAATCACAACATAAAGCGAGGTTAACTTCAATTTTTGTCACGGGTTTTTTTCCAATAGGCTCTGTTACTGGTCTTTAATACAGGCGTGCAGATATTTCTAATTATCGCAAAACCACCTAACAAAACCATCGCTAAAATATTGGTACAAGTATTTTGCAGTGAATAGTGGCAAAGAGTAGCTGTTCGTACGTACTGCTTAGCTCTGTGGGAGATTGTTGGTACCCCTCCTAATGGCACAGACCTTGAGGTGTTTTAACTGCTGGATTCTTTTCTNCAATCACTAGGTTGTCCCAGACGAGTCGTATTATGGGGACCCTACACCATGGCTTCCAAAAGAACTCCAAAAAAGGGTTGCATCCTCAACAGCCACTTAAAACAGCACCGTAATGTAACTGGTAGTAATTCCGATTGTGATTCTGTATTGCGTCAGTCTACCAATATAAAATTACCTACGCCACGTTTTTTGTTTTCCGATATTTAGAAGGGCACACTTTTGAAAAGATCTCGCCTTTCGAATTACAAAAAGTTATTGATGGAGCAGTTGGTGGTCGTGTTGCTGACTGCAACAAGATCAGTGAAAGGCGCAAGCTTTTGGTCGAGACGTTGAATGCTGCCCAGTCACGGTGGCTCTTGGCGATAAAGATTTTCAGTGGGGAAAATGCAATTTCCCTTTTGAGGTCGACTCTCGTACCGAAAACGCATGTACCGATATTCCTTATACACAGTTAATTTTCAATTGTACCACCAAACTCCTATATAAATAATGATAAAGCTAATTGCTTGTATTGTTTCTCGAAGTATATTTCGGATCCCGTCACGCAAGATTTCCCGCAACAATAGTTTTTAAGCTGATTGTTTATGCAAACATCCAATAACTGTATGTGAAATATGTCACGCGCTTCACCATTTATCACTGCTCTGCGCACTTTGTCTATCTTCCCAACCCGTCTGTCTGCGACATGCAAGTCTGGTTTGCTACCTCCCCTTACATGCCTGACGAGAGGGGAAGTGGTTACCTAGCAACTAGTGTGGCGACCTAGCATCCTCTCTCTCACCCCTCTTTCTCTCTCTCTCTCAGCCGTGCACCTTCCTGCCTCCCCTTACATGCCCTTGAGGAGAAACTGTTATATAGCAAAACAAAAAGCACATTCTTTTTTCTCTCTCTTTCTCTCTCTTTTTCTCTCTTTCTCTTTCCTCTCTTTTTCTCTCTTTTTCTCTCTTTCTCTTTCTCTTTCTCTCTCTTTTTCTCTCTTTCTCTCTCTTTTTCTCTCTTTCTCTCTCTCTGTTTCTCTCTCTCTGTCTCTCTCTTTCTCTCTCTCTTTCTCTCCCTCTCTCTCTCTTTCTCCCTCTCTCTCTCTCTCTCTTTCTCTCTCTCTCTCTTTCTATCTCTTTCTCTCTTTCTCTTTCTCTCTGTCTCTCTCTCTCTCTTTCTCTCTCTCTCTTTCTCTCTCTCTCTCTCTCTCTCTCTCTCTCTCTCTCTCTCTCTGTGTGCCGCACACGCTTGCCTTCATGCGCTGACCGCAGAGCAAATAAAGTGCGTCTGGCGAACGTAGACATTTTGTCNACCGCAGAGCAAATAAAGTGCGTCTGGCGAACGTAGACATTTTGTCAAGATTATCCGATACTCAAAATAATTTGCACCTATCATCACTAGTATTTATATGGAAATGATTTTGCCTGAAAATGTTATGCAATACATTTTAACAAGAAATTATTATTTGCAAAAATGTTTTCTTTTGTTATTAAATGTAGTTTTTTCTCTGTAAGTTGTATCATAGTATCTGGCGTTAAATCAACATGATTTTTAAATGTAATACTTATTTAACTCAATCTGTAGCATCTTCACAAAAAATTTATATGCCCAGAAGCATGTACTTTACCTAATCAAGCAACTTGTATTACCAAGCGTAAAGTTAATTTTCAGTAAAATCTTGCGCAAGGATTTATGTTAATTTATTTCAATATACATGCGTCTTTTGAATAAATGTTAAATTGTAAGGGTCTATTCGACACGTCCGGTAGTCTAATATGGGTAAGTACCGAGCCAGAGTGCTGTGTAACTCGTGACAGATAATCAGAGGTTTCAAATGATTAATTATTAAAGACCAGGAAGAAATACATTTTAATCACCATATTTATTCATTTCTGTCTCAAAATTACAAGTACTTTTGCAGTGAAATAATACTAGTTACTTTAAAAGACAAACATTTGCCTCGCGCGCAAGGTGTCAGCAACATGTAACGGCGTGGAGTGATAATCCTCACGCCGCTTTCCCTTCTCCACCTGCTGCCGTGAACACACTGCCTGATCGATAAATTCTCAGCGCACTCTCAACTGATGGAATGGGCACGGGACATCCAAAATTTGTTTTGCATTCGGTGTCATATTATTTTAATTTTCAGAGGGTTTGAAAGATTTAGGCCAGCTGGCATTTGGTGTCAGTTTTCAATCAATTATATACCATATTTTGAGATGTTACATTCTTTATTTAAATAAGTTATGGGGAAATGATTTTTAATGTATTATTTACAGTAATATTGATACAATAATATTTTTTGTAAAATTCCTATTTCTACTAAGTTCATTAGCTAAACTTTATTCACAGATAATGTATAGCTCTCATTATACTCAAAACCTAGTGCTCTTAAGGTCAGAAGTAATATTTTATTGATGTACATTTCATAACTCTCATTTACTGAAATCCCGCATGTATTGAAATTTTTTGACTCTCCCCTGAAAAACGGTAGATAGTGAGTCAACTATACTCTCATCTTGACTTTTGGTGTGTGTGACCTCCCTTCTGTTATCAAAAGGTACTTGAATGTGCATGTTAAGCAGTTTATTCCTGCTCCTCTATGTTGCTATAACTATCATCTGCAAAATGTCTGAATCCACTAGCTTGTCCGAAGTGTGCTGACTCACCGCATCCAGATACTCCTCAGTGCAGCAAACCCCTGAAGTGTGTGAACTGCAGCAGAGGATATTGTGTCTGGTCGAAGGAGTGCCCCTGCCCCTGACCGTCACTAGCCTGAGGGATGAGTCCAGCAGTGCTGCAGTGTCCGAAGGCAATATGATGCTGCCAGGCAAACCTGAACCCCAGACGGATGAGTCCGCATCCTCAGTATAGGCAGGGAGCAATGGCGAGCTCCTGCTCCTAACTGCCACCATCCCGAGGAATGAACCCAGTGGTGATGCAGTGCCAAAAGGCAATGTGATGCTGCCAGCCAGATCTGAACCCCGGGAGGATGAGACCACACCCGCCTTGGAGACAGAGGGCAATGTCAGGCCCGTCTCCAACAGACACTGCCCCAAGGGATGAGCCCAACTGTGAACCGACATTTAGCGGCGAGCCGAGCCAGAAGCGGGAACTGCTGCCACGAGCCTGCCACACTGCCCTCGAAGAACCATGTGGCGGCCTACTCTGAAGTTTATGCGGCCATACCCACAGCACGTGACCTGCGTGGCCGCAGGACAGTGTTGCCCTAAGGACCGAAATCAGTGTTAAGTGTTAACCAGGAGTAAGGTGGAAAGTAAACCTTAGTACAGAATACAAGACTTCAAGTAGACAGTGAAACTGTACATAATAGAGTGGTTAACATGACATGGGTTAAGGCCACAATGATAGATACATCGTAGATAAGTAAAGAAAAACGAGCCGTTAGAGGCACTAAAACCGACAGTAGCTTGGTCAGACAGCAGTGGTAAAAAATACCTGAAACTTTATAATTGAAGATTTGTGTAACAATGTTACCCATTCCCCATATAAAATATGCCTACCTGCGGAGACAGCAACCCAGGACTGAAGATGTATACACGAACCATGCCTGAGGGAAATGGGAACACATGTTTGCATTTTATTGGAAAACCAGGTGCAGGTGGCTGCCAAGGAAAGACTGTAAATAATGAAGAAAGAAATTGTAGACATTCTTAATAATGTTGAGTGTTGTGTTCTATGTTGTAGGCGACCTGTACAAAATTATAATAGTTAAGATGTATGTAATTTAGTGTAACTCACATAGGATTAGGTTAAGTAGATAAAAGCTGAGACATAAGGAACGGAATGCATAATACCCTTCTTTAGTGTTGAACCTGTCGCATGTAAGCAGCCTGCCCTGCAACCCATAAGAGGCCCCAGAGCAAGGCCGCTTTTAACATGCCTTCAGTGCCAGGGCATGCAGAATAAGAGTAGAACTACACACCCTTGTGAGTTGGGTTAGTGATCACCCTACTTTCCCCATTGTTAAAATTACATGAACGAGTGTCACTTTTGCTTTCCAGGACTACTTATAAACCTTTGTATAGTAATGACAGCCCTCAGCTGTTTCTTGTGGCTTCCCTGAAGGGTGCGAACACTCACCCAAAACCCTGTTACTAATACATGCAACACACTAAGCGCCAGGGGACCGAAGCTTTTCTCATGCAACCTGCCAAGCAACCCGTCTGGAAGAGAGAGAGACAGAGCAACTAGGAAAACCAGCCCACTCCAGTTCGGCACGGAGAACGCTCAGAAGAGCGGCACGGATAGAAGCAAACTTAGGGTGATAGTTCTACATCTTCCAGCTACCAGAAACAGACAACATGATTCTTTATCTCAAAAGAGGGGGTGGGGGAGGTGGTGATTTACGCGGGATGCGTATTTGAGCTAATTATTTTATTGCAACTTTGTATCATTCTGTCTCCTTGGAAATGGAAGATACCAGGAGAGCGAAATGCAGGATCAAAAGGGATAGTCTTTCAAGTTGCCCCCACCTAGAAATTTCTTGAGAAGGGTTGCCAGTTAGCAACACAAATGAAGTGCCCCTAAGCTAGTGGCGGACACAGGGAAACTACCCCACTTCCAACCTTCCCCGAGAGATCGCAGCCAGTGCTGTGCCACCCAGGATGGGAGGGGCCACCATGCCAGAAATGATGACGGCTTAAGAAACCAGAGACATACCACTGGCCACGTGTATATAAGGCCGTGCACCACAGAGGAATGTCAGTGTATCTCGCAGCTCGCCTTAGAAGTGGTCATGCTAAGGTTCTCTGCTCTCTTCCTCCTCGCGAGGAATCCCTAGTGATCATCAGTGATAGATATCGGATGCCGTCAAGCCCCAGCACAGCTTCCAGTCTTCCCCAATCCCTTCAGGACAAGTTTCAGTTAGGGTCCAAATCGTTTTCAGTGCTACTCAATTGTTGCTCTTGCTCTTCAAGCACCCTCTTCACGCCGATAGGCCCCTTCACCTGTCTTTCTTAATTCCCCTTCCGTAGATTACTCGGTGCATTGAGTCTATGCAGGAGAGTACAGGTCACCGTGTTCTATTCTGGACAGAATAAAACACCTGTGTAGTCTAACCACAGTCTATCTATTCTAGAATGAACTGTACTTAGTTCCCCTCCTGGTAAGCGTCACCTGGCAAGGGAGCGGCAGGGAACTGCGGCTATACAATATATTTCTGACTGTAGAGTAGACTGCGGACTTTCCCCAAACAAGGATTGTAAGTATGTCTCCACATCACACATTAATAGTTCACTCATACTGTGGACTAGGTACTCAAAGGCACCTGGTGCACACGTACTACTAGAAATACACACAACAAAGAGGCTAGATCACCCTTGTCAGTTAACCCACTCCATCCACCGCTTAAAGATCTGCCGGGAGTGCCAGGCCTGGCAATACCCCTTCTGGGATACACAATAGCTAGGGAACTGTTGTCTACCATCTGGGTGCTGGCTGGAACTATATTACCTCCCTCTACATGCCATTCACCTGCAGAAGGGGAAATAAGTGGAACAACAGGAGGACAGCTGCTGCCCTCGCCAAGGACCAGTCACTGAGTAATCAAACCTCACCAGCCTTAAGCTATTTAACCCCATGGGAACGAGTTCAAACCATCTGCCGACTGTTGAGGCCTCACCTCTCAGTCCTCCCAGTCATCAAGTGCCTGTGTAAAGGCCTACCCCTGGTTATGGGGATTAAACCAGACAATGTAACCTGCTCATCACATCCAGTCATCGACAACAGGAAAGCTGCCTGCCTGCAGATCCAGAGTCAGCATCCAGCGAGAGCTGCCCTCCGGCCACAGCTGCTGACGACTAGCTCGATCCGTGGACCGACCCAGGACATCAGCCCACGACCGCACGTCAGCCACGGGTGAGGCAAGTGCAAGGTAAGCCAGTGGCCTTACATACCCAGCCGTCCGTAGGCCTCACCTTACCCAGCCGGACTACATGCCTTTTAGGTGCCCTACCCGTCCAACCCTATTCCAAGCACCAAATTTGACAGATGCCACCTCACTAAAGTTTGCCTCCAGCCTGTGTGCCTGACCTGACACAACCAAAGACTGTGTTGACATAGATGCTCTCCAACCCTTCAGGTCTTCACACGTCAATTGTATGCCAAAGCGTTCTAAATTATGTTTTCGTAGTATATTACTTAGTACGTTCCGAACTGCCATAATCACACACATAATAAAATGCCATTTTTATCATGGTGACTGACTTGTTGTTCACTACCTGTATGTATGAAAGTGTGTGTAGAGGAATTTTAAAAACCTGAAACTTTATATTGTTTACTTCAGTATTGATAATTCCATTTGGTGAGTACGAAAATTGCATTGTAATATTTTTCATTTATAGGGTTTATGTTTACTTTCTATATGTAAGAAAGAAAGTGTATTTCACAGGGAAAATAATAATATTATGTTGCGGCAAAATCATTTTGATTTGTTCTCAAACCAAAAAATTGCTTCTCACACATGCGTAATTTACATAATGAGCGATTATGCTATCTTTAGTGTGTTAAAGGAGAGTGCTGCAACTCATTTTGAAAGTTAGTTAGTTGTGAAATGCAAATGCATTTTTTTTCTTTTTAAGTTGACATTTACTTGCTTTGTCAAGTAAAATGATACAGCATGTAATTCCAAGGGCATCAAGTAGTTAAGATTTTGTGTATCTGGTTTCATTGTCTTTCCATTAGAGTGGGTTAATGTTTCATTCAAGATCAAGCTAGGAAGACAGAATTTTGGAAACTAAGATGTATAAGATATAGTAGTTCTTTCAGTAAAAAAAATTGCTAAGTGAATTTTTTGTAATACAAAATGTTTTGTTACTCTGTTAGCATTACATGTTAATCACAGTATTTTTTTTACAAAGAAACACAATTATGTGGTTGCAAAAAAAAAACTGGATTCTTGTTTTTTTCTTTAGTCATACCATTTAATATGCTATTGACTTTTTCTTTCTGATTGTTTCAGAACAAGTTAACACTGGGAAGACCTCTAATATTCCAAATGGTGGAACAGCATCAACTACTGGCACTGATTCTGGTACGGGTACCAACTTGTCAGACATTGTGTCTGGAAACCCATCCCCTACTATTTCAATGGTTTCAAAACATTCTAATGGAACACTAAACCTTTGGCAGCTGACTTTCGGTGATCAGTCCAAATTTTCTCAGGTATGTACCTTTTGGTTAGATGCTTTATTTTCAATGCTGCTTTCCAATTGGAGCTGTGCCTATCACCCCTTCTGCTGATTATGCCAGATCTTGCAGCTCTCCTGTGCCGGTTAGAGCTTTTTAAATTAATCTGAGCACTGTTTATTTTCACAATACTGAATAATTTACTATTGTGTGTGCACAATAGTAAGTCTTATCTTTTCAGTGTAATTGAACAAATTTATAGACAGTTGGCTCTGCATAGGTAAATTGCATATGATCATTGGCTCAGAATGACTACTTTAATGCCTACTTGAATAATTTTATTTTAAGTTTTTAAGAAAATGAGAGGTCAAGAACCTTGAAATGATTTTGTAAGAAGATGAAATGATTTATTTGTACTTAGAATTTGTACAGAAATGTTGTGATTGTGTTTCTGCTGTCATCCATTTACTTTCATCATTATTATTATTATATATCATTGAATTTAATAGTGTCACATTTTGCACTGTCAATTTCCACTTGGTTGTTTTATTTTTTCAACTAATGATTTCACTAATATATCTGGGAAAGGTGGGAAAATCTTTTTTGTAAAACATGTCATAAAAATACAATTACACGTACCTCCAGAGTGTTGCAGTTGAAATTTTCAACATTTTGGCAACCTATTTGATGATGTTGCATGGCTTCGTCTCTCCTCAGTGAATTTATGAATAGATGCTCTCATCAACACTGATGATCTCCTCTTGATGCTGTTTATTCTTTTGTTGCAGTTAGCTGGCCAACTAAACCTTATGGCTACACAAAACACTACAACATTAATAAACACTATACATCCTGTTATAAAACAGAGCTGGTTAAAGATAAAAAGAAACTAGAAATATTAAAAAAAAACATAAGAACTTCCTAACTTCCATTTGCAGCCTACCTCACAGCCACAGCACACGTAGAGCAAAGTAAGAAGGAACCACAATAAAAGACAGTTCGTCTTTACTGGTGCACCAATCTTATGACTCAATACAATTATGATTTACAAGAAATGCATAATTTGTACACCAGTAATTACTTTGCGTGTGAAATTAAAAAATAACACCTTAAATATCTATAAATTTAATCATTGTAATTGCAACACTGCATTGTAGGGGGTTTGTGATAAAGTGAGCACTATAGAAATCAACCTATGAATAAAATCTTTGCTTGTAACTGGAAATATTGTAATGTAAGCAATGATTGCGATACTCAGAATCAAGTTGACAGCGAACAACCAAAAGTAGTTCCATGTTTAACTCTTACTAGTCGTAAAGTTATAAAATTGTCACCACATGGAATTAAGTTTCTTTTGCTGTATGCAAATTAGGTATGCCAAATTCGATTCCACAATTCCTAGATACCCGCGATATTTGAAGAATCGTATAATCGAGAATCGGAAGACCAAGAATCAAAGCATTAAAAACCAATTACTACAAATATCGTAACCTATCACCTCTCAACAACGGTTTAAAATTACTTGATTTATGCTAGTAATTGAATTACTCTTGGAAAATTATTTTGTGCGTGAAAATATGAGATGCGGAAATAATTTACTAATAAAACTGTACTAGCCGTGTCAAATTCACCATTTAGTATATTAGTATTTAGTAGCTTCAGTTCTGTTGCGATTTGGTAGTTTTGTATTTTAGCAAGTTTCGTTACATTCTAAAACGTAAAAACTAAATACTAAATAGAATACCAAGTACATTATCATTTTGTCGACTAATTCAGGTGACCTGAACTTTTTGTAAACTAAAAGTGCTGATTTGAACATGGCCTCACTTTTTGCGTGACCTTTACTTTTCGTAAAAGGAAAATAAGTTTCTTGACAAATTACGGCCTTGGAACGACCATCTGGCATTCGCCATGGTTATTTACTAGACTACTAGCGCCGTTGGTTTAATTCCGCAGCAGTGCTGATAGTACTCGAGTAAATAAGCCATAACATTTCAAAAACAAAACACGTTTGATTATAACAAGAAATACATTTCCATGCAATCGTTGTAAAAATGAGCAGTGTAAGTTAACTGTCTTACAAAAAAAATGCCAAATAAAGTGTCTGCAAAATGCCTTTATATGTAGAGGCAATAATGGAAAAAACTGATAAAAAAAATTCTTTCTCCTCCTTTGTTCTGTTCCTGCATCCCTACTGTGTTGTTCAGCACTCTTTCTCCAGACGGCAGCAGCGAGGTCGACTTCCCCCACCCCCGACTCGGGGAGGAGCCTGCTACCACCAGGTGCGCTATCCCTTCCTCCTCCTCCCCCCCCACTACATGGATCATTAACCTTCTGCTACCTATCCTTACAAACTGTCAAACTGTCTTGTCTGGAACTGTGTTCTGACGGATGATAAGCTACTGGTGAAGTGAAAGTTCAAAATGCATCGTTCATCCAGATTTAGCAGGAAGGGAAAAGTGAAAACAATGACTGAAGCTCAATGCCAAGTGCAAGAAAAGAAATGGTGCCCACCTGCTGGAGTATTGGGGGAAAAAATAGTAAGTTTAGACCAGAAACATAAATACGAGGTTGTGAAAATGTATAAAAAAAGAGCATCAATTAAAAGAGCTTGTTACAAGGAGTTCCATAGCTGCCAACTTGTACAATTTTTTTCATATTTTGTCTGAATTGTTGCAGTTTGTACAGGTTTACGAATTATGTAAGTTTTCTTACGAATTTCAATTTTTTCCATTTTTTGTATACTTTGGGTAAATTGCATAACAATAAATTATTTAATGTAGTATTTGAGTATTGTTTAGTAGAGTGCTAGAAAATGAACATGCAACTTTAAGAGATCTGTATTAAAGAAATTATTTATTATGGTGGTGGCTGAACTGTTCTGCGATTTGTTTTTGGTTACTTTGTTTTCCTTTCCGCCATAATGTTTAGTATCGGGCACTAGGATATGCGGCATGTGTGCTAAAGTTCTTCTGTGACTATAAGTACGAATTTTGATACTTTTGAATGAAGAGACTTAGATAATACAGTGTCGGTTGCTTGTGCTACTGTGTCAGTAGACTCTAATTTTCAAAAGCTGGAGGGATGCAGTGCAATGAACTTACAAGCACGTGTTTCTGCAGTCTTACTGTACAGACTTTCCATTGGCATTGCGTTCACGAAAAGGCGAGAATTTTGTGAAATGTGTTGGTTTAAGTGTTACTCAAATATTTCACATGGTGGAAGGAGTGATTTAAAAGTTCATAAATTCAGGTAAGGATACGAACGATGAAACGGCTGATGCCCAAGCCAAGTCTAGCAAAATAAAAAAACTTTTTCAGTGTGCACAATGATGATTTTAGTGCAATTAGTATGGAATGCAACTTTACTGCATTCATTGTTGAGCATAATTTACCTGTTGCTGTCGCAGATCATGCCGAATATTTGTTTTGGAAAATGTTTGTGAAATGCAAAAAGGCAAAATGTGACTGTTGCAAATGCACAAAATCTGCTTTTCGCATATCCTTACAAAAGGATCAGCATAATTGGGAGGATAGCGGTAAAAATTTTGTTGCATAAAAAAAGGTCACTGTACAATTTTTTTTATAAATTGTATTAATATCTGTTTTTTGAGGTTGGCAACTATGAAGTTCCAACTCACATTAAAAAAATCTAAAAGATGATGAGAAAGGGATGGATATATTTCATTCATGAATCTTAACTTTCAAAAGAATAAGAAAAGTTATTCATTTGTTTAGGAAGTATTTGCGTGTTTTGATCTCCAGCCTTTCTTTTCTTACAGGTATTTGACATATGCAAAGTTTTAAATAAACAAACGCAAAACACGAAACACGGAAACAAAACAAGTGGACGTATCGGAACGAATTTCAGTTGTTCTAAAATTATATGAGTGCAATGATTTGTGATGTTGCAGTGGTTAAAACTGAAATGAAACTACTACAGCTATCGTGCTACCATATTATAATAAATATAATTGAGCCAAAGTGCTATGACTCAGTTTGGATCAACATTCCGCATATTGTTGATCTATGGCAGAAAATTCATGCACCTAGTTTCACCATCTAAAATTAATGCCATTATTATCTGACACGTAGTTAATCATAGAATTATTTATGGCCCAATTGTATTTTCAAATACCCAGTTTTTATTGTAAGATACAATGGTAACGAACATTTATCAAACCAAATACTTTATTTCAGTTCGCTGTACGGATTTACGTACCCATAATGGTTTGAAGTTGACATGTTTATCCTGTTGCTTTTCTACATAAGCTTTCAGACTTGCACAAGTTTGTTTTTTCCAGTCTGCAATACGTTTACGCGTTCGTGATGCTGGTGTGCTTATGTGCTGTAGAACCAGAACAGGAATGTGCCTTATGAAATGCTGTTTTCGCCAGACACACTGGCGGCTTGTATGCTATATCTGAACTTTTCGGTTTGTTAATTTCTTCATACCAGTGGTTTCATACCATTGGTATAGTCCATTTCATACAGTTTCACCAAATTTTGACATTTCTAAGAAAGGAGTGCTAAGACACTTTGTATCCTTCCGCCAAAGCTGTTGTCAGTGATTGTACCAGTTTTGTAAACAAATGCCATGTGGTTCCCAGTGTTAGTAAACCCACACCATGTGTAATTTCACACATGAAACTATGGAAGCTATAAGAGGTAGTAATTATGCAGTGATTGCACTGTTACACTCCATTTCATGTATATTCACTAAATTCTGAAAGAAATTTTCAGCAATGTAAGAGCAAGTGAATGGCAAATCCTTGCATTTCGAAAGTCCTGTATAAAGTGATTAGTTTCTGTCATATCTGTGTTATGTTGTAGAAGATAAATGCTGAGTACCCAAAAAATTAACACATTTTCAGCACTATGTAATTAATATCAGCTGCTTTATATTGTAACAAAGAATCAGCAGATAAATTCAGCAGTTTATTATGATTATATGTCGTGTATATTATTTTTAATTTCTAGCTATGGAAATTTTTCATATTTTTATCTCAGTATGTTGAAGTATTATTTACTATTTTCTAAGAACTAAATTTTTTCATTAGAAATAAAACTTTTAAATGCCACAGGTACATAGTATATATGTAAATGCTTTTACACCAAACATGTTTGTTTAGCTTTCATTGTTTTCTTTTAAAATTCTGTCAGTAGTAGTGTTTTGGTGTACTATTATTCAATTTATTATTATAACATGTAATGAACTTTATTTTATAATTCATTATGTATTTTATTTGCTTAAATTACTTTCACAAAACCATTCATTACCTAAGTATGGTTTTAATAGTATTTTCATATTTCTTGCGTGAAGTAATATTTTAGTCATCAGTATTACACAAAAGCAGTATTTCTAAGGTCAAAGAGAACAATGAAAGCTATCCAAAACGTGTACGGCAGAATACATAATTGCGTAGATGGAGTTTCTAAGCACCAGTCGCAAACTACCTGCGACCGGTCAAGAAGGAAGTTTCAAATAAATACTATGTACTTGTGCTCTGCAACAATTTATTGTTACACAATTTTCAATTCAAAACTTTTCCAGAAAATAGCATATACATTTTGATGCATAATTTAATAAAGATGTGTAGTAATTATCACCTAAAAATCCCATTAAAAACATTAAATTTGGAACTAGTTTTTCCGTTCCATCACCAACACAACACCAGTACAGTAACAACCTATCACCTGATGCAGTAAATTTCAAAGGGAGCAGCTGCTGTTTACACACACTTATGTTGGTCACAATAGCTGTCAAATGTTTGTGAACTTACATGAAAAGGGAATAGTTGTGGCTACATCTGCTCTCCTTGTCATGTTTTGCAGCTAAACAACAATAACATAATTTTTAAAGCGGCAAGTTTTAACGTAGTGTGCCAGCTAATTCCATAAGTAATGATGAACTATTTGGCAATTTAATTTTAACTATTCATTCTTAACTTTTCTTTTAAATAACATTTTCCTATATAACCCTCTATTTACAAGGAAAGTTGTATGGCGTGATAGAACAGACAATCCNGTACATCATTTGTAATGCAAATCTGTTAATGAAACCTTTCACTATATCAATACCAACATTTGTAAACTCGTATTTTTTAAATGTTTAAACACGTCGTGTTGCAAATGACTTTCACCCACTTGTCACCCGCGAGCCAGCCTTTGTTAGTCTTTGTCGCATGGCGACACTTGCGTCGGCCGGAGCTCGAGAAGAGGAGCGGGCGGGTGTTGTGAGGGATAAGGAAGAGGGAGAGATAAGGAAGAGGGTATGATAGAGGAGGGGAGAGGTACGAATGGGAGTAGAGCTAGTTGAGGGCAAGAAAAGAGGGGTATGCTGGGAAAAGTGTAGGAGGGGGGAGGTGGAATGGTGGCGGCAATACGCTAGAAGCCTACCGCTCATTTTATCTAATGGGGGTAGGAAGACTGCTGCTTGCAAGGTCATCACATCGCCACGTGCAAGGCGTGTAAGGGAAAAAGCATGATTACATCTGAACAGTTGCTAGGCAATGCTGCATTGTTTATGATACTGTATTTACTTGTGTATATTGCACACCATGATTTTTGCAACAATTACCAGGAAGAATATATATTTTTTTAAAAATAAAATTGCATCAACAATTTGTAGCACCTGTTAGTATGTAACAAATTATTCCTCTTTTACATAAATGTGTGGTAATTGTGATATGTTTGGAAAATACTTTAATTAAATAACTCGCAGTGCTAAAGCCAAAACATTGTGCTGTGGTGTAAGATAACTGTACCCTACGGTCGTTAAAAGAAGAACGTCAACAACTGCGGTGGGCAGCCGGCTTCCTTTCTCTTTTTGTTTTTACGCAGTGGCGTGCTGGTTTTTTTTTTTGCCATACTGGAATGTCACACATCAAAAAAAGTCGCCTCTTCCCTTCTCAACTGAGAGATTGGCTATCCTCTGCCTTACACGGAAACAAAGAAGGTTTGGAGGAATTTATTGATCAGCAACATGAATGTGAAAGGGAGTGGAGGGGAAACATAAACATGTGGAAGCTCTGCTTTGTGGCAAGATAGGTTTGCAAAGAGGGGGGTGGGAAGGTGGATGAGACAAGAGAAGAAGGGGCAGGTGAAAGAGAGAGACAAGGAGTGAAGTAGCACGCTGATTGGTAAGCAACTAATTCCCTCCCGCAACCCGAAAATTTGGGGGAGGGAAAGAAGAATGGAGAAGGAAGCAACGTCGCACGCGTCTGCTGGTACATTACATAATGCCGCTGTCAGACATAGATTTTTTTTACTAACTTTTCACTGTATACGCGTAGTTTACAGCATTCTTAAAACACAGGATCTACAAGGGCTTATACAATAAAAAAAATTACTGGGCACCGTAAATTTTGTTATAACAATAACTCGCTATAGCGATAATTTATTTTGCCATTGTCGACTATATTTATAACGCGGTTCCACTATACTGAAAATTCAATATTCCCTTCCTGAAATGAGTAGTTGTCCCTAAACTAGTTTTTTAGTATGAGTTGGCCACATTCATTGCTTAAATTACATACGTTTTCTTCTTCCACATTTGCAGTAATATCTTTTCCAAAAGGCATCAATACATACTAACAGCATGTTGCCAGACTACTCCTAGGCATGGCTCCTACAAAATTAACAAATTTTTTTACATTGGTCTTTCAGCCACTTTGGAAGCTAAAAAAACCTAATTGTGTGTTTCGAGCAGGTTTGCTCATACTCCCCTTTGCATTCACATTCTTCATTTCTGCGAAAAAGGAATGTTACAAGAGCAATTTCCTATTTTCAATGTACACTACATTCACTTTATTAATCTTATGGTTTAAATAATTACTAACCATTATTTTGTTCTGTGCTGCAAGCAGTTTCTTCAATATAACAATAAGTGATAATTTTTTCTGAAACTTTAAAAGAATCTACTGATCTGGCTATTTGACCTGGACCATGGCTTGCCTATCTCAATCTTTCTATTTCCACCTCAGGAATAACCTATCACAATTTGTCTGTATGTTTTAGATATACATTGTATACATACATGTACACAGACACAGAGTTATTTTTTTTTAACTTTTGTGACAATGGTGTAGTTGAATTAAACACTCAGAAATTTGTTGGAGTTTCACCATTGCCGAAGTGGATAATGCGGAAAAAACTAAAACTAAGGGTAAAAAATTGCGTACAGAAAATTTTTAACTATAGAAAACTCAAACTTGCAATAATAAAAATACAGTATATATACAGTAATTGGAAACCTATTTCCTCCAGGTACCCTCAAAATAAATAGGCTAATATAAATATGCAATATTTGCACAAAAATGGAGAGCAAATTTTGGTAAGTATAATTACAAAATACATACAACACAACAAACAAGAAGTTACTAATATAACTAATGAGCCTCTACATGGGTGCAGGTAATTCAAATTAATTTCTTAAAAGTTTAGTTGGTAGGTAGGCCGTGACGTCTCGTTGACAGAGATGGAACCAGAAACGTATGCAACAGTAGTGAGACAATTACAAATACATGCGTGCCTTACCTGGGACTTGAACATAGGAAACCTCGTGCCATATGATAGCCTGTAATCAACTGCGTTTTGGAGTTCGGATTCGGAGCATCAACTTCAGATGTAATCAGTCTAATGGTTTGAATGAATGGGGTTTACCAACCTGAAGTATTTACAGTTCCTTCATTTTGAAAATAAGAAGGCTGAGCCACTTAAAACACTTACGTTTGCAAGGCCGACTGTAGCACTACTTGTTGCAAAGAATTTGGTGGAAAACAATTGATTAGTCCTTAAGATATTGCATAAAAATTTTGTTTTGTTATTTTGTTCTACCTTACAACATTTTATTAAAACTGTTCTTTATACGATGCCACAAATAGATACTGTCAGTATAAAAATTTTTGTTGAATTTGGTTGAATTGTTAATACCTGTGACATACTTATCAAAATGTTTATATTGTTGCCATTTTGAAACAGTATTTGATCCCACTTAAATCATGTAGGTTTAAATGGCCTTCTGTAGTACTACTGGTGTGCAAAATTAGTTGGAAATCAGTTCCATTGTCCCGGAAATATGACAAAATGTTAAATTTTTCTCACCTGACACTATTTTGAATAGGCCGGTAGAAGAGGATCTCTGTATGAATAATTGATGTGTCTAATGAGTACTGTTAGTTTAAAAAATTTGTTTAAATTTAAATACATATAACCTACTTACATAAATTATTTAAATTAACATCATTAAAAAAACCTGTCACACCTTAAACATGTTAGTTTACAAACCCTACCGTAGAACTACTTGCATGTACAATTTGGTGGGTATCTGTTTGATTGGTCCCAGATATATATAATAAAACATAAATTTTTTATGTGATCTTCGTAAACGGAGGACATAAAAGTTATGTATTAGCACATTCAATGATTGTCATAGATACAGTATACAATGTTAGATTAAAATCGGTTACATAGTTTCGTAGCTATAGCACACCAAGATAAGTGTTATTATAGCTGCCATTTTGAAAATATGTGTGTCTGGCGCACCTAAACACACAAATTAATATGGCATACGACGGTGCCAAATTTTGAAGGAATCAGTTGATTGTTTCCTGAGATATGAGAACTTAATTTTTTTCATTTGGGGATATCTTACAAAATTGCAGGCAAATAAATAAGGCTCTGTATATACAAATTTGATTGTTATAATAGATACTGTCAGCATACATAGTTTAGTTGAAATATGTTTCGTAGTGTCGTAGATATTAAATACTGACGTAAAATATTTATATAGTTGCCATTTTGAAAATTAGCGTCTAACCCATTCAAAACATTAATTTACTTGGCCTGCCGTAGTGCTATTATTTGCCAAATTAGGTGGGATTCTATTTGTTTTCTCCAGATATATAAGACAAAACTTTTTTAATTTGTATGTGATGTTATCTTACATAATGGTGGACAACAGAGACTGTGTGGACACATTTGATTTTAGCAATACTTACAGTCAGCATACGAAGTTAAGTAAATTACATGGTTTTGATGACATAACATACTTAGCTGTGTAGCTGCCATTTTGAAAATAATTATTTTACCTTCCTAAAACATACCAGTTTACATCACTTGCAATAGTTCTACTTGTTTGCCAAATTTGGTAGTAATTGGTTAATTGTTTCCCGAGAAATGACATAAAACTTATTTGTGTGGTCCTATATTACAAAATGGCAGACAAAAGTTGTTAGGTGTTGACATATATGACCTGACCTCGTACAATCCTTTGAAAAGTGGTAGGTTCTTCAGCATGATGTTTGTCGACTGTCAACTACAGCAAACACATGAGGAAGTGGTATTGTACAGTGGCCGGCAGTTATCTGTGCGGGCTTGCTCCCTAGTCCTGTCTTGAGGGGTGTCCAATACAGACAGGTCAATGGCTGTGCGACAACCGTCGCAGGCCGGCCATATATACGAGCAGGACGGAAAACATTCGTTGCACAGCCCTAGAGACAAAGTTTGAAAATTTCACATTATAACAATAATGTTCATTCTTACACACACAAGTAATAAACCATGCACAACATAGTTAACAATAAAGCACACGAACTTACAAAAAGAGCCACTTAAATATTTTTAATAAATTTTGTTCATAGACTTGTGTAATGGTATTGAACAAAAAGTATTTATTCAGCATTTTGTCTTTTTTTTTTTTTAGTTTATAATGATAAGTTCATGTTAATAATATGCTGCAATAATGAATGTAGTGAATCTCTATAAAGTATGTAATGATTGATAGGGTGTGCTGTAAAATACATGAGATTTCCAGCTATACTACATTACCAAATTATCTGTAAACTAAAATCTGTAAATATTAATAATCATGACAAATGGCATTAGATGTAATAGTATTATATATTATATAAAGTTGATAGCAATATTTACAAAGTAGTGCTGTTGACTGAATACACCTTACAATTATACTAACAGATGGTTTGACCAGCGATGTCAGCCCACCGGTGCATAGTGGTAGAATCTGCAGATTTTGCACAAACTAGCTCATTTCCCATAAGTTTCATCTATCGGAATGCACAAAGTATAATTTGTAATTAGAAATAAGAGTATTAAGCTGTTACACAAGCAACAGCAGCATAAATAACGTCTTTTAAACACCCATCATTGGTCGTGTATGAGCATTTCTCTCTCACTAAAAAATATGGCGCTCTTTGTAAAGAAGGGGTGGAGCAGCATTGTACTCTCGTCTTTCACAAATTTCATAAGATAACAGGCAAGCTGGTTGCCTGGAATGATACATCATTGACCTTAGGACAGGTTTTTGTTTACTGATGTGCACAGTGTGTGAGCATTTTTTTTCTTTTTGTTTTCATTGGGCGACCATTTGTGTTCATTAAAACTGGAGCAGTCAGATGTGAATCTTATTATTGTTACTGATAGTGATACAGTTGCAGATGAAGTAGGCAAATAAATACACACGTATTGTTCATGTACACATTGCACTTTATGTCATAAAAAATGCAATACTTTTAAGTATTGTGGACAGGGTTTTACTGAATTTACAGCTTTAGTTACAAAACCCTTTACCTACAAGCACTTCATACTGTGAAAGACGAATAGATAAGATACACAATAAATCTGTAGATCTAATATTGTTTACAAACACTGTCTTGATTTCAGTACAATACTGGTATGTAAACATGTTCCATATGTAAATATACTTACCGAGTTCTTTAAAAAAGATTTTAAACAGCATTAAATGTCAATTTCCAAAAAAAGTAATTAATTATACTGAATTCATATTGGCTTTTCTAAAGGCGAACCATGGTAAATATCATCAGTAACAGAGTCTTTATTATTTTCCATTCTCTGCTGTTAAAAGCTTTGCTGCATCTCTGCGAGTTGCCATTTCCTTCCATCTATAGTCACTTACATCATCTGCTACCGGCGACCCCTTTTCCCTGCTCTGAGACTTGCCCAGATAACTGCCGGCCACTGTACAAGAATTTTCACACGCTGGCCAGTAGAATAATGGTGAAGATCAGTGAGGTTGTATTAAAATTTATAACATCACCACCTTCATCTTTGTTAACTGTTGCCACCATTCGAAAATACCAGAAGTGGTCACATTCGCATGCAATGTAATATCCAGGGTAAGCTCATCTGCTGTTACAAATGACTGATAACAGATTTTAAGGTTGTGTATGAGAGAGGAATCCCTGTCAAGCTTCAGTAGTTCCAACCAAACCAAGCGGCTTAAAGTTACGGAAGTTTCTAGTTCTAGGAAGAGTCTGTATACGTTTGAATAACTTTTCAAGAGTTAAATGTATTGAATTCACTGTCTCTGTCATTAAAGTGAAAACTGACTTTTTTGATATTAGTTTCACAAAATGTTAGGAACTGGGCTGCCATCGTGATCTGGTTCTCCAATGGCCTCTGCAGACTCTCTTTTTAAACTAAGTGTTTTCCTGTTCCACCGATTCCATCACATTATGATTTGCCATGGCTTGTTGCTAAAAATGACCCCTGTGCTTCAATTTGAAAATCCTCTTCGTGTAGACACAGGATGATGTAGTTGTACTTGTTTTAGTATTGTGTAGCACAGCCATCACTAAAGTAGTGTATTTTCCTTATGTGTGGGAATTTTTCCTTGAGAATATTCACAATTGTTTCTTGGATTTGGTACACTATTGTCATGCTTCAGATCATTTGATATAACACAATAGGATGAAACAGTTTTTTGTTTTTCTGAGTTACTGCAAAGTGTTAGTACAGGATGAACAGTGTACGACCAACGTGTCCAGTGATAGCTCTGGGCCTCGTCTTCCATTGTGAAATTGTAGTTCTCACTGAAGTCTATGAAAACTATTGCGGTATATAAAGGAACTTTTTCTTTGAAAACTTTTAGGAAAGATGATTGTGACTTTAATATGTACGAATGTGGTATCAGTTTCTCGATCTTATTGTCTAAATCATCAATAAAATTTACTTTAAACAATATTTCAAGCATATATCAATATGTATTATCAGTAAATTCGATAAGTTTAGCTCTTGAACAGCCGTTCAAACGTGTACAGACTCTTCCTGGTACTAGAAACTTCCGTAACTGTAAGCCCCTTGATTTGGCTGGCACTTTCATAGCTCAAACGATTAGTTACAACAAGGATTCCCCTCTCACATACAACCTCAAAATTTGTCATCCATCATTTGTTACAGCAGATGGTCTTTACCCTGGACGTCAGACTGCCTTTAATTGTCACTAAGGTGAATTTAATTTCCAGTTCTAATGCTGGTTTGTGTCATCAAGAAGTAAAATGGGCAATAATTCTGATTTTCAATAAGTACATCAATTTAGTACTCAATTTGAACGATCGTGACTGCGCAGCTAGGGTTGGCACTGTACCCTGAAAATTCATTACACGTACTACAGATGTTGCAGCATCATCCTCATATACACAGAGGTGTACAGAACCCCTTTCTCCCTCAGTTTATTATTATTTTGCTTTATGTTCAGTGTTTCACATTGTTGGATACTGTTGTGTGCATAGTACGTATGAGTCATCTCTTCATTACATTTCATTACGTTTTACACGTTACAGCCTCTACACTGAGAGCACAGTTTCTGCCCTGGTTTCACTTTAAAGCCTTTCAATAGTACTTTCTTAGATTGCTACACTCTTATGGTGCAAACATTAAGTTTTTAGGTTTTAAATAGCTTCTGTTCCACAAAAAGATTTTATCCTCTTCAGTCTAGTGGAGGCAAATAGGCATTGTCCGCAGGTTTGATTTCCAGTACCAGGGGCAGGCCCAGGTGGAGGGGAGGTACTGGGCAACTGGATGAGTAGCTCCGGGTGTTCTAACCAAGGGACCGAACAAATTAAGGGGGAGGACTGTGAGGTGAGGCCTCAACAGTTGACGGGCGGCTTGAGCTTGTTCCTGGGTGGTTAAGCATGCTGGAGAAGGTCCGTTATGCAGTGACTGTTTCTCAGCGAGGACAGCAGCTGCCCTTCTGTCGCTTCACTTACTTCCCCTTCTATGGGTGAACTGCATTTATGGGGGATAGGTTTTCTACCAGTTCACTTCTGCACTGGGGTGGCAACGATGTTACCCCTAGCTAAGTGTAAACCAGAAGTTGTAGATTACTCCTGGTCAGGCCTGGCACTCCTTCTGGCGAGTCTATATGCAGTGGCTGGAGTGGGTGATCTAGCCTCTTCGTCGTGTGTCTTGCTAGTGGTTAGGGCTTTACCATATGTGCGCACCAGGTACCTTTGCATACTTGGTCCACAGTATGAGTGGCCATCGAATCTGTCGTGTTTGGTGACATACATAAAGTCCATGTTAGGGGACAGGCCGCAGTCGTACTCTTAGAGTCGGAAATCTGTTTAACAAGCCACGGTTTCCTGCTGGGTGATACTTACCAGGAAAAACTAAGAACAGTTCACTCAAGAAGGAACAGATGGCGGTTAGACTGTAGACTTATTTTATTCCGACCAGAATATAACAGGGTAACCCATACTCTCCTGCTTAGAACCAATACACTGAATAACTTACAGAAGGGGAATAAAACACAGAAAGAGAGGTGAAAGGGCCTGTAGGCTTGAAGAGCAAGAGCAACAATTAGGTAGCCATTAAACAACTCGTGGCCCTAACTGAATCTGGGTTGTCCTGAAGGGACTTAGGGGGAGTTGGGGTGGTGTNGGGGGGGGCGTTAACTCTTCTGGGCTGCAGCAGGCTTAAAGGCATCCGGCGTTGGTCACTGAATGTTCGTTGCTGCTATTATAATTTTATGAATGCCAAAAAAAATGGTAATAAAACTCAGTGGCGGAACCATTGTTCCAAACACTACATACTGAACTGTTCAATCAAACGTTAACAAATTAAGAGTTTTAGAGGAATGTTCAACGTGAAGGATTAAGCAATTTTGTTGCATTATTTGCTCAAAACATGAGGAATACATATTCAAGTATCGAATTGTAAACTTACTCAACACAGTCACATAAATACTAACACACATTTGCTGAAGCTTTTAGAATTGCCACTCAATGTTGAAAATATAATTATATGCACTTGACCAAAATTTCTTCAAGTTTTGTCCAGGTTTTCAATTAATGTAACCAACTTCAATTGCATGGAGACACATTTGCCAGGTAGGCTTAACATGAAACATTAAGACTTTGTGACACAGGAAACTACGTTAAATTACGTACAGCAAGAAGCAATTACAAAATGCACTACTTCACTTTCCGCAGTTATAGAAGTGTTTTATTTATTATGTAATTATGTATTTTGTGTATATTTGGAGTTATGAACTGCCAGTTAAGATCACGTTGTTCTGAAAAAATAAATACTGGACTGTGAGATATAAACAATTTACACTTGCAGAATTTAGAGAACATTAAGGATTCTGCCTGCATGTGGCTATATTTGCATTCAAGGCCTCAAAATACAGTGAGTCTAAGTGAAATTCATACACTAAAGGAAAGCTTGCTTTATTAGCAATAACCAAAAAATGTAATTGTGACTTTATTTTGGTCTTGGTATCTCTCTATTAAGGTACACAAAATTAACTCCTATTTAGGATATTTATGAAGAAAAATAAATAAGTTATTCTGAAACACGTATGAAACAGGTAAAAGTTAAAACTCAATATGTATTCAAGTGGTTTCGTAGCAATGTCTAATAAGACAATGTTTTTAACAGTCAGTAGTTTGTAGGATATCCTTTAGCACTTTTCACAGCTCTTAAACTATTAGGCATAGAGTGTACCAACTTACATTAAGATGGATCTATTTTCTTCCATTATTCAAATAATGCTTTTTTCTGATCATCTTTGTTCGAAATCTAGTGTTTTCTTATGGCTACTTCCAAGTATTGCTAAAGATTTTCTTTCACTTTTAAGTCTGGTGACTCTGGAGGTGTATCAAGTACTATGGGACAATTATACGGTAGCCACATCCTTACTTTATGGGTTTTGTGCTTCAGGTCGTTATCTTTGTAATAAATTGATCAAGTATACCAAGCTTTTGAGCACTAGGTGGTAAAAGTTCTTTCAGTATATTTAGATTTAGATCCATTGTCACATCAATGTAAGTCAACTTTTCTGGTCCATTAGCGGACATGCATCTCCAGACAGTTACACTACCTCAACCATGTTTGACACTTGGAAATAAATTGCCAGGTTTCGTCTCATTTTGTTTCCTCCAGACAGTAACCTTTCCATCTGATCCAAAGTGATTGTACTTACTTTCTTCTGCAAAACTAATGTCTTTCAGAAGTCTAAATCTTTTTCCATATGCTCCTTAACAAATTTCAGCCTTATTCTTCCTATTAATCTCGATAACAAATGGTCTATTCCTAGCTATTCTTCAATGCCTATTACTTTTTCTTAGTATAAGTCAAATTGTTTCTGGATGGGCTTTCTTGTGTTGCATGTTTCTCAGTCATCAACGCAAGTTTTGGAGCACTTATCTCTGGATTTTTCTTCACTTGAATATCCAATATTTCTCCCTGAAGTTGAACATTATCCTCCCTGCTTTTTTCTGTATATTTATTGTTGGATGTACTTTTATATTGATTTATAACGTACTGTACAGTCAAATGACTCCTGTTCATAATTTTACGAAATTCCCAGAGGGGTTTTCCTTTCTTATAATGAAAAATAATTGGTTCTCTTTCTTTTTTCGAAGATTGTCCACTTTGACACCCCATGATACCACTGGAACATGTCTGTACTTCACAACTCTCCACAACAAACTAAATTTCGGCATTGAAACACAAATGTACAGTGTTTATACTGCCTTCTTATCTGTCTATCTAGAACTGTAAGTGTTTTATTTTGACGTGCTTCAGCAACATATCAACAAAGAATCAGCGATATCTTCGTAAATTTAGGGATACACTAACAAGCCTGTGGTGACATAATAATTCAATAATACCTTTATTGTTCCACTTGTAAAATGTGAACATATATTAGTGTCCACATTTCTGTTCATAAATGAATACATTATAATATTGGTGCAAGAGTTTCACTTTGACTTACTGCATGTGCTCTTTAAGGCTGACTCGCCACTTGCTCATTGCCTCTATGCACAAGGCGCTCAACTGGCATGCAGTCTTTCCATTGGTAACTTTCGTGAATGTGGCCCTATATTTTTATGGTGCACTAATAAAGATGAAAGTATGATACTTTTCTAAAGACAACTATAAAGATTCTGTATAGAAAATTTAACAGCTAAAAATCATTCTGAAATCACCCATTTTAGCCATTTTCTCACTAAGAAGAAATAATAGTTGAACTTGAAATGAGAATTTGAAACTTGTTACTAGGCACAGAATGTTTCTTTTCTACTTTTGTGTTTAGACACCATTAGAAAATATCCAAACTTTTTTAATCTGGTGTTTTCTACTAAACCTCTGCAATCCACTTCATGTGCCAGTCAGGTGGATCTCTCAACACGAGTAACAGGACAAATAGAAACTGCCATCTAAAATTCTGGAATTCACCAAATTTAACATGAGAGCCAAGACGGTTGACCCGGTAACTTGAATAATGTGTCAGCTGAGTGATGTAATGAAATTTTTACAAGACGAAAGTGTTACTATTACGCCAATTTATATGTTTACGTGCATTAACAAACAATAAACAGAACTTCAGGTGTCCTTAATTTTTAATATTGTGGCTAGTAAAATGTAGACACATCTAACCACTTTTCCTAATTCACTGCCATCTTTATTGAGTATTGCAATCTTTTCATTCCTTAAGTGTATGAGGCCTGCGAAGTGTTTGAAAATTAGCCAGATGTACCATAAGAATAGAAGTCTTGTTTTGTAATCGCAGAAGCCAGAGTGTTAGGCCCTTTTTACAGGCAGGGGCACGCCTGTTAACCTTAGGGATGCGCCGCCCTTGAGTGACGACTGTTGGGCGACCAGATAAGGAGATCGCAGGGTGGAAGGGAAAGACAGTGGAGGGGGTGTCACAGCTGCCAACGGGCAGCGAGGCAGCCACGAGAAATACATTGCGACAGCCTGGCCAGAGGCAAGGCAGCGCGAATATAGACAAGGCTAGCTTTACAGAGATGCAACCAAATACTGAAAACTGAGATTTTGGCACAGAAAGTGTCAGCGCCAAAAATAGGAGGGGGGAAATTGACGCGTGACGTAAATAGGAAGTAGAGCGGCGCTGTCACTAACCCTCCCCACCGCAAGCTTAAACCATGTAGGGCCTTCCGGACGACACGTGTCACTGGTACACGCATACCGAGGTCAAGCTGAGAGGTAGAGACGCGTGCAGGCCATTACACGTTATGCCGTCTCCTCCCACCCTCCTCACACCCCCCTAGCAGGCCCAGTGAAATTTGTAAATGCCGAGAAATGACGAGATAGGCGGGTGTATTCCGCCCGAAGTTAAAAACACGCCAGAGAAAACAGCTGACAAGCTTGGAAGTGGTGCCACGAGCACTCCTCCCCCCTACTACCCCACCTTAGCTAACCACAGGGCAACGTGGACACGCACCGCGGAAGAATAAGCTGACAGGGTAAGTTTCAGGGTGCAGGCCACCACCTCCCCCCCCAACCTTCACGAACCATGGTGCGTGTAAGAAGTGTTCGTTATACTGCGCCTTCCTCCCACCTCCCTCCCCCAACAAGGGAGACACATGTAGGAACTTAGGGAGGGAGTCGAGATAGGATATAAGCAAATTTACGAGAGAAGAGAGAGTTAGTTCATTATTTCCGCAGAGAGAGTTCAGCCGCGCCGAGAGAGTAAGTCGGTGCAACAGTTACCAAGGCCATGGAGATCGGAACCCGGTCACGTCCGTTGCTGCACAGAGATGAATCAGTTAGTCAGTTCGTTATTTCTGCACAGAGACGAATCAGTTAGGCAGTTCGTTATCATCACACAGAGAGTTCAATTGGACAGCTTTGATCACTGCGTCGAGAGAGTCAGTCAGTGCAAAGTTACCAAGGCCAGGATATCAGAACCCGGCCACGTCCGCCAGTCACAGCATTAAGGGGGCAGTCTTATTGGGACACGAGACGCGGTACGCGAAATCCAGGGCAGAAACAGAGACAGTCACCAGAGTTACGTCGGACGAGTAGTTTCACCACGCCGGGACGCGAGTCAGTCAGTCAGTCAGTCAGTCAGTCAGTCAGTCACAATGATGCACCGAGAAGGCGGAGTCGAGTGGTGAGCTTCAACGAGAAGTGCCATGTCGAGCTAGTGGGATTAGTCCAGTGCAGCCCGTAGCCGAGTGGGCCCATCAAGGGCCACCTCGCCGGGACGTGGTAGGGAAGTAAGCATTCAGTTACTACCCTACGCCGAGAACGAGAGCGAGTGGTGAGCTTCAACAAGAAGCGCCACATTGAGAGGAAGCCAGTTGAGTGTAACAAGCCAGTCCGAGGGCCTATAACAGGGCCATCCAGCTCACCAGATCTCATCAACTGCCGGAACAACTACCACGCAACATGTGCAGATAAGTAACCACGTCATCACTCAGAGACCTGTTCTGTCACCTAATCACCTAATGCCCCCACAGCGTCGGAAACGTAGCCAGAACATTGTCATCAGACCTTCAGGCCTTGATTTCGCAGGGCGTTAAAGTATGTGTACTTCCCGCAACAGTGCCGGGAATGTATGAATGAATTCCTGTTAAATAAACCTGTTCAAAACCAAGATGCAATGAAGTATTCTTTTAGATACCCTCAACCTTCAAGGCACCTATAGTCTGTGCCAGTTAACCTTAAATGTAGACCCTAAGAACCATTCTGTACACCACAGGTGGGGAGTAGCATCATTTTTGTTATATGATGTTGCATTGTAATTCTGACATCTTATGTTTGTACAGCATATCTCAACGGCAAACGGAAAAATAAAAACACCATGTGGTTTGTAAGCATTACTCTAATTATTGTAGTTGTGTATAATTAGCTTTGTATGAGCTTAATTTTTTAAACTTAGTTATTATTTGTGTTGACCACTAATCAGTTTTGATGATTGTTGAGGTTTAATGAATAAAGGCCTTTTAATAAACAAAATGTTTTATTATACTTTAACAGCAAAACTGATACAACAATGTTGACCGTTATATATTTATCAACTAGAAAAAAAAAACACTACACAGTGTTGCCAACAACTTAAAACTGAAGTTACCAAATAATAATTATTACATTGCCATATTTTAACACCCCCTCTCAATGTAATACAGTTCTATCTTATATCTTATCTGATACAATTATATCTTATTTCTAAGTTTGAATACAACACTTATTTAAACATCTTACAAATAATTCTTGACTTAAAGCCTTAGTGAGTATGTCAGCTGGTTGTTCACTAGTTTTCACATAATGAAGGCAGTTCTTATTATCTTTAATCAAATCCTTTATGAAGTGATATCGTATATCAATATGTTTGAGGCGCCTAACAGTGTCTGTGCCTGCAATAAAAATGGCTGACTGGTTGTCACAATACATACTTACTGGACATACATTTGAGTAACCAAAATCACTTAACAAGTTTATCAGCCAACAGGCTTCGCTTCCTGCCATACTCACTGCAACATACTCAGCCTCAGTTGACGACAGACTGACTGATACTTGTTTCTTCGAGCACCAAGAAATCAAACAATTGGAAAACTTAAATAAATAGCCTGTGGTAGACTTTCTGTCTTTGAGATCACCTCCCCAATCAGCATCACAATATCCCTCTAGGACATTATCTTCACACTTGAAAACTAACATATTATTTAGTGTATTCTTGACATACCGCAGGACTCTTTTTAATGCAGTTACTAACATATCATTTGAATATGTTTGAAATCTGCTCAACATTGAGACAGTAAAACATAAATCAGGCCTAGTACTTGACACTGCATACATAAGGCATCCTATAACTTCTCTACAATATTTTTCAATATTCTCATCATTACTTTTATTACAATTTTCAAGTATTTTAACATTAAAGTTTGGATCAATAGGAGTTGACATAGGTTTACAGTTTTCCATATTAAATCTTTTAAGTACATTTTCTAGGTAATTTCTTTGGCTTAATTCAGTAATCCCCGTTTCTAGAGTTTGGTTAACATTTTATGGGTTTTTTAACCAATGATTTGGATCTAGGAAGTAGAATTTAACTTTTTTTAGGACACTTTTAAACTGAACAATTTTCTCCTCATTTGTACCAAATATTAACAAGTCATCAACATATAGCAAAACAAACATTTTATCTTTACCATTGCACCTTTTGTACAAGCATGAATCACTTTTGGAACTAACAAAGCCTTCTCCTGTTATAATAGAATAAAATTTATTATTCCAGGATTTTGGTGAACTTTTCAGACCATATAGAGACTTGTTTAATTTTGCAATATTATTATTACCTGAATAAGCCCCTTCCGGCAAACGAGTAAATACATTTTCATTTATTTCTCCATACAAAAATGCTCCCGTTACGTCCATTTGATAGATTGGCAATTTTAATTTGGTTGCTATAGCAACAAAAAGTCTAAATGTAGGTAATTTTGCAACTGGAGCATAGATGTCATTCAGATCTAATACATCATCCTGTTCAAACCCTCGGGCAACTAATCTACCTTTATACTGTTGAACATTATTTATTGTCTTTACTTTAAAAACCCATTTACTACTCACTATTTTCTCTTTTGCTGGTGCTTCACATAAATCCCAAGTGTTGTTCTCTTTCAGTGTCTCCAGTTCTCTATTGATAGCTTCACTCCATTTACAAGCATCCTTTCTTTTCATTGCTTCCTTGTAAGTCACTGGATTATCATCTTCGCTGTAGATGTTGTTGCATTGATAAAATTCGGTCTGTTTCCTTACACGCTTGCTTCGTTCATTTCCATTTTGTAATGGTGTGATTACGCTTTCTTCTTCACTTGTACATGGTTCATATTCACTTCCAGATTCATTTTGAGTTATTAAGCTTTCATTCATGTTAACCAGAGTTTCTTGTAAGTCTTGGTTTCCATCAACTTTATCTACTATTTGTTTCAACTCGTTCTCCAAATCAAGTGTAACTTGGGGTTCTTCCCTTCCTTCTTGTTTCTGTTCTAAGAAAACAATATCACGCTTTGTCTCTACAGTATTTTTCTGTGGGAAGTATATCCGGTAACCCTTGGTATCTTCGCCATATCCGACCATCAATCCCTTGTCTCCTTTGCTATCCCATTTTCTTCGTCTTTCTTTTGGAATGTGTACATACACCGGTGTGCCGAAGACTTTTAATTGTTGAATATCGAAACTTTTATTGGTCCATACCTCATATGGTGTTTTTCCTTCAACTTTACTCTTACCCGTTCTGTTCAGAGTAAATGCAGCAGTATGTACCGCTTCTGCCCATAGTTTCTTAGGTAAACTCTTTGCATGTAAAATTGTTCTTGCCGCTTCAACCAAAGTTCGGTTCTCTCTTTCGGCCTTTCCGTTTTGTTCCGGAGTATATGGTACTGTAGTTTGATGTGTTATGCCACGTTTTGAGAACATTTCACTCACTTCTTTATTCACAAATTCCAGCCCATTATCACTTCTGAACAATTTTACTTTGTTCCCAGTTAAAATCTCCGCCTTATTAATGAAATCTTCTATGCAGTTCTTCACCTGATGCTTATTTTTAATGAAATAGACACTTCTATAATTTGAGAAGTCGTCCTTTAACACTACGAAATACCTCGACCCGCCGACAGATACCTCCTCCATGGGACCGCACGTGTCCGCATGGATTAATTCACATGCTTTAGAAGTACCATTTTCGCTGTTATGAAAAGGTAATCGATGAATTTTTCCCTTCAAGCAGCTTTCACAGGTTGGAGCAGACGTTTGTTTCACATTTATTTTCCTTGTGGCAAGTATTTTCTTCACATAATCGAAGTTTTGATGAGCCAATTTTTCGTGCCACACATTTAAATCATCGTTTGTAGTACTAGCTACGCTCGCAATATCATTTTCATATCGGAAATCCATATAATACGAGCTCCCAATTCGGTTTGCAACCGCCAAAACTTCTTTGTTTTTATAAAATTTACATGAGCTGTCACTTGTCATTATGACATAACCTTTGTCAGTCGCACAATTCATAGAGAAAAGGTTCGTTTTCAGTTCGGGAACGTAAAGAACGTTGTCTATGTTTGTGTTGATCCATTCGTTCCCATTGTGCACTTTTACCGCCATCTGCCCACAGCCTAACACACTAATCGCTTGCCCATTGCCGAGAATCACAGATTTCTGTGAAACAATTTGAAATGATGAAAATAACGCGCGATTGTTACACATATGTTCACTGGCCCCAGAGTCAACCAGCCATTTTGACTCTTGATAATGTTCATATTCTGCGTTTGACACGACAAATGCATTACTTTCCTTACTGCCCCTGTACTTCCTAAAGCGACACTGTGCCTTATAATGTCCGAACTTTCCGCAATAAAAACACTTATTACTGTTACTGTTATTGTCTTGTAATTCACTGTTATTCACTTTGCTTCTGCATTCGCTTTGGAAATGCCCCAGTCTGTTGCATTTGTGACACTTTATGTTTCTTCTATTTTTAACAAAGAATGCAGATGAAGCTTGTTGAGACGCTTCACCCTTCTCCTGCACCCTTTCTTCTTCCACCAGAAGCCTGGCTATCAGATTATCCAGGGTTTGTTTATCGTCTGGCGCCGACTCCCACGCCGACACAAAGTGTTTGTACTCATCTGGCAACGACATTAGTACCTTTGTAATAACTAACTTGTTTGATATTTCCTCTCCCATTTGCTTAAGCTGATTTTGCAGCTCCTGTATTTTTGACAAAAATACTGACATCTCAGTTCCTTTTTCAAACTTAAACTGGAAAAATCGCTGCTGTGTAATATGGATGCTTGTTTCCGACTTTTGCTCGAAAACACTTTGGAGTTTACGCCACATTTCAGCAGATGTTGTGCAAGAAATTATATGCAACATGACTTTCTCCGTCATTCTGGTAACTAGTAGTGTCTGAGCCTTAGCATCTTTTGACTCCCAAGCAGCATGTTCAGCCGCTGCCTCAGGTTTTATTTTCTGCCCCTCAACTATGTCGAGCCATCCTTGACCTCGTAGCAATACCGTTGTTTGGAACTTCCACAGGTTCCAGTTGCTAGGTCCTTCCAGTTTGATCACACACTGATTTCCTTCCATTTCGTTGTCCTGCCTCGTTCAATTTAGAGAATGAACGAGTATTACTCCTTCTTGGCGCGGTCACGTATAACCTCACTTTTATCGCGGGCCGGCACCAATATTTTCGCCGATATTTCTACCCCTTCACAGATTCTATGCAGAACTATGTGTCTGAGCCCATAACCTGTTGAGGTTTAATGAATAAAGGCCTTTTAATAAACGAAATGTTTTATTATACTTTAACAGCAAAACTGATACAACAATGTTGACTGTTATATATTTATCAACTAGAAAAAACAAAACACTACACAGTGTTGCCAACAACTTAAAACTGAAGTTACCAAATAATAATTATTACATTGCCATATTTTAACAATGATTAATGAAATTTTGCAGATTGTGATAATTAGCAGAATTCCAATTATTGACTTATTATAATGATCAGTGATTGGCTTGGGCCCAGCTCTATTTTTAATGCTTCTTTTCTAAGTACTACTTCAACACATACAAAATTTATTGTATTTCTTTATACTCTTATATTCTTTACAACAATGAATATGAAGTCAAGAGATAACACACACAATTTTAATGTCACTCCCAGTTTTCCTCCCCTAAAAAAAGTTTGGGATTTTACAAAAAAAAAATGTATATATATATATATATATATATTTGTGTAGATGTTAACATAGGATTGGTGGAAGAATCGAACGTTTACAGACCCAAACATTATTTAGAGCCTGTTACTCCAATAAAGTTTTCCCATTTTCTTATGCTGTGAAAGTATTATTTTATTGGCATGTAGTTGTACCATGAAAGTTCTTAAATATTGTGATAAATTTTGACAGGTGCTCAGTATTGGCCACTCATCTCGAGCATCAGGGCACCGTTTCCGTGTGAATGACATTACGTGTCATCCAGTGTTGCCGCTGCTTCTCACCACCTCTCACCACAACACCACAGACGCCCCTGCGACACCAGCAACTAGTCCAACAACTAAAGATAAGAAGGCCTTCTCTGCTTCAGTAATGAACTTTACTATTCCATTTATAGTACTTAAGTTATTCTGAATATTTTAGAGAAGTGGACATATGAAATTTATTCAGGATTAATTTAGTAGTTAAGTGAGTTTCTTTTATCTGTTATGAATCCATGAAAATGCATTGAAAATTATTGCTAGAAATTCTTATTAGGTAAAGATAAATGCTACACTTCAGCATCAAATTTTATTTTAAGTTTTATTAATTTTTTTATTTTTAAAGTTCTTTTCGTTAATTACATTCAGTAAACCCCTTAATTTTACAAACATGGCAGGAGTTATTTAACTGAAACATTCTTGGGAACCATAAAAAACATACCAAAAATGTAATGGAAAAAAGGAACTATTGACAAAATGCAAGAAGTTGGTCAAAATTCATTAAAAGATGTGTTTGTTAAGAAATAAAATTCTAGAAGCTGTGTTGCTGCCATAGCTTGGTGGGCCACAATCTGTAAAACAAAAAATTATTCATGTGAAAATCATTTAATAATTTTGACTGGGCTGTGCCTGGTGTGTGCGCCTGGTCATTTAGACTGCACACATGACATTGTAAGGAGATGACATCTCAAGCCCTCATCTCTCTGCTGGTATGCACACTTATCAGTGCACTTATCAGTGCATACTGATATGCTCTTGCAATTTAAAAGTATGAAATTTACAATGGTAGCATTTCTGAGATAATTCTTGGGAACCATCAGAAAATTCCGTAGAGATCTGCAAGTACTCAAAAATTGAGCTTGAGCCTTGCAGCTCGAACTCGGCTCTAAATATTTTTCAGGCTCGAAAAATTGGAGCTTTTATATCAACATCAGGTCATTAAACTGGTGGTTTATGAGACTGTAAGACTTAAACATAAGATAACCCTTCCACCACATTTCAAATTTCCTGCTGCACCCTAGTTTGCCTTCTGGCTGCTAGGTTCACTGTTTGCCAAATACAGCTCAACAGACTGCAGTGTACTATCTTTTGCCACCTGAAGACGGTAGCTGAGCCAGCAAAACATTATGAAAACACATATGCGTGGAAAATGTGTTTATTCTACTTTTTTTGTGTGTGTTAATTTGGAAATGTGTGCATGCTCAGGCATGTTTTTGTGTGTGCAAATGCATCCATGTGTGCACTCATATTTTCTATTTCCTTATTAAAATGTAATTAGTAGCTTTATGAGTGACGTCTGTTTAGAAATGGTGGTGACATCACAGTCAGATATAGGTTCTTTTGGTGCAGGACAGACACACCGGCTATAACTCGCTGAATTATCTGTCGCCTGGTGGTAACCCTGCTGTGGTATAGGGTGGGGCGTGTAGCCCTTCGACACGGCACAAAGTCGGGTGTGGCGATGACAGCTCTACGCACACTGAGTTTTGACAAAGGTGCTCTGTTACCTGCAGTGAGCTTCACTCAGGGTGGATCCTGGCTCGGCAGCTGCTTGCTCCAACTGGGGCTCTGTCCTGGGGTGGTAGTGTTGCTGCTGGCCGGGCTGGTTGGCTCCAGCGGCAGGCTACTGGACCTCGCAGGCCCGAAGTAGGGGCAAGCAATACCCAATGGCACTGGAAGTCCCAGTCGTAGGCGCACTACGAGCGGGTGAGGCTCTCCGGCGATCTTCTGGGGTGGCTGGATAAGGGAACTGGGGGGAACTGGGAGGTGATGCCTCGCCATTTGTTGGGCGGCCTGAGCTTGGTCCCGTGGTGAGGTGCTGCTGAGGGCAGACGGCACTGGGTTGCAGAGCAATTGACTAGGTTTAGAGATAATAGCTGCCCTCTTGGCTCACCACCTTGCACCACTTCTACGAGTGAAGGGCATATGGGAAGGTACTATGTTCTACCACATGAAGGAGGAGCAGGCGTCTAGTTCCCTGGCTAAAAGTGTAACCAGAAGGAGTAAGTCCAACCAGAATCAGTCTTGTCACTCTAACTGGTGAAGTTCAACGGTGTGGATGGAGTGGGTTAGCTGATCTGGATGTCTAGCTGCTTCGTCGCTTGTATTCCTAGTGGTTGTGGCTCTACCTTACAAGTACCTCCCAAGTACCAGAGTACTTGGTTCAAGGTACGGGTGGTCGTCGACTGCGTTATGTTTTGGTGATGTACTTGTGCCCAGTTAAGGGTAGCCCGCAGTCCTACAGTATTTTCTGCAAAGTAGTTTCAAGACGAGGTCTCCTTCTCCTTTGTGGGTTTGACGTCTACGAGGTTTGGAAGTCACAATCACACTAGAATAATCACACTGGGTTAGGTAAGAATATGTGTTTATTCCTCAGCGGAATAGATATGGTGGCTTGTACTATCACCTAGCTATCGATTGAACTGAAACCGGTGTAAATAAAGTACGGTAAACCAAGTGAAGGGGACCTGGGGCAAAACTAAACAAGAGGAGAAAGAAGCTAGGTAGCTATTACAACAACTGACCCTAACTAATCTATACTGTTGTCCAGAAGGGGATCGGGGTTCACTACCAAAGTGGGAGTGAGAGTAAGGGGGGACGAAGACTTCTTCGGGAGTTGCTGGATGCAATCTGCAATACTTTTGGCAGGCTGGTTGATCTCTCGTGAGGAAAGCGGTAGGCAGAGATCTCCAGCACATAAGGTGGTGGAGCAGCGAGCTGCCGAGTATACAACTGACGTTTTGGGGCTTTGCGCTTGCGTATATAGTCGGCCGGCTGCAGGTCCTTCGGCTGGTCGGGTATCTTCCGACGTTAGCTCCTCCCTGAGCAGCGCGGGCCGCATTCTTTCGGGGGAGGCTGGTAGTGGCGATTTTTCTTGTGTGCCGGTTGTGTTGTTGCCGGCTGCTTAGGAGCAGCGCTGGGCGTCATTGCGGGCTTTTGTCGCACGTTGGGGTAATCACCAGACACCGGACTTCTGACATAATGGCATAGACAACTTCGGCTGCTGTGTCCTTGGGTGTCCCTTGCCTATTGGTGTGCTGGTTGTCTCTGGAAGCCAGTCGTTTGGTGTTCAAACCCCGCTTGGGGTGTTGTGACTACACATGAAGATGAGGCGGAGTTGTAAACAAATATTATGCCCGTACGCATCATGTGTAAATCGCCCCCCACCCTTCCACCTATTGCGACATAGACCCATCTGGTAGAAGTCTGGTGTGTGTGTGTGTGTGTGATGTGGCACGGCTACTCAAAATTGTCTGTGTTTACTTCTGTAGCGTTCCTTCTTCTGTGCTCGCTCTCTGCTCTGGCGTGCTGGATTCCGCTTTCGCTTTTGGTATAGCACTGTCTCCCTCTGATGTGCTGGCTTCGTTTTCTCTCTCGTAGTTGCCCTGTCTCTCTCTAGCGTGCGGGCTGTTCCGGCGAACTGCTCGCTAATGGGTTTTTCACCCTGGGGAAGACATCTATCACGCATAATTTACCGGTGTCAGGTGAATGTTCGCGCCCCTTCTTTATTTACAGGAAACGTGTTGCTCACACAAGTCAGCTGAGGGCTGTGTTTTATTTACATTATGTTACAGAGTTTTAACCTGGAATAAACCAGTTTACTGGCGTACATGTGAAAAACACTCGTGAACAACTAAGGCGTGTGTTCTAGTCCCATTCATGAGAAGTGTCAACTTCTAGCTTACCTGCCATGGTGCTGAAAGCGTTTGAACTCGCCCTTCTCTGTGTTCTCCTAACTGGTCGCACAGCATGTATTTAACGTGTGACAAATTGCTACCTAGGCCGGTTCTAAGCCTTCCGTTACTTAGGGTGGCTTCTACTTACATAATTCACAACATGAGTTACCCTTTAAATTAGAGCTGAACGGGATCCCGACTTTTCAAGAAAAATTCTGGAAATATATTTTCCAAAAAGGTCGGGCGGAAAATAATTTTCCCGTAAATTTTTCTGGATAAAAATTATTTAAGTTATTTTGCATCTTTTTTCTGTGTTCTATAACACACATGTAAGAGAGGGCCTACATTGTCCTAATTTTGCCAGCATAAGTAAATAATAAATAAATGCAAGTCAATGTACCTACGAGTATTAATGGTTTCATAAGTCTTCCAGACCTGCATCCAGCGACCCCCAAAGAAGTCTTCGTCCCCCTTTACACTTACTACCACTTTGGTAGTGAACCATGAGTCACTTATGGAAAAAAATATAGTTCAGTTAGGGTCAGTAGTTGTAATAGCTATCTAGCCTATTTCTAAGCTTGTTTAGTTTTGCCCCAGGTTCCCTTCACCTGGATTACCGTAGTTTACTTACACCAGTTTCAATTCAATTGATAGCTAGAAGATAGTACAGGCCATAAAGTCTATTCCTCTGGAGATAAAACTCTCATTCATACATAACCTCGTGTGCTTATTCTACGGTAATTGTGACTTCCAAAACTTGTAGATTTCAAAACCCACAAAGGAGAAGCAGGAGACCACGTCTTGAAAACACTTTGCCGAAACTACTGTAGGACTGCAGGCTACCATTAACCTGGCACACGTACGGTGCCAAAACATAACTTAGTCGACGGCCACCCAGAACTTGAACCAAGTACTCCGATAATTGGAACATTGTAAGAGAGCCACAACCACTAGGAACACGCGCGAAGAAGTGGCTAGACAACCAGATCAGCTAACCCACTCCATCCACAGCATTGAACTTTGCCGGTTAGATTGACAAGACTAATTCTGGTTGGCCTCACCCCTTCTGATTACACTTTTAGCCAGGGAACTCATCACCTGCTCATCCTTCGTATGGTAGAGCGTAGTACCTTCCTGTATGCCCTTCACTCACAGAAGCGGTGCAAGGTGATGAGCTAACAGGGCAGCTACTACCTCCAAACCTAGTCAGTTGCTTTGCAACCCATTGCCATTTGCCCTCAGCAACCCCTGCACACGGGACCGATTTCAGGCCGTCCGAAAGTCTTACCTCCCGGTTTCTGCTAGCTCCCTTTTCTAGCCACCACAAAATATTGCCACAAAGCCTCACCCGCTCGTAGTGCACTACGATTGTGACTTCCAGTGCCATTGGGTATTGCCTGCCCCTACTTCACGCCTGCGAGGTCCAGCTGCCCGCCGCCGGAGCCGACCCAGCCAGCAGCACTACTGCCGCCTCAGGAAAGGGCCCCAGTTCCAGTCAGCAGCCACTGAGCCAGGATCTACCCCGGGTGAAGCCCACTGCAGGTAACAGAGCACCTTTGTCAAAACTCACTGTGCGTAGAACAGTCATCGCCACACCCGACATTGTGCTGTGTCGAAGTGCTAAACGCCCCACCCTATACCGCAGCAGGGTTACCACCAGGCGACAGATAATTCAAACTCCCCCTCAGTGAATTATAGTCAGTGTGTCTGACCGGCATCAGAAGAACCTATATCTGACAGTGACGTCACTGCAACTTCTAACCAGACGTAACGCGTTAATAGTAAGGGTTTTCGTGGTGCCCAACGTGGTGCCACAGCTCATTAATAGTCAAATTATAAACCAGAACCAGGCCAGCACGACCCTAAGAATGAAGAGAAGCTTGCCAGGTGTCAATCCATACCCAGCCAGACTTCAAGGAGTCTGTAAATCCGTGGTGCTCAATTTTACTAGCCGAGACATGTCCAAATTGAACCTAAGCATTGCCGACGAAGACGAAACCGCAGCCGCAATAGAGGAGGCCATTGAAACCCAACCAGGAAGATCTAGTGTACCTACATGGAACAGAGCAGGTGTAAATTTCATTAGTTGCGCACACTGCCAGAACAGATTTCACTGCCCATGCTTAGGGTGGTATGATGAATCCCTTTATATTGACGGACTAGAGTACCGTTGTGGTGAATGTCGGACCTGCCAAACTGATTATTGTTGCTGGCTTACCTGCGCAGGACAAGGCGTAAACACCGTTAGTTGCATTATTTGCGTAGAAACGTTTCACCACCTGTGCACTGGCTGGCCGGATGAGAGAATCACAAGACCTGGCTTAGTGTATAGGTGCGAGGTGTGGAAGCGGGCAGCAGAATACTGATCGAATAATCCAGGCACTCACCACAGCGTGACGTCAACACAGGGTAACGACAAGTCCCAGCTACCAGAATTCGCAGGAAGACCCCAAGAGGACCCGGTATCATTTATGCAAGTGTGCAAGAGGGAATTTAGTGAGAACAGAGTTCCTACTTAATAATGGGTTGTCAAAACCAAGAAGTAGTTAAATGGTGAAGCATTATACTGGTGGAATAAATACGGGGTATTTATTACGGAATCGGGGGCAACTTTGCTCGTGCCTTGCCACCCAGTTTTCAGTAGAGGAAGTGTTGGCACACCTTACCACGGAATTCCACAATCAAACCCAGGCCACCGAGGAAGAGGACAAAATCTTTATATGGAGAAAGGGGCAAATGTACCACTGGATTTTCCCCGAAGGGAACGAGGAGAGGTGCGTCCAAAATATTACGCACATGCTGCTCCCGAAATTGCGTAATTTACTCCAACTTCAACCACTACAATCTGTCTACGAGTTAGTAGAGAGGTCTCACGAGACAGAGCGGAATTTCAAGGCACAGGCAAAATTAGACAAGGCAGTAGACCCCAGGACTAAGCCGCCCGAGCCGAAAGGGAACTCTCCTCCTTCTCCTCCTCCTCTTCCTCCCCCCACACTCCTTAATTGTGCTGGTTTTGTCCAGAGCGGCACTTCCAGTGGGACTGCCCAGTCAAGCCGGCTGGCAGGTTGCGGGCGGGGGAAGGGGAAACAACAGGAGTGACCGAACCCACCCCCCCTCTTCCAGCAAGGGACAGAGAATAAAGGGCCCAGCCAGGGGTGCGAAGCAGGCCACCACCACCAGAAAACACAAGCTCATCTACATCCAAATATTAGCTGAAGAATCTGGGTCGAAATTAATGGACGTCGGGCACTCACCCTCTTACAATCTGCAGCTTCAGGCAATTTTATTAGAAGCAACCTACTCGCCCCTGCCCAACGAGCTTCACTTTGTCCACAAACCTGCCTAGTGCATATGGCCCAACATAACCAGACTCTCAGGGTCGACAGCCGTACCACTTTGACAACCTTACCGCGTGTCAGCTAGGAGGCGACACCTCATCATGATGCAAGTCCAGACAATGAAGAAGCAGGGGATTGTACAACCGTCAGACTCCCCTTACAATTCAGGGTTTTTTTTAGTTCCGAAGAAAGGCGGACAGTTGAGATTCTCCATCAATTATAAGGACCTAAATGACGTTATGCATCCCATCACACCTCCGGCCATTAATTTAACCCACAAGATCCAGGATATTGGAGAAGCCACAATATTCAGTACTCTAGACATGCAGTCGGAGTACTTGCCAATTTCAGTACATCCCGACAGTAGAAAGTACACAGCATTCATCACTCCAGAGGGGGAAACCCTTCAATTTAAAGTAATGCCATTCGGGCTAAAGAATGACCTGATCACCTTCCAGAGGTTGATATCCGCAGAGGTACTGATTGGCTATATCAGCCAATTCTGCTTCGCATATCTGGATGATATTATTGTGTACTCGGAGTCCTGGGAAGAGCATTGTGGGCACCTCCAGTGTGTGCTAGAGAGACTTGAGTTGCACTGACTCAAATGTAAACTCTCCAAAAGCCACTTTGGGAAAACCACCATTGACTAACTAGGCTAAATAGTCACCCCAAAGGTGAACTACCCCCAAGCCGCCTTACGGGCCATACAAGAAGTGGAAGAACCTAATAACAAGAAGTGACTACGCTGTTTTTGGGCCTGTGCAATTGGCTACGGGACTTTGCACCCGACATTGTCCAACAAATGGCACAGTTGAACACACTCTACGAGAAGGAAACACGTTGGCGGTGGGGAGAGGAACACTGCACAATGTTTCAAAATATTGACCAACTCCACAGGCCGCATGACAACAACCCCCTTACATTACAGACAGACGCCTGTCAGAATGGGCTAAGCTATACCAGGAGGACCCTGCCGGGCAGCCCCAAGTCATTGCCTATGCCAGCACCCACGTAAATCACACCAAGCAGAAGTACCACATAAATGAAAAAGAATAACTCGCCATAATTTGGGCGGTGAGAAAATAAACGTACCACTTGGAAGAAGACATTTCATTCTCCGTACTGACAGCAAAAACCTCCAATGACTATGTGAGTCGAAGAACACCAAAGTCAAGTTAGGACGATGGGAGACGTTTCTCACAGAGTTTTACTTTGAAGTGCAGCATTGCCGGGTAAAACAAATTACTTGCCCGACGCATTATCCCGACAACTGGACCTCGGAGGGGGCACTGAGGAGGACAAGGAGTGGGAAAGGATGACCTCTGCTCTGGCCTCACTCAGAAGTCCCGAAGAGCACATCCGACTCCTTCAGTTACAGCTTAGTCACTACCAGATCAGCTACTACCAGCAGAAAGACTCAGACCACAGCGCCTCCTCAAGGACATGCCCCACAGGCTTGAGTTAAGAGATGACGTAGTCTGGTCTCAAAGCGGACAACCTGGTGCCCAATGGAAGGTCTGGGTGCCAAGCGACCTAAGGGCCGACCTATGCCGACACCACCACGACCACCAACAGGCCGGTCATCCCAGCATCAAATAAACCCTCAGAGATATAAGTTAGCGATATATATGGGACGGGATGAGTCGCGACGTGCAGCAATATGTAAACAGCTGCGAGGAGTGTTGTTGCAGCAAGGCCTACCCAGTGCCCCACTCAATGGAGAAGTCCCGTCGACACCACACCGCCTGGACTCACTTAGCAGCCGACCTAATGGGGCCTTATCCCAGGAGCCAGAGGGGTAACGGGTACCTTCTAGTGGGGACAGACCAGTTTTCCCGCTGGGTAGAAGCCTTCCCGCTACCCAACCAGGAAACCCTGAACACAGTAAAGAAGGTCAAAGCCAAGATATTTCCCCACTGGGAATACCCGCAAGCCATTTTAACTGACAACATCATGCAATTCACAGGTCGTAAATAGTAGGCAGCCTGCAACCTGTGGGGGGTGGAACTTGGACAACCCACCCTTCTCATTCACAAGCCAACTCCACTGAACGGAGAAACCAAGAGCTCAATAAGAGTCTCTGTCTCAGTGTGAGAGACGGAGACTCTTATGGGACAAGCACCTGCCTAACATCTTGTTTACCCATAGGACGCAAAATTATGAGGCAGTGAACACCAACCCCAACTAGCTTATCCTAGGACGAAATCTCCGCCATCCAGGTGACTTCCAGTCTGAAAAGTTCCCACCGAAATGCCACAACCCGAAGACGTTTGACCCCGACATCCTAGCCAGGACCACGAGGACACGCGACGCCCAAGACCAATACATTGCCCCGAAATACCCACAGTCGAATACAGAAATAAAAAGTTTCAGGATGTGCAAAGCCATGCTACTCTGCAGCTACCCGGTCAGCAAGGCAAAAGGGAAATTTAGTGCCGGACCAGCCGACAAATGGGAAGGACCATACACAGTCATAAGGTGCAAGGAGAATGTTTACTGGACGGAGGACGCCAGAGGACAGATTTGAAAAGTAACAATAGGGCAGATCCACCCCGCCCTGCCGGAACCCAGGAGTTCTAAGTGGAAGCGCCGGATGACAGTAGACAAGGAGAGATGGAAGACGACCTCCCACCGCAAACGCCCAACGAAGCCGAGCCATTAGCCCCGCCCCCTCAACCCCTTCGGATCACCTGGGAGCAACCACGTTCCGACGTCTGGCAGAGAAGCATCCAACTTACTACGGTGAGGAACGAACGTCAAGCACCTTGAGGAGCAATATCCATTAGAACACTGCCCTCAAACACTACTGACTTCATCAGAAATGTGGCCGCCAGGCACTGCCGCATGACACGCACCTTGTCGGAACTCTTGTGGCGAAGCCCCTTGGACAGGGAGCCCCATCGACAACCCCAGCCACCCAACACCATCCAGAAGGAAGGTGAAGATTGCTGCGCCGACGCGGTAAGGAAGCCAGAAGAGCCCCTACCTGAAACGGTGACCCCAACTGCGTCCACCCAGGAGGATGCAGTAACCCGCAGCGTCTCGACACCGGACGGTCTCAAAACCCCAGCCCCAAGAATGAAGAGCCCAGCCACACCGATGACATCAGAGACTCCGAAGAACCCCACCTCCGAAGGCGACCCCGATCACTTCCACCCAGGAGAATGAGGACCTGTAGCTTCTCAACACCGGATGTCAGCGAGGCAACTACTGCACCACCTTCAACCTGGAAGGATGAGCCCAGCAGAGCCTAGGGGACAGGGGAAGCAGAGAAGACCCTGCCTCTGACAAGAAAACATAACATCACCCATCCATGAGCAGAGGACCGCCAGTTGTGCCTCGGTGTCTGGTGGCCCCGAGCTAGCCACTGCAGAGGATAACTCCAATGAGCCCAGCAGTCGACCAACGACCAGCCGAACGAGGGAGTTGTCTCCCCGCACCTGCCGCATTGCCTCCCAAGGTCGGCCGTGGCGGTACAGGAGTCACCATGGCACACCACGCCAAAATCACGTGGCCATGTCCCCAACACAAGACCTTATAGAGGAAGAGAAGCTGGCCGTGTAAACCAAGGACTTCACACACAGAGTGAAACCTGAAGTGAAAACATGCTGAAAGACAGCCATAAATATATAAATGGACTGCAGTAATGCAAATTGTACAGTTTCGTACAGACAAATTTTTTTGTAAAATTTTTTATATTAGTGTGCTATATGTTTTTTTTTTTGTAGGTGGCCTATACGACAATTGGTAGAGTGTATAAATTTAAAGTAGACCTGGGCGGGAAAGATAATTTGGGGTTAGGAAGATTTCAGACGGTAAAAATAATTTCCCTCGCGAAACAGGATGGGATTGAGAATTTGTCGGTACACTAGAAAATTAACAAAATGTACAAAGAAAAACTTAGGATTAATGTATTATGTCAAATTATGCAATTCACAATAAAATATATGCCATTACAATACATACTGTTAATTTTTGAAACAACACAAATACCGTTGAAATTTTACACAAATAATTTAAATCATTTCGTTTTCATACAAAAAAAACCAGTTCCTCTACATGCTCTGATGTGAGTGACATTCTTTTTGGTCCAAAAATGTTTCCGGCAGACGAGAGAACACGCTCATTACCAGTTTCTGTGGCTGGAATGCCCAGATAATGCATAGCCACTTTGCATAAATTAGCAAACTAATTGCAACCTTTTTCTTTCCACAAATTTAGTGGATCATCATTTCTTGGGATGGTAGCCATATTTAAATAACTTTCCATTTCAGAGACTGTGGCTCTTGCTGTTGCCGAGCTTGCAAGTGCATCTAAAGCAAACCATAAAGAAGCTATGTAATCCAAAATTGTTACCTTCTTTTTTCGATATAAGTTAAGTATTATCCACCTTAAAAATGTATTCCTCGACGGAACTGAATAAAGTGGTTGGGCCACAAGTATTTCATGAATTTTTTTGTTTTCAATGACACTATACGGTAACATGGCCCTAGCTATCCATTCACCTATATTATCTGTTATTTTTGTAGCCCTTCCATGAGTAGAGGGCCACGTATAAGTGTCATCCAAGCGAAGCTGTTTTTGTCTTGGTTCTGCTGCTTCCTTTTGGGATGTCAGTTTGCGTGTCCCTGCCTGGTTTCAGTGTTTTTTCCATTTTATCAAGTTCACTTTTGAGTAAAGGATGTTGAGAAATGTGTCTTAAAAGACCAGATGTACTACCAAAATTTGTTTTTAATACTTTAGAACAAGCCTTGCATTTTGCTAACACATTGTCTGGCATTTTTTTCTCGTAAAAATGCCAAATAAGCGATTTGAATTTTTCATCATTATTTTTTACATCCCTATTGCTTCTAACGAACTATGTAAACAAACTGTAGAGTGAGTAAATAAAATATTAAAAACAAACTTATAAATAATGTTTAGTAATACATTAACAAATCACAGGCATAGGTTACTGCACTAAAAATCGCACAATATTTAAACTTCCATTCAAAACTACAACACTATTGATAAAAAATAATCTCTGAATGAAAATTTAATTGTGTTACATCATGCAATAAAACATACCGGTGAATAGCAAAATAAAAAACATGACCAGTACTGTTCCTAACAACGACTATCATTGGGTGACACTCTACGTCGTGAAGTGCTGCCCAATAACCTTAGATGAAGACGTATCGTGTTTAGCAACTGTTCGGCCATGTAACCTACAAGAACAAGAAGCATGTGGCCGTAGAAATGCACGATCATTCCAATTTTCATGAGCTTACGTGGAAATGCAATTGCATTCACACCATTTCAATGTGATTTTACATGTATGAATTTGATATGCCTTTCAGACCGCAATGGAATTATTTGGTGGCGTTTCTAAGAAGTTCGCAAAGTTAAACAACGTGAAGAGTGTGTGAAAAGTAAGAGACTCATTTCATAGCCATCTTGATTAAGGGCTTAAAATTCAAACATTACTTTCTTAATGCTTGTGAGCAATGTGCATTAATTCAGCAGCTAAAATACTTACAGAAGCAAGTGTTTATTCACCCCCAAATTAACGCCATCATATCAATAAAAATACTTTAGTTTTAAAAATATATAAGGTCTACTTTACGTTTCTATAACAAGTGTTTTATTTTGTTTAATGTTGGAATATAATCCTCTATATTCCAAATCCACGAATGTGCATTTTAGAAGTTTTGAGTAAAATGCAAATAAAATTTCAAAGTTGATTTTAAATTAAGGATTTTTAAATAGTATAATGCTGCTGGAGTATAATACACTGAGGCGATAAAAGTCATGGGATACCTCCTAATATCGTGTCGGACCTCCTTTTGCCCGGCGAAGTGCAGCAACTCGAGTGGCATGGACTCAAGTCGTTGGAAGTCCCCGGCAGAAATATTGAGCCGTGCTGTCTCTATAGACGTCCATATTTGCGAAAGTGTTGCTGGTGCAGGGGTTTGTGCATTAACTGACTTCTCGATTATGTCCCATAAATGTTTGATGGGATTCATGTTGAGCGATCTTGGTGGCCAAATCATTCACTGGAATTGTCCAGAATGTTCTTCAAACCAATCGCGAACAGTTGTGGCCCGGTGACATGGCGCATTGTCATCCATAAAAATTCCATCGTTGTTTGGGTACATGAAGTCCATGAATGGCTGCAAGGGGTCTCCAAGTAGCTGAACATAACCCTTTCCAGTCAATGATCGGTTCAGTTGGACCAGAGTACCCAGTCCATTCCATGTAAAAACATCCCACACAATTATGCAGCCACCACCAGCTTGCACAGTTCCTTGTTGACAACTTAGGTCCATGGATTCGTGGAGTCTGCGCCACACTCGAACCCTACCATCAGCTCTTACCAACGGAAATTGGGACTCATCTGACCAAGCCACGGTTTTTCAGTCGTCTAGGGTCCAACTGATATGGTCACGAGCCCAGGAGAGGTGCTGCAGGCGATGTCGTGCTGTTAGTAAAGGCACTCGAGTCTGTCTTCTGCTGGCGTAGCCCAGTACAGCCAGAGTTCGCCGCACTGCCCTAATGGACACATCCGTCGTACGTCCCACATTGATTCCTGCGGTTATTTCACGCAGTGTTGCTTGTCTGTTAACACTGACCATTCTGCGCAAACGTCGTTGGTCTCAGTCATTAAGTGCAGGCGGTCGGCCACTGCGTTGTCCATGGTGGGAGATTATGCCGGAAATTAGGTATTCTGGGCACACTCTTGACGCTGAGGATCTCGGAATGTTGGATTCCCTAACCATTTCCGAAATGGAATGTCCCATGCGTTTAGCTCCAACTACCATTCCGCGTTCAAAGTCTGTTAATTCCTGTCGTGCGGCCATAATCACATGAGAAACCTTTCACATGAATCACTTGACTACAAATGAAAGCCTAACCAGTGCACTGCCCATTTTTGCATTTTGTACACGATACTACTGCCATCTGTATATTTGCATATTTCTATCCCATTACTTTTGTCACCTCTGTGTACATTATAATGCTGATCGAAAATCCTTAATTTTAAATACACTAAGAATTTTTAATTGCTCTTTTCTTAAATTTTGTAAAATGCACATTTGTGGTCTTGGCATATGGGGATGTAACTCCTCTTCCCAGGCATGTAAATTACTATTTCAGAATACAGTAAACTCTCGATTCTCAGACCTTTAATGGTTCCCAGGATGTGGGGTTCCCAGGAAATAGGAAGGGGTAGTTACAGAGAAAACTTTCTACTTAAATTGTTTTCATGGTTCCCCAAAAAATTGTTGTTATTTCGAGAGGATCGTTATTCCTGGGGTAGTAGAAATGATAGTTGACTGTACCTATTATGTAAATAATTGGAATGCATTGAAATTGTGATATGTTCCTGTGCTCATAGTTTTTTTATTGTAATTGGAAATTTTTAAAAGTAATTTTTGTTATTGGATAATTTATTTGATGTACCTTTGGTGTGACATTAAGCACATACTGTATTTACAAATCGCTCATACATACCAAATATACCTGTGCAATATCTTTTAGTACTCTAACTGTTACGGCTGCTCTTATATTTTAGGGGTTCTGCAGTGAATTGATTCTGTGGCGAGTTGACGCTGTTGGTCCGCTATCAAAATCTGGAGGAGTATCGGAACTTGCAAGAATAAATTCTCCGGAAATTTCGGCTTTCTCCAATGTGGCATGGATACCAACACTTCTACCAAGGTNGAAGTTACAGAGAAAACTTTCTACTTAAATTGTTTTCATGGTTCCCCAAAAAATTGTTGTTATTTCAAGAGGATCGTTATTCCTGGGGTAGTAGAAATGATAGTTGACTGTACCTATTACGTATGTAAATAATTGGAATGCATTGAAATTGTGATATGTTCCTGTGCTCATAGTTTTTTTATTGTAATTGGAAATTTTTAAAAGTAATTTTTGTTATTGGATAATTTATTTGATGTACCTTTGGTGTGACATTAAGCACATACTGTATTTACAAATCGCTCATACATACCAAATATACCTGTGCAATATCTTTTAGTACTCTAACTGTTACGGCTGCTCTTATATTTTAGGGGTTCTGCAGTGAATTGATTCTGTGGCGAGTTGACGCTGTTGGTCCGCTATCAAAATCTGGAGGAGTATCGGAACTTGCAAGAATAAATTCTCCGGAAATTTCGGCTTTCTCCAATGTGGCATGGATACCAACACTTCTACCAAGGTTACAATGGATCATTTGATAAGCCTAATATTTCTTGTGAGAATGTGTCCAAAGTGCATTGAAAAAATATGTATTAGAAAATTATCTACACATATTTTTTTACATTATTCCAAGATATTTTTTTTATTGTTTATTGTATAATGCATAGCTGCCAATTTATACAATTTTTTCATATTTTGTCTAAATTTTTGGCTGTTTGTACGATTTTACGAGTTATGCAAGTGTTTGTGCAATTTTGAAGCATAATTTTTTGTTTACTTTTGTTAAATTGTATAAGAGGAAGTGATTAATTTTAATATTTGAGAATTTTTTGATAGAGCCATAGAATATGAACATGCAACCTTAATAGACTGGTACTAAAGAAATTGGTTCTTATAGTTTTGGGTGCACTGTGCTCTACATTTGTTCTCACTTACTTTGTTTTCAGTATCGAGCGTGAGGCTAAGCTGCATGTGTGCTAAAGTTCTTCCGTGATTTTGGGCAATATTAATGTTACTAGGCTTCCCATTTGTATTTGGATACTGCTGAATAAAGACTTTTAAGATATGGTGTCTGTTGATGTGCTATGGTGTCAGTAGACTCTTAATTGTTTATAAAATGGCAGTTTGCGGTGCAAAGAATTAATCTTACAGGCAAGTGTTTCTGCAGTTTTACTGTTCAGACTTCCCTTAGGCAGTGCATTCACAAAAATGGTAGAAATGTGTATTGTGTAAGTTCATGAAAATTCATGGAAGCGTACGATCAATGAAGCAGCTGAAGCCTAAGCCATCTCTAGCAATTATGGCCGAATGCTACGTTACTGCATTACTTTACTGCATTGATTTTTGAGCATAATTTACCTGTTGCTGTAACAGATCATGTGTTTTGGAAAATGTTTCCCAAATGCAAAGAGGAAAATGACGTAAATAATAAATGCAATGGCAGAACAACATGAAATAAGTACAACAGATGTACTGAAGACTGTTCTTTTGTCTGTCGCAACAGATGGAAGCATTGACGACAAAGCTGTACCCAATAGTCGTCACTTACTACAATGCAGAACATTCAATTGAGAAGAGTATTTTGTTTTCAGTCATGTCAATGTCATTGTAGGGTTCTGCTACAGGTAACAACATAGGGGAAATGATGATAACTACACTTACAGATGGTAAAATACCATTGAAAAATTGCATTATTTAGGGTCAAACAATGCAGCAGTGATGACTGGATGGGTTTGCAGCATTACTGAAACAGCATCAGAAAAATATCATAGTCTTAGGTTGTGCCTCCCATTTGTTACATTTGGCTGCAGAGAAAGGATCGAAGGGAATTCAAATAAATGTGGACGAGATTTTTGTAGATATATCATCATGTTCAGAAAAGCAGTAAGTGAAAAGACAAACTGAAAGAGCTTCAGAAACTTTGTTACACAGATTTTTAAAAAGTGCTGAAACACATATGTACGTGCTGGCTTTCATTGGGGATGTGCTTGAAATGGCTTGTGTATTGTAGTGAAGTTCAATAATGAAGAAATTGATACTCAGCGACCATCTAATTTTGGTTCTTTAAGAGTGGTGCCTACTTGAATCATTATCCAGTCAAGATCCCCAAGACTAAGACCAAGCGTACTTTTACAACTGGCTGTTCCAAGTACTTAACATCAAGAAGCATGGGGAGGGTGCATGCCAGCCAATTTGCAAAGGCTTCACCTCTCAAGAATGCATCTACAAAACGTGATACCTATGTTGGAAATTGCCAGTCCTCTCTCTTACATATGTTTGTGTAAACGGCTAGGGATGCAGGGGAGGGCTCCAAACTGCTCAGGGAATCTCAATAACAGTTGTAGAGAGGTTATGTCCATCTTAAATTATTTACACATTTGCTGTCATGCTGTGCTCACCAGTAAGTTAAAGGAGTCCATCTGCCTGTCTGCTAATGAACCACTGACTGAGAACATTCAATAGCTTGTTATTGTCTATGTTGTCCTGGACTACCTTAAGTACCTTTGATTTACGTTAGAGCTGTGCAGATTCACAAAATTATGCAGATGTGCCAAATCACTGATGTGCTGCCAATATGAGAAAAATCTTTTAGCTTGACGTGTGATGCCGATTAAAATGGCGACGTCACTGTTCAAAAAGAGTTCTATAGTACTGGGCAAAGGCACTGTCTACTTACTGTGGTGATTTTTGGTTTATTAGCCGCCTATTGGTCACCCTGCTGCGGTATATGTTGGGGCGCGTGCCCCTACGGCACGGCACAAAGTCAGATGTGGTGAGAGCGGCTCTATCCACTGATGGTGTGGACAAAGGCGCCCTTTTACCTCCAGTGGGCGTCGTCCGGGTAGATCCTGGCTCGGCTGCTGCGGCTGGCTAGAACTGGTGCCCTGTCCTAAGGCGGTGGTGGTGCTGCTGTTCCTCGTAAGCCTGAATTACGGGCTGGCGATTCCCAATGGTACTGGACGCC
>NQII01000101.1:1084058-1176511 GCA_002778355.1 Clitarchus hookeri | reverse complement strand
CCTGGCCTCGCGGCACGTGTCTACTGGGCGGGGGGTGAGGTGGCGTGGGGTTTGACAGCGGCGCTTCAGAATACTAACAATATGCGGCACGCGTCACTTTTAATTAGTACATATTTCAGTGGAAAACATTAAAAAATGCTTAACAATAAGGATGGTGTTTCAACTCTTCTCTCGTGATGCGAACTTAATGCCAAGTTATCATCCTTCTTTTCGTAGCGCCTAGATAGATTCGCCCTTGCTGGCAGTTCAGGATCGCTTTCTGATCTGATAACCAGGGTTGTCCCAAAATAATTGCTTCCTCCAGGTCTTCTAAAATGTGGAACTGTGTTAGGATCGTTTTGTCGGTGAACCTGAGGGTTAGCGACAGTTTTCCCTTTGTCTCGAGGAAGCTGCCTCTCTGGGTCATATACTGAGGTGTCTCCAGTGGACTCGATCTCGCTCCTGTACTGATGGGGTGTGGTGTACTTACGAATAAAGTTGGCATTAGCTGCAGTATCGAGAGTGGCCAATATTTCTGTGGTCCAGATGAGTATTGTGATACATGGGGGATCTTGTAAGATCTTCTTCTCCTCCGTGATGTCTACCTGCAGGGCCTCTCCTACTTTGCCAGGGCCCCTATGTTGCTGATGTGTTACAATAGTATATCTAACATTTCTTTTAAAAGTAAATTTTTCATCTCGTGCGGGATTAAAACAATTCAATTTTAAAATATATTACGTTAAATTAATGTAAATATATTTGAAAAATACGCTGCTACAGATGTGCGGCTTCTTCAATTTATATGAAACATTCACATGGTGACGTTAACAAGCACTAGCTACAGCCTAAGAAGATTATACAAATTAAGCTAAACTCACATATGGTTCAAGTTCCATTTCATTTAAACAGCTACACATTATTGTAGAACAAATTTCCATTTCTTACACTAATAGCAGCGGTTTTGAAACTATATAAAATAAAATACATAATCATTTTGTCTACAATCTCCTTCCTTCTTGCATATTTTTCTGATGTCTGTTGTGCAAATGCAGGCTGTCAAAATAGTTAACATTAAATTCTCTTGCAATCTTTCACGCATCAGCTGATAAACAGGATTTTGTGTATTGATGATGGTAATATCATTATGACATGTTGCCACACACTGGCTGTCAAAAAAATAGAATTCTTATAGTACTATATTATTTGTTTTTTTTAACCCTACGTGTACAGTATTTAAAGTAAAAAAAAAATTTTCTCCATTCCTTTAACCGCGAATATCGGTTATCTGTGAACCCTTTGCCAGTCATTATCCCGGAAAATCTGGAATTTACTGTATATGTGTGTATTACCAAACTGCATCTACCAACCAGCCTGTGCCTGGGGCTCCTTGCGAGTCTGACTTCCTAACAGGTACAGGGTTGTACTACGAGAGATGACTGTCACAAGCATATTGCGTAAGCTGGACGGTCTCGTAGGTGACATAAGCAGGCAAGTGTTGGAGGTCTAAGTAGTTGCAGTAATTCAAGGGGTGTAACAGCAGTGAGTACATGACCCAGGAGACTGCCAGGGCTTTGACAAATAGGGAAGGTGCAGGGTCCCGTGTTGCAGACGTCTCAGACGTATGCTTGGGGAGAGCTTGGCTACGTGGAATGCCGCTAGAGCTACGGTGTGGAAACATCTTCGAGTCGGTTTCAGACAGACTGTTTATACCCATCTGACCAGGGGTGAGTGAAGAGGTGAGCTCAGTGCAGGGGTGAAAGCTTACGATGTCTGCTGTGTGGCTGGGATGTGCTTTTGGTATCCCTGTCTGGCGAGATGTCCACAGAGGCGGTATGCAACCAAAATCTCAAGTCAGGATGTCGTACAGTGCTGGTTGCCTAAAAGCAGGTGGCGGAAAGTATACATTTACATAGGCATGTTTGTGTGTGGGTGATGAAAGTGGTGATGTTGGATCCGGTGGTGGCGTGGTGTAGCTTAATAAAGGTGCATATGATGCAGAGGGTCAAAGAAATGAAAGATGTTGCTAATGGCGCATCACTTGTGATTAGGGTGTATCAAAATTTGGTGGTGCATCTATTTTATATCCGCCAGAAACGCAGCATTACATTTAAAATGTCACACTGTAACATAGGACTACTTAATAACACATCAGTCAATGGTACTCTTGAGCTGGATTTTGCTGACACATCAAACACTACTTCAAGTGCAGTAGTGCTACCAAGCTTCTGAACACAGTGATGAGGGATGAAGTATGTGCACATTACTGGAAGTTCCCTCATGATATTCAACATGACTCATATGGCCAGAGTTCAAGTATTCTTGCATTAATGTTACATATTGTGCCTTGATTTCTTGTTGTCTTTTGAGACAGCATTCTAAGGCATGAAGACGACAAAGTGCCATTACAGCAATTCACCTAATTCAGGATTATTGATGCTAAATACAGTTTCTCGTGAAAAATGACATACCTTGCGAAAAACAACAAAAAAGACAAAAAATATGCAAACAAAATACATTTCTGTTGTGTACCCTAAGGCACGCAGTACGCTCCAAATAGTTTTTTCTAGTTACACTCTAGGTTATCTGAGGATAACTTTTATATGGTGCCGTTTCAGTTTTGTTATGACCAAGTAATATATTAGTTGGGCTTCTGTTTATTTTATTGGTGGGGCATAGAACTTAATTTTATCACATTTATTGTATTTTGTGGGACGAGCTGGTTTTGTGGCTCTTCTTTTGAGAAAGTAGCAATTTGTACTGCTCATTGTTTTAATGATGTAGTAAAAAATTTTGCTCATACAGAAATCACATTCAAATGACTATAACTTGAAAGTTGTAACTTCACCAAAAGAACAAAACACAATAAATGTGATGCTATTCGTACCAATGTGAGAATTACACAATAAACATTTTCAGTAAAGTTAAACACAGGAAAATTGTTGGATATTTGTATGAACTGCACAAAAAACAGTGAAATCGGAATAGATTCTAGTCAGTAATGTAGACAGTGAAAGGAGTTTCACAATATCTGGGAATATAATGTCTGACAAAAGAACAAACCTTAACCCAAGTAATATAGTAGTAATTAATGACAGTACAGTTGACTCGCAATAGTCCGACACGCTCAATAGTCCGACGCGCCTGTTAGTTGAGTCACCTGAGCTTCATTTTGAGCGCTTTGTTTACCATACTGTTTGCCGTTCCTGTTGCGACAGGAAACACCCTCCTGTCCCTCCGCATGTCTACTCAGTTGCTTGTTTAGACGTCCAAATTCAGTTTCGTTGCAGATCTGTTGTTAGTGCATTGTTACAGTACATATTTTTATTTAAAGAGTGATATTATAGTGTTGTGAGTTGTTCAGTTATACTGTACAGTGTAGTGTTATAATGGCAAGCACAAGTTNTTCAGTTATACTGTACAGTGTAGTGTTATAATGGCAAGCACAAGTTCAAAATGTAGCATAAAATATTAAATGTATATGATAAATGGGAAATTATTAAGAGATATGACCGTGGTGAAACTCCGTCANTTCAAAATGTAGCATAAAATATTAAATGTATATGATAAATGGGAAATTATTAAGAGATATGACCGTGGTGAAACTCCAACTCCGATATGTACTTTGTATGACATAGGGCGAGCTACAGTTTATGATATCTTGAAAAATAGAGAAAAAATTCAAAACTATNAATATGTACTTTGTATGACATAGGGCGAGCTACAGTTTATGATATCTTGAAAAATAGAGAAAAAATTCAAAACTATATGAAGTCTGTTGATGAAAAACCCTTAAAATGAGTGAGTTTCCTCAAGTTGAGGACGCTCTTTACACCTGGTTCAAACAACAAAGAAGCAGACATGCACCCATTTCAGGAGACATTTTAAAACAAGTGCAAGTTATGGTTGGTTTGAAAATTTCAAAAAGTGCCATGGTATTCGATTCCTACAGATGAGCGGAGAGAAATTGTCTGCTGACTAGTCTGAGATTTCTGAATTCATCCAGAAACTGAATGTAAAAATCACTGAACTAGACATAACACCTGAACAAGTTTATAACGCCGATGAGATGGGCTTAAATTGGCGGCAACTTCCATGTAAGATGTTTGTCACTCAAGAGGAAAAACATGTATCTGGAAGAAAACTNTGGGCTTAAATTGGCGGCAACTTCCATGTAAGATGTTTGTCACTCAAGAGGAAAAACATGTATCTGGAAGAAAACTTCGAAAAGAAGGGATCACTCTGATGGTATGTGCTAATGCTCCAGGAAGTCATATGTTAAAACTATTGGTTGTGGGGAAATCAAAATCTCCCTGTGCATTTAAAAACATTAAGTTTGAATCTCTGCCAGTTACGTACATGAGTCAAAGTCGAGCNAATCAAAATCTCCCTGTGCATTTAAAAACATTAAGTTTGAATCTCTGCCAGTTACGTACATGAGTCAAAGTCGAGCGTGGGTCGCTAAAGAAGTTTTTCATGACTGGGACACTAACAGTTTTGTCCCACAAGTAAAACAACACTTGAAAGAGAAAATGTTGCCAGTGAAGGCCATTATCTTATTGGACAATGCACCAGGACATCCTGACAAGGAAGAATTGAAATCTAAGACAGCTGATGGCTATATAGAGGCATTGTACTTGCCAAAAAATACAACCACTCTCATTCAGCCGATGTACCAAAGTGTTATCAAGACTCTCAAGGCACATTACAAGAAGCGCCTACTTATGGATATAGTAAGTCAACCTAACGCAGACATCNTGTTATCAAGACTCTCAAGGCACATTACAAGAAGCGCCTACTTATGGATATAGTAAGTCAACCTAACGCAGACATCACATCCCTCTTCAGACAATTGCAGCATTTGCTTGGCGTCAAGTAAAATCTGTTACGTTAGTAAAATCTTGGAAAAATATTTGGCCAGAAAATCCACTTCTTCCAAAGAAAGATGACAACAAATCTCAAGACAACAATAACGACTATGAACCAATTTTGGAGGCTACACTTGCAATTTGCAATGAAATTGAAATTCCACAAGATACAGTGGAAGACTTAAAAACATGGGTTTTAGATGATAACCGTGACTCTGATCTCACAGATGAAGAAATTATCAAGGAAATCACAGAACCTGTTGACAACACGATCCAGGAGGCCTCGGAAACAAGATTCACTGTCAACTGCGATGAAGCTTCATCAGCTGCAAACACTTTGTTACGATGGTGTGAGGAGAGAGGATCTGACTACGAGCAAATATTAATGTTAAAAGGCATTAAGAACAAGCATTGACTGACAGTTTACGTAAAAAGAAACAGAAGACTATCCCAGATTTCTTCAATGTTTAAATACATTATCGTATGTATGCCTTTCACTTAAAAATTTTGTTTTGTTTTGTACTGTATAATATGTATTCATGTGTTTAATACACGTACGTAAATGTTTTCTCAACTTCTTTGTTTTCACTTTGTAAAATTAATTGTTTTCATAGCCTATTGTCTTAAATGGTTTAACATACAAAAATTACTGTAATTGCTGTAACTTACTGCTACTCATAGAGTTTTAAAAATCCACTTTTGGTAATCCAGACACTTTCAGTAATCCAACACCCTCTCGGTCCCATACCTGTCGGATTATCGAGGGTCAACTGTACTTGCATTTTCTGAATAAGTGTATACTTCTTTATTTTTGTGCCATCGCTAAAATAGCCAAAGTTTGTTGCAATATGAAATATATGCGAGTGCTTGCATTTTTTGACCAAATATATAACATTTTCGTTTTGTGCTATTACCAAAACATTTTTTTTTTTCAACTAAATTTCACTGAAATCAGCCAAAAAAAAATTGAAAATATCTGTAAAAAAAATTTTACCACAAACATGTGTTTCTACGCATGGGGTTTGGGGCCAATTGTACATTTTCTCAGTGGCAACATTAGATTCATCAATGTAGCAGATTAGAACCTGGGTTTGAAATAACACTCTTGTTTATTTTTTATGAGATCAAATGCAGCAGTTGTTTCAACGGAAGTTTTTGAAGACTTCTTTAAGCAAACCATTAACTTGAACATGGCATGTGCAGTTTGTAACATTGATTGTCTGTGTAAAATACTATGTGCTAGTATGTAGACTACTGCCCATGGCTCCTGAGTTCAGGTGTCCGTTTCATGTTCCACTAGCTTTACAGATATGTTAGTTTCTCCAGAGTATAAAATAGTGTTGGTTCACATAACTTATCAGATGGAAGGTCCTCTTGTAATTTTGTCCATTGCCATCTCACTAGCTGGTTTACACAGCATTTGCAACAGAAGTGTTACCACTTCACTTTCTTTGTGGGTATTACTTTTCACAACATGTATAGTCAAGGGTCTTGAGTGGCTGTGGTACTATACACAATGCTCTAGAGAATTCTAAGTTGATGCGTGATTGCCGACGTGCTTGGCACGTCACTTACAGTATGGAGGTTTTTAAGTGGGTTCGGGCAGAGAACCCTGGTAGGTCGTACGGGCTTGTTTTATGCGGGTTCTCGCCCCTGCCTTTAAGGGGTCTGGTCGGGCGGCACCAAGCTACACAAGTATCAGAGGCGGCTAGGATGGCTGTTGATGCTGGCTCACCACCTGCTGACTAGTGCTGGGGCTTACTGATGACTGGCTGCTGTGGGCGACGCTCCGGGTTCTGTCTGGGAGCGGCTGTTGCCTCTGCTGGAATTGGCGTGACTGGGACTACCAGGCTCTGGAAGGTGATCGACAAACAGAATTTGCGATGCCGAGACTCACAGGCAGTCCAAGTTGAAGGCGGACGACGACTGGGTGTGGAGTCGCACTGGTCTTCTGGGGTGGCTCAAACATATATCTATGGGTAACTGAGGGGTGAGGCCCCTGAATTTGGCAGGTGGCTTATGCCTTTTATGCCGGTTAGATTACTTGGTGTTGTGCTAGTGCTTCGTCGTCAGCCGTTCAAATGCTACTGGGAGATGGCGTTTACAAGGTAGTAGAGAGGTACATATCACCCTTGGAATCAGAATGCAGTGCGTAGACTTGAATGTATATATTCTGAGCAGAATAAACATGGTGACCCATACTAACTCCTTGGCTTTTGTGATTACCAAGCCACCGGCATAAGTTATGTTAACATACAGGTGAAAGGGACCTCTTTGGTAAAGAGCAATCTAGAGCAACGAAATAAAGAAGTAGTGAGAACGATTCTAACCCGACTGTTGTCTAGTGGTATCCTGAAGGGACGGAGAAGGCACTCCCAAGTGGAGTTTGTGTTATCAGGGTTGAAGCAAGCTTTGCGGGTATAAGATCTTGAAGAGACATTGGGAGCACAGAATCCTAGCACGGCAGTGATAGGGTAAGCTGCTGAGTTTTCAAGGTAAAGGCAGATAATGCGATGACCACTGGTGTTCTGAGCACTTATCCGGCCTTAAATATGGTCGACAGCCTCCCTCCGGCTTTCTTCGGTGGTTCGGACATCTTCGGCCGGCTCCTCCCTTCGTGGGTGGTGTCATCACTTGCTGCGCTCTCAGACGAGGGAGGTAAGCAGGGTAGTTCTGTGATTGCAGGCTGGCNTCTGAGCACTTATCCGGCCTTAAATATGGTCGACAGCCTCCCTCCGGCTTTCTTCGGTGGTTCGGACATCTTCGGCCGGCTCCTCCCTTCGTGGGTGGTGTCATCACTTGCTGCGCTCTCAGACGAGGGAGGTAAGCAGGGTAGTTCTGTGATTGCAGGTGGCATCTGACTCGCTTAGGGGCAGGCTGGCTTAGGTCAGCTGGNGGCTCCTCCCTTCGTGGGTGGTGTCATCACTTGCTGCGCTCTCAGACGAGGGAGGTAAGCAGGGTAGTTCTGTGATTGCAGGCTGGCTTAGGAAGGGGCGCATGACTAAAGTGCGTATTTGGTATAACTGGCAACGTGAGTGTATCAGTCGTCTTCTGGGTGCAGCTGTCTCTGGTTCGTTCTTCGGGCTGTTGCCGTGACGTCTCACGGGCTGAGTTGAAGTCGGAGAAACAAAGAAGATATTGACAGCTACGCGTCATGCTTCAAAGTACTTCATTAGTTCTGTTTATTCCATTACTACTGTATTTCATACATTTTGTCTTCAAGTTCATACAAATATTAATGAGCAATAATTCTTTACAATTTACAAGTCTTTTATAGAACATGGCAGTCAGGAGATGGCGTTCACTTTTATAGTGGCTTGGTGGTACTCTTCCCCCCTTCAGGGCTGTGTGTGTCTCCTAGGTGTCCTTTACACCGGAGGTTTCTGTGACCCATTTCCCATATAAACAATACATCTTGTAAGATTTACAAGTATCATTTGCACATATTACATGACAATATTTTATATAGTAATTGTTAGAGCTCAACTTATACTTTATATTACACCGGTTGGTATGGATGGAGAAGTTTTTGCTAAAGAACTTGCCAAGCTCGTATTTTTGACAAGCAAAGTTCTTGACTGGCATCTCTCAGACATTTTCAGACTTTGCGGTAGTGTGTACCAAATAGTTTCTGTGATTTAACAGTTCCGTTTGTACAATACGTCAAAATGTTTTAGTTTCTTTTATTTCTAATGAAAATAGTTTCTGAATTTTTTAATATTTTGACAGGCAGCAAAATTATTTAATTTATGTTGTAATGACATTGTCTGTGGTTATACTAGCCATTAGACTTCTATTGGTACTCAAAGGATTTCTAGTAGACTAATATTTTTCCTCTGCAGCAAGCAGAGAATGTGTGTTGGAAGGGTGGTATGGTGTCAGTAGGACTTTTACAATGCTCAAGGAGCACATTTTGGGGGTTCAGATTTAAAATGTAACCAGATACCATTAAAAATCACCTCTTTATCTTGGCTTTTTTTTAATCAACTTTTTAGGTTTAAATCTTGTAGAAATGTTAATAGCTGATAAGTATTTTGGGGATTTGCTTGCTTGCTGGGTTTCCTGTTTAGTTTTGTGTAGTGCATTGCAATGCAAAATAGTTTATGCATATAGATTTGCAATATTATTTGTAGGTTAATTTTCTTGTAGGACTCTATGGTGAGCTTGTCAACTGATGCTTCCTCAGATGATGGGATACGACATCCATCTCTACATGATAAAATAAAAATAGTTTCTCTACAGTCTACAGCTCGGCCAGGATGTGTCATCCAGTTGGATGCCATTGCTGATGCCACTCATGTAAGAAATAATTTCTTCTTTCTTTAGTTATAGTTTTGGTAATCAGAGTCAATTTTAATTTTTTGTACATTTCAGATTGCAAGAGTTTAAATTGTTCAGGGGAGTGATGGTAACTTTGGCATAATATGGCATAACTAAGCTGTAAATGTTAACAATTTACCAGATGATTTTACTAATTTATATTATGTGTGGTCAACTATTGTACAAATTTCAGCAGATAATGATTCATCTACCACCTACCTATTTCAGTTTACTTAGTTGCTAAGTGTCTGTAAAGCAAGGCAGATACTCATTAACATATTTTTCTAAATATGGTTGGTGGGTAGTGGGGGAGGCCACACTGTTGCAGTGGTTAGACTACTCGCATCCCACCAAGGTGAACCAGGCTCGATTCCCGGCAGGGTTGCTTCCGGATTTTTGCATGAGGGAATTAGCCGGACGATGCCGCTGGTCTGCAGGTTTTCTCTGGTACCTCCAGTTCCTCACATCCTTGCATTCCAGCAGTGCCCCATACTCGCCTCACTTCACTCTCATTGGCTCTCAAGACCTCGTTAAGAGCCGCCCAAATCTATTTACTATCTCTAAAAATTAGTACATAGTGTAGTATGATGGAGTTTGGTTTAAAACATGCACTAACACTGCATGAAAAATGAAATGTATCAGGATGTTTTACATTGGTGTCTCATTGCCAATAATCATATGGTGCTCTTAATATAATTTTAATAATTTTATATTCAAAAACATTGGTTCAAAGCTTGTAACAAATCCAGTACATGAGTTCTACCAGGTCCGGAAGTTATAGAACAGCCATAAAAATTAGGAAGGAGCTACGGTAGTCTCGTTAAAGTTACGATAGTTATTACGCGAATCACTTTTGTTTGTATGATCACTGCATTTTACAGTTGCAGCTAGCATTAGACCTTAAAGACTGTCTTCTTGGCAAAGACAGACAGAAATCCCTATGGATAACATTGGGCAGGTAATAAAAATAATAAGGTACCGTATTTTGGCATGTATAAGCAGCACATTTTTACCATTAAAAATTACTTTAAAAATTGGGGTGCATCTTATTTACAAGACATCTGCATAAAAATTTTTTTCCCTCAAAACATGTTTAGAAATTTGTCAACATACTTTAATGTTTTAACTTAATTTCTAAGGAAGTAAAAAAATAATAAGAACAAATGAAAAGCTTTTCACTCACGTGTATAAAAAAACAACTAAACAACTATAGGCACAGGCCATATATACAGTAATCCCTCTTCAACCGCGGGGTATACGTTTTTGAAAACCCCGCGGCTGAGAAAACCGCGATAGGAGAATACAGGTTCTTATAGGGTCAGAGGGATATGTAATGCCTGCTAACTATTTGATGTATCTGCACTCAAAAATCTGACTTAGTGGACTGTTAATAGTAACGACATAACTTGTAAAGGCACAATACTTTTAGATAACAAAAAGTTCTTAATTTCACTGATCAGAAATAGCGATTTGCTGCCTGTGAACCACTCAATCTAATAACATCAGTGAGAGGTCAGTGTCTATGTCTATGAAAGGGGACACCAGCATTCGAGCAATGAGGACCCAAATATCATGTTTTCCACTCAAAAGACATACTTATTCCACCAAGGGCTGTGTTTTTTGTTCCATGTTTGTGTTTGTTTTGGAGATTAGAAGGGTTGGGTTTAACCACTGTGCTGTGGAAGGAAGTGAGAAGGAGAAACGAAGATGATGCCCAAATTAAACTAAATGCAAGGAGTGCTGCGGCAGCAAGAGTGAAGCTGGCTGAGTTGGTCAAGGTTACGGCAGTCCTAAAGAAAGAGGGGAGGAGGATAAAATGAGGAAGGAACAAAAAGTCGTGCAGATAGAAAATCACTGCCTGACACATTTAAGATTGTTATATTTTCTCACTGCAAATCATTTTTTTACTGTGCTGCATAATTAATCACTTTTAACTTGAACCTGACAGTGTGGTGTCACTTTTTTCCACCTATTACTTTTCTTTGTATGTCACTGTATTGCACTCATGCAATAAAACATTGATGAACAGTGCAGTAACAGTGTAAGTATGGAATCTTGTAAAGCAGCTGTCACTGGTTGCCTTCTAAACAGACATAAACTGCACCTCTGGTCCTCTTCCCAATATCAAGCCACTGGCATGGAATGTTTATTGCTTTACACTGCCGGCAACAAAAAGAAAGTGGGATGGTGACTGCATTGTGAGCTATGACAGTTTTTTGAGAAAACAGAAAACCCTGCACATAATGGAATCTTTGTACCATGGTTGAGGAAACTAACAAATCCTCGGATAGTTGAAACCATGGTTCTAGAAGCCGCGGTTGTCGAGGGATTACTGTAATGTAAACAAACATGCTTGCTTGGCCACTGCCTTCAGACCATCCCCTTCCCCTCTTTGTGTGCAGCGGGCCAGCACAGCAACTGCCAGACAGGTTTTCTTTTTTTGAGATAAGTTGGGTAACTGGTATAGTCGGGTGCACAATAACTGAATGTGACATCAAGAAGTCACTTAGAAGAAGGTGGCACTACTATTGTTTAGAATAAATATTACACTTGCTGAATAACATATTATACATCTTAACAAAATCCGTCTATTTATTTTCATTGCATACCTCACTATTACTTGCATATCCATCACTAGCACTTCAGTTACTGCTATCACTCGCATCATCTTGTATGTCACATGGCATCGTCCTCTGTACTATCCATTTTGCAGGAGATGCCAGTGACTTTAAAGTTCTTTGTCACCACAGATACAAGAATGGACCACCATGTATCAAGTATCCACTGACACATTTCTGTCAATTAAGCTCTTTTTGGACAGCCAGCTTTAGTTGTCTCCTGTGTGTGAATCCATTTACTGTAAAGACGAGGAACGTGCCTTGAATGGCGAGAGGTTGTAACATGCTTGCCATCCCTCCTTGTATAACTGCTAAATCACATTTTGCCTCCTGAAGCTGCTGCTTCACAGCCTCTGTAACATGGCCTTTGTAACTGTCTAAAACCAGCAATGATTTCAAACGTGTGTCCCCGGCCATCTGCACCACACACAGGAGATCCGGTCCTTGACGAGTCCTTCGGACATCCGTCTTTTTTCCTGCACCCACACTATTATTCTAGGTGGAAACTTTTCCTTTGGTAAAGTGTTTCTTTCTAATACAACATAGGGTAACAATTTTCTGCCATCTGTAAATACACATAACGTGACTTTGCACCGTTGTTTTTCTGCTCCCATCCCAATTACATTTACGGAGCGAGCACCAGAACACGTTAGTTGTTGACTCCGGCATATCGGAATATATCTGCATCTGATCTGCGTTTCCGATTTGCCCTAGCTAGTGGTAGTTCTGCCTTCTGAGATTTATAATAAATCTCTGGAAGCTAATTAACTTTTCCTCATAGCTTTCAGGAGGAAGTTTCTGGGCAATGGATGTCTGCCTTCTAATGCGGCGGTCTGTTCTTGCCATGAAACACCTCAGCCATCGATAACTGACCTTAAATTCGGTGATAGGTATAGTGTGTCGTAGTGCAATCTTACTGGCTTCAAACAGCAGCAGATCAGTTGCAACAGCAAAACCATTGTGCCTAGTTTTAAATACGTTCTGAAACAACTATTTTTTGACCTGTGGGTACTTGTATTACCAACCCCACAAGGCACACACACACTTGTTTTTGCTTATTGTTTGCAACTGGTCTTTCTGTTGGCACCATCTCGTAACATTTTTATCATCCACACTAAATTTTCTCCCAGTCACTTTTTTACAAGGTTTTTGTGCATACAGCACTACTTTTAACTGTGATGCAGCACCCTTGTGTCGTGAACTTGATTACCCATAGTTAACTTTCGTTACAACACAAGGATGGCACATAAATGGATGGTGGGATCTAGATTCCTGTGTAGAGTAGTGTTTATTACTGGAAGGATACATTATGGCTGTGCTTCTGTTTTACTTATTACAAAAGGCGGTGTGTATGTGTACCTAACATGTGATATAATTATATATATATATATATATATAAGGTACACTTAAGGTGTAGTTGAAATCCTTATTTTTTACCAACACAGCATTACAGTTATAAAATTATACTATACATGGGTGGTAATTGATGAAATAAAAACTACAACAGTAAATTTTTATAACAAAAGTTATATCATTTTTTTCTGTCTTGCCATAACAGGCAACAAATAAATATCTCTCTTTTATAGACAAATTTTCTTTTATGGGGAGTGTTAAATGAGCTATAATCTCTTTTATTATTACATTATGCTATGGCGATGACTATATCATTGGGTACCTGCAATCTCTTGATTTAAAATTATTCCTCAGGAAAAATTATAATTTTTTTATACATCAGTACTTTCTTTTAATTAAGTTGATGAAACAAAAAAATTTTTGTAGTTGTACAGTTCCAATAAATTATTGAACAACACAAGACAGAAAGTTCGGAGCATTCCGAAGCACATGCAGCAGGCAAAAATATTTTAGAGGTTACTTTTTGGTTGAGCGGGCATTACGGACACTACTGTATGGTATAAAAGAAAATAATAGGTAAATATTTAAACATTACACAATTTTCAGATGCTGAAGTTTGTTTTACAACTTCAAATTGAATAAACAAAAGTATTAAGCATAACTAGAGCACGTTCCAATAGAAAAAATTTATTTAGTGAAATACAGATTTATTTAGAAGATAATTAACGGAATTACAATGACAAGAAACAAGTGCCAACACAACTGGCACGATGAGGCTTGCAATATTTATGGGAATACAAAAATTTAGTGCAGCCTATACTTGAAATATTAACTGTCCCTAATTATTTTTTCATCAAACTACTGTTGCAGCCTATACATGCACACATCCTATACAAGCCAAAATACAGTTACTCAATACTACATTAATTTTTGTATGCAATGCCAGGCACGGTGTGTGCTTCAATTCCTTTTGTTCTTTGTGGTATTGTATTGGTTGTGTTTGGACAGGAAACATGTCTAGTAACACACAATGCTAAAATTCTTATGCAGAATAATAATTGTGCCTCTGTGCTTGGATTGTGAACGGTTTGTCTGGGACGTGGGCCAATGCTACCCATGGATAAAATATACCATCTCGCTCCTCAGTCCTTCCCTGCAACCATCATGGCTGAAGCAAATAAAACAGTCTCATCAGCCGCCAACTGAATGACCTGGCATTTTTATAGAAGCTGAAATTTTTTGAACCTGAAAAATATTTGTGGCAGAGTTCAAGCTGCAAGCAGGTATTCTGCTTGAGGTCGATTTCTTTAGTACTTGCAGACCTCTCTTAGGATATCATCAAAATGCTTTTAACATTAAAATGTAAAATCATTATACTAGAGCTGTGGTGATTCACAAAATTATGCATATATGCCAAATTGCTGAAGCACTGATGTGCCATTCTGTAATGCCAATTCACTGATGTGCTGCAGATGTGTGAAAAGGTTTTTTGGCTTATATTTAAGTTGAATGTGGGTTACTATTTACTATTATACTCAAATAATGGTATTGGTGAAGAAAGAAGGAAAGCTATTTTTAACACTTATTTCAATTTTCAGTAATCAAAAAATAAATGCAGTAAGCAACAAACCATGTAAGTTGAAGAGAAGACAAAAACAATTTTTTTTGTCTACATTGACAGAAAGTATTTATTTGTGAACCCAGAAAACATTAAGCATGTATAAAGTTGTTCGCATGTTTTGTGGCTGCTGACAGGCAAATTATAGGCTTCAAACAAAAATGGTGGATTGTTTTCATATATGCAGTAGAGATGATTAATGTTACTTGTAAAAAATGTATTCGATTAAAAAAAAAATTAAATTTAGGCGTATTGATGTTTTGTGCTTGGGCGCTTCGCTACACATTTGGGGTTGTTTAGAAATATTTGTTTATGAACAGAAAGATTAAAAATAAACACTCATCACAGAATTAATTTTTCATATTTAAATATTACTAATGAACTTGTAAATACAGTGGAATCTTTTTTATAAAATATTTGAAGGAAAAACTTTCTATGTTTACAATTTAGGGGGAACTTTACAAGTACTTTTGTCTTAAAATAATACACATGACATATACAGAACTGATGTACCAAATGTACGTACATAGAGTATTTTATAATCATAATAAGCTGTGGTGAAGTATATTACATCTGAAATACATTGTCAAAAAATTGGAATATAAACCCAAGTAAAAACTGAAAGAGGCAACCTGTAATGACAATTTTTCAAGGGAACAAAATAAAAAACCAATGCATGTTTACAAGCAATGCATGCAGACTTGATCTTTATCCAGACATAAACATCTGTTTTGGCATGTGGGTGGGTGCAATATGTCGCAAAATAATAGCGTATTCTGTTGTTGATAAAATTAAAATAGTCAACCTTGTTAAGAAAAGAAATGCAAAGTTACCAGAATGGTTTCAGATAGAAAATCCATGCTGTGTGTGTGTTATCTTCGCAAGGTTCTGTCACCCTCATTTTACCTCTTTACCGTTACCTTTTGTTTATGGTTGCTGCTGTGATAACAGTCCTTCTTCTTCCCTTCCTCAAGGCGTTAGATACATTATTATTTCACAGCAGGGTGGAGCTTGGAAGAAAAAGTTCGAACTTTGATTGAAAAAACTGTGTATATTGAGCATCTTTTTCACTGATACTTTCATGTTTACTGGTGGTGAAAGTGCTTCCTTATACAAAGGAAAATTTTCAGTGTTCACAAAGGCAAGAGGTACCAATTATTTATACTTAAGAATAACTTTGAATTACCGGCCACATTTTATGTTTTTCAAATTGGTGGAAAATGATCTGCAGTTCATACATTGGTAGAAGTGCCGATTCAGTCAACATCGGTAAATTTTGCAGAAGCAGATTTGAATCGGCACAGCAATATTAGTGTATCCTATTATAATTTTACTTTCTAATTTACAATTGAAAACTATTCCACCAAAAATTAAATGTGAATTTTCTGCCACATGTGTACTGTAGGGTAGTGTAGATATTTTAGTGATTTAAAATAATAAAATTTATATTTTAAATGGGAATCCTGATGTCTTCTATTCTGAATTAATAGTAAAAACTGGAATTAAGCCAGACTTTGAAATGGAACCCAACTAGATCTGAATATTAAATATATATATATATTTTCAAATCAGTTTTTGATACTGAACACAAATAGCACTGTTGTGTAACGAGCCCATTTTTTATTATTATGCAAGTATTTGTGTTCATAGTGTTGCACCACTTAAGGATTGGGCTGCAGGGCAGCTTCGGTTTGGTAAAGCTATCCCTCGATTGTGCGGCACTGCTAGTCAGAGGGATAGAACACTTAGGCTTTGTGCGAGAGAGATGCGAGTTGAGTGCATATACACAGTGGCAGCATCAGGAAATTAAAAAGCCTTTGTCTTGTCTACTGGCACAGGTATTCATCCATCCTTGATTTGTATCACTCCATCACACCGCTCACGAGGGTATAAAAGATGGAGGGCAGAAGCAAGCATCGTAAGTCTATAATCGGTTGTCTTAAGCTTTTGGTAGTCGTGTGGCTCCTGACACTACATTGTCTCTGACATCCGCTCGGCTCAAGAGTACTTGCCATAGCAATGCGTAAATATAGGGTAATGGAAAACTGTGTTTAACTAGTGTTTTTGAATTATCTAAAGGTGATGACTTTGCAACAATGTTCTTGTCTACATGTTTGTATGTTCATTATAAGTAGGGGCAGTGATATTTCGCGAAATTATTTCGAGACAAGATACAGTCCAAAGCACTGTAGGGTCGTCCAGCTTTGATTGGCTAAAAAAATTCTGGCCAGTGTTAACCGTTTGCGCATGAATCACGAAGGTTCAGTGTCAGAGTTACTTAGTCCTGAGAGGCTTGGCCAAAGAGGGACACGGCACCAGGAGCCAATGGAGGTACAACAACAGCTGAGGCGTGTATATAGTATTGAAGTCTACCGTGTGCTCCGATTTTAACGCGAAAAGTCACTGGCCCTAGTTGTAGGGACACCCGATTTTCGCGAAAAGATTTCACGACCAGTTGTATTTCACAGCACTTTAGCTGAGATCCACTTTCGTGATTGAACGATTCTCATATTACGCGTCTTAGGTGTCTGCCCGCGAATCACAGGCGTTCAGTACTCAGGTTACCTAGTTCTGATTGGCCAGTCGAGTAGGAAATATCTTTTCTAAAAGACACGCCGCCAATAAGGAAAAGAAAACTTCTAGAACGTCCGCAGGACATTAAAATTTAGCATGTGTGGAAATCTTTTTGCGAAATTAGAGTGTCCCTAGAAGCGTTCGGTTTTCTTTTTTTTGCTTTGAACAGAAGCCGTATTTTGCTTGAATTTGTATACGGAAGAGGATAACCAAAAGTAAATTCATAAATCTGAAAATGTGTGATCACAGAAATGATGCCTTCGATAATAGCTTACCAGATTGTGATTTACGTTTTGTCTTTCCGCTGATTGGTATTGTTCGCATTTGTTGTGTAATGGTTTTATTACTTGTTTGTTCAGCATCTTACAAGTTTGTCGTTAAGTGCTGAAAGGCAAACGAATCTCTGCCATTTTTTTGTGGCAAGTCGTGAGAACTTAGACAAACACACGCACACAATTATCTCACTTCCGTGTGTTTTCATTATTCTGTGATATTGTGTGGCTTATTCGGGATCTACTATAGTCTTAGTGTCTTCGCGACTTTAACCCAGTTGTTGAATGCAATATTGACTCAGCAGTGTTGCGAAATTGAGTTTGGCCAAAGTTCACACAAATTTAATGACCGCTACTTCGTTAAGAGTTATAATTCATGTCACATACAAAAGTTCAGTTTTCTGAAACAGAAGCATGGAATATATAGAGAAACTGATATAAATATTAGCGCTAGTTTGTCGCTTAATAATAATAGTGCTTGAATCTTGATCTTCTGAGAAAAAGAAAGCTGAATAGGTTACGTAAAAGGCTTGTTATTGTTTCCCGGTGTTATGCTGAAAGGCATATCAGGGGACAGTTTACAAACTAACTTATAACTTAACTTAAATTAACACCCATGCCTTACCCAGGATTCGAACCCAGAACCTCCCGCACCCCAGACTGGTGGCACACCAACCGACTATACCACGTTAGGTCTGCTCCCTGGCACTACAGTTTTGCTACCTTTGTGGAGGGTATCAAACCGTCTAATATTCTCAATTGCTCAGGGTGGCTAGGGACAGAGTATCTAATAAAGTCTGTTGGTAGTCTGGTGTTTGAGATTTTGATGGTAGCTTGTTTTCTTGCAATAGTGAAAATGCACAACTTGGCACTGACGTCGAACTGAGGGAGTATAAGGAGGACTACTGCAGCTCGCAGTATCTTCTGGGTTGACAGCAGAACAGTACATTTTGACACCACAACAATATGCATAAACTGTAGAAGACTTGAGGGGTGGATTGTTATGGAGTGTCTGTAGGAAGCTGCTCATCCCGTCACGCACTCGGGCACGTCTTAACGCGAGGTCTTTGTGTGCCATGCTCCCCTTGAGTGGAGTCTGGTAGTTAGGTAGTACCTACCAGGATATGAAGTATGGAACATTATGGTATGTGCTATCCTCCCCAATTTATGACCTCATGAGGAAGTACAAAGGGAGGATCTGTGCAGTACATGTTCCATCTTGGGCTTCTCAAGCATACCATAACAGTGATGAACAGACTCGAACCAGATGCACTCCCCAAAATGCAGACCCTTGGTGGACAGATGGGTGTGACTGTGTCATTCGCTGATCACATACCCCGTAAGAGCCGACCTCACTGTTAGAATTGCCATATTTGCCACTGGGGGTGCTGCAATACCAGCCAGTCATTCAGCGACACCTGGTCTGCAAACCCCAGATGCCCTTGATACTCAGACTGCCTGACATGTGTCTAGCAGGACCTGTTGTGAAGATGTTTGAACCACCATAAGTATATCTATTCTCTCAACAGCCAATGGCAGCAACAGCAGTCCCTGTGGGATCAGCTCTCACAAGACCAGCATTCTCCTACTCCAGTCTATGGTCGGGTAAACCTGGCATGCCGGGTGGCCCACTTGGCTCCTCAACAGTCCAGTAGAGGGAAGGATGTTGGGCGCTAGCTAGGTTCCCTCTCAGTAAAGGGTTGGATTACCCACAATGAGATTAGGGATTCTCCTCACCATATGCAGCGAGAAAGCCGTACAGTAACATGGCACGGGGTTTGTGGGAGCCATATTAGAATTTAGAATCTACTTCAGGGAGATAGTACATAGAGGGGAAGATAATGCAAGCGAGAGAGCAAGAGAAAGAGTGATAGAGCTTAAGCAAGAGAGTGCAAGCGAGGGTGTGCAGGTAAGCAAGAGCGAGAGATAATGAAAAATCTAGAGAGAGCATGTGAGCAAAAACAAGAGAGAGCAAGAGTAGGCAGAGAGAGAGAGAGAGAATGCTGGAGGGAGCAAAAGAAGGAGAGCAGAAGCAAGATAGGAAAAACAAGAGGGTAAAGGAGAGAGAGTAAGAACAAGAGTGAGCAAGAACAAGCGGGCAATGGTGAGAGAGAGCTTGAACAAATGGGTGAGAGAGCGAGGGAGAGCATGAGTGAATGACAGTAAAAGAGAGGGTGAGCGAGGAGAAAGTGACAGCAAGAGAGCACATGAGTGAGAGAGAGAGAGTGATAGCAAGATAGAGCACGAGTGAGAGAGTGTGTGTGTGCATGTGGGTGGGTGTGTGGTTGAATGTGTAAAAGCGATGTAAACTGAGATAGAATGAGAAAGTGATATAAAGTGCAACAGAGATTAGGAGCAAAAGAGTGCAAGTGAAAGAAAGCAAGAGAAGCGAGGATGAGTGAGAAAGCAATAGAAGCAAGGATGAGTCAGGGAAAGTAAGAGGAAGTGCGACTGATATAGAGCACGGCAAAGAATGCTAGAGAGAGCGAGAAAGAATCAAAGAGTGTGTGAGAAAGAAAATGTGTGTATGAGAGCATGAGAAATAAATCACACGAGAGAGCAAGGGAGAGAGAGAGAGAGAGATTGCATGAGAAAGAAAGCACAAAAGAGAGCAGGGCCAAGAGTGAGACAGAGCACGACAAAGAAATCTAGAGAGATGAAGAAAGAAGGCAAGAGAGAGTGAGAAAGATAGCAAAATAGTGCAAGAGAGCATGAGAATGAAATCTCAAGAGATAGTAAGGCAGAGAAAGAGATAGAGCACAAGAGAAATCAAGAAATAGATTGTGTGCGCATGTGTGTGCTTTTATGCATGTGTGAGTCGGACCTAGAGCAATGACAAAACTAGAATAATGTTCAGTAATTTGGAACTGCTTAACATATACCAATATTGTCAAGATTAAATTTGAAAATAACGTTTTAAAATATCTTTTAGATAAATTTTGTATTACATTATTTACATTTTAACATTAAGGGATAGAATAGACAAACAGGATGCACTTAGAGACTAGGCCTGCCAGTGTGTACATCGAACTACGTGAGGAAACAGCCTGCCCTTGTGAAGTGATTTTGTTCAACATGCACCAACGGTATCTACCAAGGGGAAAAGGCATTACCGAGGGACATCCTGCTAGGGTCTTTCAATGTTCACTGATCCATCTCCCGTCTTACTCCAACACCTCCGAAATCCCAACCATCTGTACTACATCATTTCATTACAACTCAAGCAGTACATAAACTTCAGTTTTGTCCTTGCACCCCTAACGCTGTCTGCTTTGCCCCGATCAAAGTTTTTAGCCCGTCCCTCCAACAGACCAGTCTTACGTAAATCATCTCGTTCAATAATTGATCTGACACTCGGCCACCGAAGCAACTTTCATACAGATCCCATAAGGAGAGTGTCTGTTTCCTGGCTCACAGGGTAAGTTGCTCTTCACCTCTAGCAATAGATGCCTGCCAGGTGAGGTATCACCCTAGATTATCATAAAATTAAGTTAATTTTGAAAACTTCCATCATTTATTAAGATTAATCTTTAATTATGATACATTTATGTTACTTTTATAAGCTGAGTTACCATAATTTATTTGTTGCTTACAAATGATAATTGATTATTTATTGCTGAAATTATCTCTCACTTTTTTTTTGTAACTATTTAATTTTTGAGTTGGCTAGATTCTATAGGGAGTGTCTATGTGATGGTTTTGTTTGTGATTGTTGTTTGTATTTGGTGTAGCTTTTTATTTTCTCATAATGTATAATGATTTGTGATCTTGTGTTCATCTACCTTGCTGTTATTTGCGGGTGCATTAAAATTAAAATTAATTAATTAAATCAAATTATTATGTGTCACAAGTTAAGCAAACAAGCTGCATCCAGTAAATTAAAACATACAGTTTTGTTTTTTTAATAATTAGAAGTGTGATTTCATGAGTAGTTTTATATTGAACATTGCTGAAAATTTTCCCCCACAATCTATTGCAGTTGAATTGGTTAGACCAAGTATGTTTTACTCTGTAACATTGGTTTTACATGTTTTTCAGTTATTTTACTAAGCTGATTTTCTCAATTTTGACTAATTACAAAATTTTGTAACAATTTTACTGTTTAACGTGTAATGAAAAAACATGTCTGTAATCACTGAGTACAAACTGCTATATTGGCAACTCTACTTATTTCCAAAGATGAGCAGCTTGGATTAAAATTGCCGGAATACTTATCGTGTTTCTTTGGTGTTATTTTTTTATTAGCATCAGAGGGCAGGTTGGTTAGTTTCCAAGTGTTTTTCCTTTTTAAACTGCAATGAACTTAACCATAAGAGTTGGTGTTTGGTTCAAAATTTAAACATTAGATTTAGCTATACAAAACATGTGTGAAATTCATTTTATAATCTTTCTTGCTAGCTAAGTCTGATACTATACTGTTGTTGCAAAACGTTGCAAATACACTACGAACTATTCATGATACAGTTGGGGGGAAAAAAAAACTATAATGTAGTGCCAAAATAGATACAGTATTGTCAAAAAATTGGAATAGTTTTGCATGCTGTGCCATATAAGACGGTAACTCCTGTTGATAGGACTGGCAGAACACGCAGTTCCTACATGTTTTCCAAGAGCAACTAATAACAGGAGAACGGTCAGCTGAAGACAAAAGTGGCAGTCCTGATCTTGCCTTCATGGAGTCGCAGTTGGCAGCAATGGTGGACCTGCAGCAGTCTGCTGTCTTTGAGGAGCCATTTTACATAGTTGTGCTAGAACGTACAAACAAATGCACAGTGGTGCACATGTGGCGTCTTGTCATAGCCTCCCAGCCAGATGACTCAGGTAAGTTGTCACGTCTATGTACACGTGAATTTTAATTGGTTAAGGATTCAAAGTTTAATATATATATTTATAGTCAAACACACAATTAATGATCCCTCACTGCCTCCGGAAATACTCTCTTAATAAAATCACAGTAATTGTTAAATAAGTTTTGATGTACAGTAAACTTCTAATTTTCTGGGATAATCACTGGCTATGGGTTCATAAATAATTGATATTCACGGTTAAAGCAATTAGAAAAAATAGGTTTACTTTACAAACTGTACATGTAGGTTGCGTAAACAAATAACAATTAAATTTTTTGACTTTGTGGCAACAGGTCATAAATTAAATTAACATCCCATTCACAAATTCCTTTATCATCTGATGTGCTAACAATTGAAAGAGAATTTTATGTGCTATTCTGACAGCCTACATTTGCACAACAGACATTGGAGAAATATGTGGGCAGGGAGTTCGTTAACAAAATGGTTATGTATTTTATTTTATGTCATTACAAAACAGCTTTTTTAGTGTAACAAATTAAACTTTGTTCTAGAATAATGTGTAGTTGTTTAAACAAAATGGAACTTAAATCATATGTGATAGTTTTAGCTTTGTTTGTCTCTTTTTCTTAAACTGTCGTTAGTGCTAACATCACCTTTGTGCATGCTTCATATAAATTGAATAGCCTGATGTGTGAGGCTTATTCTGACCATAATAAACACGACTTCGCCTCTTCTGGACGTGTCTTCACGTCACCCCAGGTGGGGTTAGAACCCTGAAACAACTTACTATGAGTGGCTACGAGTACGCCCCTTGTTGCGGGGGCACCCACGGACATGTCAGCCAAGACATTTTGCCCTGATGTCAGACATCACACCAACCCCTCTCAACGTGTGAAGGAAGCTGGCCAGCAGACGAGACCATACTACAGAGTGACCTACTTCAGCCACGGGCCGAGGGATGGCGCTAGAGAGCGCAACTCCGCCCAGAGGCAGAGCTCATAACCGCCCGCACCCGAGATGAGCCCGTGGGCAGGTAGAATGTAAGACCTTGCACCGACGAGGAACGCCAGTGGTTCTCCAGCTCCAGCAGCTTGCTTCACCACCTCGTGTGCTGGAGCTCTCTGCTGATACCAACGTCTTCGTGACCTTCCAGAAGCTCTACCAGATCTTCACCTGCTACCTCCGAAGAAGTCTTCAAACCCCTTGAACTGCTAAACACCCTTCTGGTAACTGCAACCACACTACCCTTCTGGTTGTGGCCCCAGACATCCCTTCTGGACAGCGGCATTTAGATAGTTAGGGACAGTTGTTGCAATAGCTACCTAGCCGCATCTGCTTTGTTCAGGTCAGACCCAGGTCCCCTTCACCTGGTTTACCTAGTTTACTTCCGGTCAGTTCTTGATTAGTTAGGTGGTAGTACTAGCCACCGTGTTTTTTCTTCATGGAATAAATAGGTTTTTCTCTGAAACCTCTGCATACTAGTTTCTTTGAGTGACTGATTTTATCCTCTGTAGACGTCAGCCCACCAGGGTAAAGCAGGAGACCGCGTCTTTGACAAATCTATTACCGAACTTAGTGTAGGACTGCGGGCTCCCATAACCGGGCGCATGTATGTCATAAACACACTCAGTCGACGGTTACCTGTACTGTGCATCTGGTGTGCAATAAGGTAGAGCCACAACCACTAGCAACACAATCCACAAGACGGCTAGTCAGCCAGCTGAGTCTACTCTCTGTCCACCATGCTGAACTGTTGCCTGAGGGAGTGCTGGACTGGTTCTATAGGTATGTCCATTTTTGCACCCACACCCAAAGTCGTTGTCGGACGCTCCGAGTAAACCCACCTCTCCAACCACAGCACTTCATGTCGCCGGTTGGTGTAAACTGGTACAGCTCTGGGTTAGATAACCTTCAGCTTTGGTTCTACTCCTAGCTAAGGACCATTGTCGTCTGCCTCCCCCTGATGAGGCCTATATTTGTACCTACCTTTATGCCGTACATCCAGAGGAGTGGTACTAAGTGGCAAGAAAGTAAGGAAATTACGGCCTCCAAAGCCAACGGGAGCTGCAACTCAGCCCCAACTTCATTTTGCAGCACAACCCCAGGGGAACAAGCTCAAGCCGCCCGCAAACTGGAGTGGCCTCACCTCCCAGCTTCCTCCCTACTCCCTCTTTCAATCCCAGATGAAGACAGCTGGGCGACCGCACCCGATCGTCACCAACTTCCGCCGAGATCGGCGGATGGTTGAACAGTATATACTGAGAAATACCTACATATTGTTGCTATGGGCCAGTGAATGTATTTTTATTATGTTTTCATTGCAATCTATTCCATTTTGGCAAGAATATTTTATTGTTTTCAGAAATTTTTGGGAATTTTTGATGGTTCTTTAAAACGTCTACTTTAGATCTCTGTCTTTGTTCCCAACGTGTTCGTTACTTCGGGGTTTGACTGTATTTAATATAAATTTAAGTATTATTTTTCACCACAGAAGAAAAAACAGTCTTAATGTAAGAAAACTTTATTTAAAACAACTTGTTGGTTTTGAGATGTTAAAATAGGTAAATTTCGATATAACAAACCCAACAAAATAGAGGAAAGATTTTCAGGAACCGTGGTATTTTGTTAAATCGGGGTTCCACTGCAGGTGGTTCGGGGGAAGGGATGGACGGACCACTGGTGGACTGGTGGATGGGGAGCTTCCCCGTACTACAGTTGACTGCTTATGTGGGTTTTCTCTCTGTTCTAGGGTGGTTATCATACGGCTAGTGTCGCTTCTTAGCATGGTTGCCGGATCCCAGTTGGACAGGCTGCTCTCTTGATATGGGTTGCAGTACGTCAGACTGCATTAGGGTTCCTCTCCCAGGGATAGGACTCTCTGTAGAAGACATAGACCGTCCTCTTCCTCTTGGTTGGGGCATGGTTCTCGTTTGCGTAGGTCGTCTCCTTGTTCATCAGGGTCTCTAATAAATTTAGGTGGTAGGGCTCTAATTTGATTGCGTGGGATTTTGCATACCTGTCCCTGGCGGTTTTCAACCCAGGAGACGTTACCCTGTCTTTGGATTATGATATATGGGCTTTCCTATTTGAGGATGAACCCTGCGTGAAACTTATCTTTCCCTCTGCTTAAAGGATGGTTGCAAAATAGTACCTCATTCCCCTCGGGAAAATGGTTTGCTTGGTTATGGGTTGTCTGTGGGAACTTCCTCCATAAGTACTTATGTTGGGGTGTCTTTGCCCCTTGTCTTCATTTGTTCGCCTCCTGTTAGGCTACTTTGCCTTTTGGGAGAGTCATGGGCTCTGTTTCGTACCCCATTCTGCTGGATGACAGATTTATTGTCCTAGCATGAGCTGGCTGGGGCAGTTCTCGATGGCTTTGTTGAACCTCTGCCTCAGGGTAAATAATATTTAGGGAATATGGCTGTCCCATTGAGCGTGGTTTTTACGGGTGTGTAGCCGGAGACCCTTTGTGATTTCTTGATTCCGATACTCAGTTGGGTTTACTTGCGGGTGATGAGCTGGGCTTGTCAAATTTTCCACCCCCATGTACGATATGCTTGTACCCATTGCCTTCCGGTAAATTGTGTCCCGTTGTTCATTAGAATGCACTTGGGGTAGCCCCATCTCTGAAAAACTTCCTTCTCTAGGATCTTTGTGATGTTCAGCTTCTTGGTTGGGCATGGGTAATGCTTCTCCCCCCTCGGGAAAATAGGTCCGTCACTACCAGGAGGAATCTCTTTCCTCTGAGGCTACGTGGATAGTGTCCCATGACATACTTAGCTGTGTGTGTCCAAGAGAGGTACGCCTCTGAGACTGGTATTTCTCTTTAGGGACAGAGTATGCCTTGTGTTGTGCACATAGACGGCATTGCTCCACGTAGGTTCGTACGTGTCCGGTAATCCTCTCCCGTGTGTACCGCAGCAATTGCTTGGAGCGGTTACTCAATGCAGGGGTGTCTGGTGTGAGGGTGGTAATAGGGGTACTCACAGAAGGCACCTCACCATAGTGAATGATGACGCCTCCGGCGTCCCTATATTTTATTCGTCAGAACACACGCTCTGGCGAAGCTTGCAGGCGGACAACGACAATAAAAATTAAGGGTTAGCGGACATGCCGGAAGAGTGACGCCAGGAGGGGGCGTCGCGCCTTGCAGCTGCAAAGGCGCGCTACCAAAGGTTTCTGCACGTGCAACTGTTCCTGCACGTGCAGACGACATCCGGAGACAACGGAAGGCACCAGGGCGCAGACACAGCTGCATTTTGCAGCTGCCTAAGGGACACCGAGATCCAACCACCAGCTGCGTCTGTCCCGGACTTGTACCGCAATAAACCATGAGAGCTTTTAGCGGGCGTGCGGGGAGAATAACGACACAATATCCGGAGGCATAAGTGCGCCGAACCAAAGAGGCCATCCAAGAGTTCCCGCACGTGCAGAACGGAACAATAAACTTCCAGGCCAGAATCAAGGGGCGACGCCAGGCCGACTGCGGACCACAGGAGCAGCGGCCACGTGTTTTACGACTCAGGGGGGACGCGGCATGCACCCCGAGTCAGTCAGTCGGAGTCAGTCGAGGATCGAGAATGCATCACGACGTCGACCTCAGTCGGAGGCCGTCAAGCGGGACGTGCGGCGGGAAGAATCCGAGAAAAGTCAGTCAGACTTCGTCAAACGAGAAGGGTGTACCGGGAGCCGAGAGAAAACGAGTTCGCCAAATGCATCAAGACGTGGACCTCAGTCGGAGGTCGTCAAAAGGCGGGAAAAGTCCGAGAAAACGGCAGCCGGCCGTCGCCAAACGAAGAGTTCTGTGTGGACCCGGGAGGAGGAGTTCCGAGAGTAGGCGTCGGGACGCCCCACCAAGCGCCGGAGCAGTTCCAAGTCGCCAGCCGAGGGAAGACAGCGCCGCAGTGTCAGATAAGTAGTTCTATACCAGGTGTGAAGAATCCTGCCCCCCCCCTCCCCCACGACGCCAATTGTGGCGTCAAACCGTACGTAGCCTACATAGAAAAAAGGGAGGGGATTTGTCTCGTGAGTTCATGTACCAGTTAACCTGTTAAAGCAACAATAAAACTCGATTATGTGAACTCTCAAATAAAGTGTAATTTATTAGTACATTGGACCTAGAGACAACAGTGTCGACGTATTTATACGCCCTATCACTGAGGGCTAGCATCAAGTGCTGGCGCCTCACGCCGCAGAGCAGATTCAATACCTGCTTCCAAACTTCAGCATTGGCAGGTATCAATGAAATACCCATATCTTCCACCTTTCTGTGGGTGTTTGTGGTCTGGCCCGGACAACCCCTTCTTTGGTTTTGCACCACCTGAACACTGTCGTTAGTCCCTGAAGTTTGGGATCCCACTGCTGCTCTTACAACATTTCCTTACTCTCCTTGAACCTTAGCTGCTGAATGGTTTCTGCGTTACAAGGTTTCACCCAGGTTAAGGCGGGGGAATCATTTTCTCCCAGTCTTTTGGTTATATGGTGTCCTTGGTTTCCTGGGGTAGGTTATCAGGCATATAATTCACCCTCCTACGGCAAAGTTATACTGTAAAGTCAATTTCCATTAGAAATACAGCAAAGTCAGGGCTTGTTTATCGGTCTGTAGTATGTACGGTTGGTCTTCTAGATGGTAGCAGTAGTTTCCTATGGCCCAGATCACTGCCAAACACTCTTATTTGTTCACATTGTATTTCCTCTCCATCCCAGAGAACTGAGTGCTGGCATAGGTAATGTGTCTTTGGCCGGTAGGCTGATCCACCACATCCTGATACCCTTCAGTGCAGCAAGCCTCTGAGGTGTGAATGAATTGTAGTGATGGGAGGAATGACACACTAATTTGTACATGTGACAAGCCATGACCAGCGACACAAGCAATAGGGCCAAGTCGCAGCTACACCATCGCTGCGACATTGTGCTGCAGCTACTATACGAAATCTGCAATTTCTGCACATATTTTACATTTATTTTTAATTATTGCAACATATGATAACTTTCAAGGCTATATGCCTAGCAAATCAATTGTTTGTTAACTTCCTTCTTTTTATAATATGCAAGTAATTTTAAATTTATTTTGAAAAGTGTAATGTATTGTTGTACTCATTATAGAGCAAAAACTCGTTACACACTTTATGAAAATAATTCATATTGGTAAAAAATGCATTAGAAATGCATTTCTATAATTTTTGCAATTATCTGATATTAAATCTGTACTTTAAATAGAGAAAAGTGTGTTATTCTTTTCTAAGTTTAAAACGGGAAGAACATAAAATTTTGACTTAGTGAAATTTTATTGATTAAATAAGCATTCTCTTTTAAAGAAATTGGAAACGTTTTTTGTTAGTTTTGTGGATAGTACCATTTTCCCATGTCCATCTGGCGTCAAATAATCAGCGAGCGACACAATAAAAAAAAAGTTGCATTTCTATTGGAATAGCGGATCATAGTAAGATTGTGTTATTGCCCACTGGGACCAAAGGCAATCCGGAAAATCGAAAATCTAGATAATCCGGGTAATAAGCAAAACAAATCCTTAAATATGCAGACTTACCGTTTATTACGATAAAAAACTATGTTTTGTAACAAAATTACATAGAATTGTTTAAAAGATGTAAAAAAATATAAAAATAACTTTTCTCATTATTTCATAACAAATAATTGGTCCACTGTCTTCTGTTTCAAACACGTGTGGCGTTTGAATGAAGCACTGTCACACAAACGCTTTATCATTAATAGTTCAGCTGGAGTGCTGTCGGGCTGACTCTCCAAGTACGCCATGATGTTTGTCAGCTGGTCTGCAGCATCTGCACGTGTCGTCCGCTGTTGCGGTGTGATTGCTCCCTTATCATCCACGTCATCTTCTTCCTCACTGTCTACTGTAGATGTGCATGCTGCTACAATTTCTTCTTCCGTCATAGTGCCGTAGCCACCGTCATTGTTGTCTTTCAGCCACTCACTGGCGTTTTCCATATCAACATCTGAGCACCCACTTCTTGTTCCTAACATTTGCAGAAGGTCGTCTGCAGCCACTTGCACCAAATCATCGCTTGCCATTTCGTTTGTAGCACAAATAGCTGGCCAAAGTTTTTTCCATGACTTTTTCAAAGAGCTTTTTGTGATGCAATCCAAAGTGTCAGCAACGATGTAAATAACGACTTTGATATTGATTGATTTCAACAAATCAATCACACTTTTTANAGAGCTTTTTGTGATGCAATCCAAAGTGTCAGCAACGATGTAAATAACGACTTTGATATTGATTGATTTCAACAAATTAATCACACTTTTTTCCCCTTCCTCTTCAATTATTTTACTAAGCAGTTCTTTTCGGAAACTCTTTTGATGTTTTCAATGACTCCCTGGTCCATAGGCTGCAGCAGTGGGGTTACGTTGAGTGGAAGAAATTTCACTTTAATTCCTCTACTCACGAGTTCTTGTTCTCCCAGATCAGATGGAGCATTGTCAATCAGTAAAATAGCTTTTTCTGGTAAACTATTTCCTTTCAGGAATTTTCGAACTTCACAAACATAGTTATCAAAATATCAATTCTTAAACAAAAAACTGTCCATCCATACACTTTTTTGTGGTCTGTAAACCACTGGCAACGTCTTGTGGTTTCAATTTTTTAGCGCTGGGGATTCTTGAATTTCCCTACAATGACAAGAGGAAACTTATGTTTCCCTGATGCTTTGCTACAAGCCATAGTAGCAGTTTAGCCTATCTTTGCTTTTCTTGTAACCTTTAGCCGAATCTTCAAGCTTTGATGCTATCGTTTTGCTTGGAAGCATCCGGTAAAAAATTCAAGTTTCGTCAACATTATAAACTTGATTGTGTGTTAATTATTCAGGTAAAACAAATTGTTTGAAGTTCTTTTTAAATTTTTTAGCAGCAGCAGCTCTCTCCAGTCAGAGTAAGTTGGCGAATACCGTGTTGGTTTTTAAAACGCTCTAGCCACCCCTGGTTAGCAGTGAATTCTAGGTCAGGATTCTGTAACTTTTTGTTTAAGCTCAAAGCTTATTGGGCCAAGATCGGTCCAGATATAGGCAAACCACGTTCTCACTGAGCACTGTACCACATGAATAGTGCGTCGTCTAATGCTTCATTGTTTGCTTCTTTTTGCCATTCCTCTGCCTTCCAAACTGTTCTTGCATATCATTATACATCAAAAATCTTCAATTTCTTTTCTTTGCTTCTTCCAGTCGGACACTGTTAGAAGTTCCAACTCCCAATTCAGCAGCTATTTTTTTCAATGCTTCTCCTTTATCAATTTGATTAATAGCGTCTAGCTTTTTATCCATTGAAACCACGACCTTCTGTCGCTTCAATGCCATTTTAAACTTGTACGTACACTAGAATACACTCCCAAACACTTCGATAAAAAACAAAAACAATATCCACAATAAACAAAATGACAAATGCTGTTTGAAAACGGTAAGAAAACTGAGGAGATTGAGGGAGGGGAAGTGATGGGTAGGGATTCAAGGTCAAGTCAAAGCTATTCATATTACATATTATTTATGTGAACATTAAATTAAAAACATCTGGATTATCCTGCGATCCGGATCAATAAGGGCCGGATTAACGAGGTTTTACTGTATTTTATTTAGTTTCGTGGTTTGGTATCACAAAGTGATGGAAAATATTTATTTCGAATTCACATCTTATTTGTTTCCAACAAAGCGACTGGCACTACTCATGTCGCATGTCGCCGTTATCCGGTGACTTAATGACCTTGGCAGCGATGGACTAGACAGTAACTGGCGTCGGTATAGTTTGCGATTTGAGCGCTGTGGAGCGAGTGGGAGTATTCGGAGCAACGCTACTTTGATGACTTGGAAATTGACCTGGTCCTGCTACCTTCAGTTGCGGTCGGTACAGTGCCACCCCACATTCGTGTTACAGTGACGAAAGTCAGCCCAACGTACTTTTGTGGTATTTCTTAGTAAGGTATAAAGAATAGATGGAACCCGTTTTTGTAAGCTATAACAAATGAAGTGCATCATGTGTATAAATGTGTGCATTCTTTTTGTTTTTATTTACTGTGTATATCAAATTCTTTATAATGTACAATCGTATAACTGATTGACCAATAAGTTACTTAGTATAAATTTTATTATTTAAATAATTCATAAATGGCTTCCTACTAATGTAATGCGATTCCTTCTCCATTTCACTGCCATATACTCTGTACCATATAAGAAGGCCACTTTTTGACAGCTTGGCAAAAGTAGCGCTACTGTTTACTACTGACTACGTATCCTTACGCCATCAACTGATTGGCCACATGGCAACGATGTTGTTGATTTTCATGCTGTCTTTATCAGCCGATCCCCTAGTCAATGTACTGTTCGTGGGACGTTTTTAGGCAAACTTGCTACTCAGAAATACGTAGCTGCAATTGTAGTAAAAGTAATGTGTACATAAATAATCAGTAAATTGTTATGTTAAAGGGCTAAAATATAAATAAATAATGTAAAATTGAGTAACTACAAAAAAATTCATTAAAATTATTAATTAGTAAAGTTAAGTTATATGTCAAAAATATAAATCACTTATTATAAATTTATCAACTATGAAAAATAAATGTGCATGCAGGCTAAAGCACATAAAGCATCAAGGTCTTAAAAATCACTCTTTCAGCATATTTTTGATATTGCCCATTTTCCAAGTAATATGAACTTTATAAAAACCATTTTTCACATTGTGGGGAAATTTGCTTACTGCTATAACCCGAAGATCATACATAGTAAAGCCCTCTTTTAGGAAGTTAAAAAAAAATACAGCTAATATTTTCTTACTAAACAGGACAGCTTCTTATAGGGTAAAATTGGATATTAGTAATACACGAAGTTTTACTGTATTTTGGAACTTCCAGCATGCTCACACAGTGAAATTGATATGTAATGAATCTTCACTCACCTGTACTTACTTTGCAATTGAAGCACAACAGGAAAATACCACAAATATCCTTCAGATCACTGCAAGGGGCAAACATTCTGTCGAATATGCAACTGTGAGACTTCTGGTTCTGTCACAAGCAATTAACTTCTTGGTAGAAAGGAATGTAAATTCTATGATNAATATGCAACTGTGAGACTTCTGGTTCTGTCACAAGCAATTAACTTCTTGGTAGAAAGGAATGTAAATTCTATGATGTACTCCATTTTAAGTGTACATGTAGACAGCCCATAGACACAGTTTGAAAATGGGGAAATAAAACAGATGATATAGTGCAACATATTCTCGTCAAACCATTACCAACCCAAGTGAAATGTGATTTAATTCACGAAAATAACTTTAACCGGTCATAACAATACAGTAAAATATTGCATCATGTTAATTTCATTACTTTAACTTTTCCAGNAATATGCAACTGTGAGACTTCTGGTTCTGTCACAAGCAATTAACTTCTTGGTAGAAAGGAATGTAAATTCTATGATATACTCCATTTTAAGTGTACATGTAGACAGCCCATAGACACAGTTTGAAAATGGGGAAATAAAACAGATGATATAGTGCAACATATTCTCGTCAAACCATTACCAACCCAAGTGAAATGTGATTTAATTCACATAAAATAACTTTAACCGGTCATAACAATACAGTAAAATATTGCATCATGTTAATTTCATTACTTTAACTTTTCCAGCATGGAATAACTACTTGATTTTTAATTATATATTGAATTTATTTCAAATTTCATTAAAACATTAAAAAATAATACAGGCCTTGGCTAATTTAACACTGTCAAAATATGAAGAGAATATTTAGTCATAAAAAAAACACTAGCTCATTCATGTCTGGAACAATTAGATGCCTCCTTTGTAGAGATAAGTCTCATTTGTCGCAATACCTCCAAGGTTGAAGAGACTTGCCTACTTGTAATGAGTGTGTACTTGTGTTTTTTAAGGGCTGTGGTATATTTGTGCTTCTGTGATAACAGCATGTTATTTATCCTTCATTATTTTATGCTTATATTGAAATTACTGCATGTTAAAATGTCAGTAAACGACATTACTGCCCAATCTACATCTACTAGCCATCAAAAATCAACACCTCTTACATGAAAAGCAAACAAAAGATGTCCAATGAAACTGAAAACAGTTTTAACTCTGGATGCAATATTCTTATATGTAAGAAAATGTTATATAATGGATTTTCAGTGGTGAATGGCAGCTATCATTCTCAGTGTTGGCGAGGGTGAAGTAAGATGAGATGGAGCAGTTGTGGAGTGCGAAACTATGAGTACCCTGAGTAAACCCAATGGCTATGCTGATAAGGCTTTCCAGATGCTAACGTCCAGATTGACCTTGCGGACCTGCCGGACTTGTCATTAACCATTGCTGAAAATGCAGCAAGCATTAATTATAAGAAATTAACCTTTTTAAATACATTTATATAAAAGAACAGGAATTTAAGTACTAACAGTCTAGTACTTGTCAAAAGGTAAACACGCAAAGGAGGACCACACATTTTTCACGTGGTTGCGCAATCGCAACATTTTGCTAGCTTAGACAGTTTCATCCGGCAGAAAACTGTCAACAGTTTGGCCTCTGATCTACAAAATGTAGGAATCCATCAGCTTGCCCAAAGTGTGCTGACTCACTACATCCTGATACCTCTCAGTGCAGCAAACCTCTGAAACGTGTGAATTTCATGAAAGGACACCCTGTCTCATCAAAGGAGTGCCCTGTTTACCAGGAAGAGCAGACTGTTCAGCGAATCTGGGCCATTGACAAGGTTTCCTTTGTCTAGGCACGGAAACGTTCTGTACAGTGTTGTTGCCAATACTCGACCAGCAATAAAGGATGTGTGTACTCAGACGGTCAATGTGGCTACCCAGACAGATGTGTCTGCGAGTGAACCAAAGCCACAGCAAGTTCTGCCAATCCAAACCTTGACTGTCGATATGTAGTGTGGGCCAGGTGAACAAACTTATTGTCATTCTCAAATCTCGGCAGCAAGCTACTGCAAAAAAAGTCAACAAGTTAAAGACTCAATCACATCCCTTTCTGCAAGTGAACCTGATGCGCAGGATCACACCAACAACTTGCTACCACACCAGCCTGTCTCTCCTGAGTTAGAAGCTGAAATGGCTGTTGGTGTTGATACGCAAAACACTGGTGATGGCTCAGGAAGCTGTAAGCCAGTAATCAACAGACATAGGGGCAAATTGAAGTAATATGTTTCCTTACTCTTCCTTCCCATAACTCATGTCTCTCATACACACGAACTGCCGAGGTTATTTTTATAATCTTGAACTGAAACAGCTCTTATAGTGTGTGTGTCACCCCTACAGTAATTTGCCTTCAGGAAACACACTTTCGTCCCACTGATACGGCCTTCCTTTGAGGTCGCATGTTTTACCACCTGGATAACGTGATGATGGATTGTGCCTGTGGTGGTGTTTGTCTTGTGGTAAAGGATTCTGTTTATCATGAAGCTGTTGCCCTTCGCACTGCCCTGCAGGCAGTGGGCGTCAGGGTGTTCCTCGGTGTGTTTTTCACTTTTTGTAGCATATTAGTAACCCCCACCATCCTGTCAGGTTATATGATTTTGAGCATCTTTCATCTCAACTCCCACCTCCATTTCTGATCGTTCGCGACTTCAACACTCACAATCAGATATGGGGTTGAGACTACAGGGATGGCCGGGGTCGTGTAGTTGAGTCATGGCTCACGGTTCCAATATTGCCCTGTTGAACATTGGAACCACTACACACTTCACCACCTATACTCGCAGTTTGTTTTATATTGATCATTTCTTCTGTAGGTCTGCATTGATCACCCACTTCAATTGATCTGTTTACCCATATCTCTGCGAGAGTGACCATTATCCAATCATATTGGATCGGGTGTTGTTTGCTGCCCCACCCATACAACTTTGGTGGGTACTTAAAAAACAGACTGGGCTCATTTCCAGCATTCCCTCCACTTTACTGCCGAGGTTCCTCTTGATGTGAACGTGGCAGTGAACTCTTCTACTCTATTCACTTGTCAGCTGGTTAGGCTGCTATCTCGCAGACTTCACCTCTTGGTCGGAGGCATGTTCCTGCAGGGATGCTGTCTGTGCCCGACCACGTATGCTCATATGTTTTAGTGCTCATCCCACTCAAGCTAATCTGAATATGTTTCGTGTCTGTCGGGCTTGAGCTCGATGTGTCATCAAGAACGGACGGCAGAAATCTTGGAGGGACTTCATTTCATTGCTGACGGTAAATGATACCAATAAGTTTATATGGAACAATATTCAAATGTTGTGTGGACAATCTCTTAGCCCACGGGTTCCTTTCCTTAGTTTCAATAAGAATATTGTTACTAAGGGGACAAATGTGGCAGATTCGTTGGGTCAATATTTTGCGGATTTTTTGAGCAGTGCACACTACGCTCCCTCATTTCGAGCCATCAAAGAGACATCCATGATGGTGGGTGTCCACTTTGGTAGTTCAGGTGAGGACTACAATCAGCCTTTCACCATTCTTGAGTTGGAGGAGTTGGAGCAGTCACTATTGCACTCGAAGCATACGTCTGTTGTTCTGACAATATCCATTATGCTTTATTACAACACCTCTCACTCTACGGGAAACTGTTTTTGCTGAGAATTTTTAATTACGTTTTGATCTCTGGGGTTTTCGTTTGGAAGTGGTGTGAGTGAACCGTTGTGCCACACTTGAAACCAGGGAAAGTTGAAGGGGATGTTTCCAACTATCGCCCTATTTCCCTCATCAACTTTGTCTGTAAGTTCATGGTTAATGTGCGTCTGATGTACTGCCTTGTTCCCTGGCAGCTTTTATCGCCTTTTCAATGTGGTTTCTGCCAAAATCGTTCTGCGGTGGATCTTTTGGTCAGCTTGGAAGTTGCCATATGGTTTCCGTTTTTGTAAGGGCAGCACCTTCTTGCTGTCTTCTTTGACCTAGAGAAGGCGTACGACATAATATGGCGACATGGTATTTTGTGACACCTGTCCACTTCAGGATTTCGTGGACATCTCCCAGGTTTTATACAGAAATTTATGTCCTTCTGATGCTACTCCCTATCTGTGGGTTACAGAATGGTTCGTAGGGTCTATGGTTAATGTTAATGGCACAGACTATAGGGTGCCTTGAGGTTGAGGGTATATCACACAATGACTTCATCACGACTTCTTAGGTGTGAACAGGTTTATGTAACGGGAACTCATTTACACATTCCTGGCACTGTTGCAGGACTTTATACATACTTACTGCCGAGAATTTACTTGTACGTTAACGCCCTGCGAGTTCAGGCCTGAAGGGCGGGTTACAATGTTCTGGCTACGTTTCCGATGCTGTAGGGGCATTAGGTGACAGGAGAGGTCCCCGAGTGATGACGGGGTTACTTATCTGCACATGTTGCATGGTAGTTGTTCCGGCAGTTGAGATCTGGCGAGTTGGATGGCCTGGATACGTTCCGGCAGTTGATGAGGTCTGGTGAGCTGGATGGCCCTGTTAAAGGNGAGTTGGATGGCCTGGATACGTTCCGGCAGTTGATGAGGTCTGGTGAGCTGGATGGCCCTGTTAAAGGCCCTCTGTGGTTGGCTTCTTACATGCAGCTGGCTTCCTCTCGACATGGCGCTCCTCGTTGTAGCTCACCACTCGCTCCCGTTCTCGGTGTAGGGTAGTAACTGACTGCTTACTACCCTACCACGTACCGGCGAGGGACCCCGTGTGGGCCCCCACCCATCCTTCGCGGTTACGGGCTGCACTGGACTATCCCACTATCTCAACATGCCACTTCTCTGTGAAGTTCACCACTCGACTCCGCCTTCTCGGTGTGTGGTAACTAACTGATTGATGCTGTAACTGACTGGCGGACTCGCGTCCCGGCGTGGTGATACTACTCGTCCAACGTGACTCTGGTAACTGTCCCTGATTCTGGTCTGCGTTTCGCGTCTCGCGTCCCGATTTGGCTAACCCCTTAATGTTGTGACTGAATACTGCTCATCCCGGGGTGGCAGTACCAAACTCCGCGCCACCTGCTTTCGTTGCTTCTCTGACGGACGTGGCCGGGTTCCGATCTTCCCGGTTTTCTCTGTTGTGATTACGACTGACCTCTCTGTGCGGTACTGACGAACTGACCAATGGTCTACTGATCTACTGATGTACTCATTTACTGATGATAACGAACTGATCTGAGCTCTCTGTGCGGTAATAATCAACTGAACCCACCCTCCCCGCAAAGAGGCTTATATCCTTTCTCGACTCCCTCCCTAAGTTCCTACATGTGTCTCTCTTGTTGGAGGAGGGGGGAGGTTGTGGCCTGCAGAACAAAGTACTTCTAACACGTGCCATGGCTCGTGAAGGTTGGGGGGGGGAGGATTCGTGGCACCCTTTCCAAGCTTGTCAGCTGTTTCTCGGTGTGTGTTTTCAACTTCAGGCGGAATACGCCTGACTATCTCGTCATTTCTCTGCGTTTACAACTTTCACTGAGCTTGCAAGGGGTGGGGGGAAGGTGGGTGGGCGGAGGCCTGCGTTGGAAGCGCTCCTACCTCTCGGCTTGACCTCTACACGCATGAATGAGTGACACGTGTCTTCCGAAGCCCCTACACTGGTTTAAGCTGGAGTTGTTGGGAGGGGTGGGGGGTTAGTGACAGCGCCGCTTCTAATTAATTCTCCTAACTACGCCACGCGTCACTTCCTTACATTCACAGTTAGCAGTGGTGCTTCCTATTCTCGGGAGTTCGTTCAGGAGAACGGTGTGTCACAGGTGATCATTTTGAGTGTTACTCTGTAGGCCATCGCCATTAATAACAGTGTGTCTGTAATTTGACCACCAGTGGAATGTGCGCTGCATGTGGATGAGTTTACCATTTTCTGTCATACTGCATCTCTGTGCATGGCAGAACATCAGGTCCAGCTGGCCATCCACTGCCTTGGCGGCTGAGCAGAAAACTGTGGTTTCTGCTTTTCCATCGCCAAGGTACAGGTGGTCCAGTTCTGTAGAAAGTATGGCATTTTTTCCTTCTCCCAAGGTGCTATCGTACAGCTCTGTTTCACCTGTTTCCAATACTGTCAAATTTATATGCACCTTGTTCAATTGCAAACTCTCTCAGGGGAGTTATATTTAGTCCCTGAAGTCTTGCTGTGTAAGGGACCTGAATCTTTTGAAAACCGTGAGTGGTCGTGACTGGGTTGCTGACACACACACTCTTTTCGGCTGTATCGTGCCCGGGTCCATAGCAAACTAGACTATGGCAGTGTTGGTTATTCTTCTGCTAGGCCATCAGTGCTAAAATTCAGCAACAGTTCACCATGCTGGTATTCGCATTGTGACTGGGGTTTTTTGCACGAACCCAGTCTTTAGTCTTTGTACCGTGGCTGGTGTACCCCCTCTCCACTACAGCCGTGATCAACTGCTGCCTTACTATGGGGTGTGAGTGCGTTCGGTTCGCATCTTCACCATACTGTTTTTCTCCATCCACATCATGAACGGCTGTACTCCGCTTGACCATGTTCTCCTCATCCAGCGTCTGTCAGATTTGCACATGCTCTGGAGCAGTATGACTTATCCCTGTGTGTGTTGCCTTTGCCTCACTGTGACCAGCCATTGCTAACATAATCTGAGGTGCGCCTTGACCTAGCGGAATTTCCCAAGATGACCACTTCTCCTGTTGTTTACAAGGGCCTTTTCCTTGATATTGTGTTTTTTGTGTTCCCTGGTTTTATTTGCTTTTATACTGTTGGTTCCAAATCAGATGTCTTGACTAGATGCACCTTTGTCACTGGTGCCTCTCAGTATGTTTTTAGACTTCATCCATCTGAGAGTAACTGCAGAGCTTTCTGCTATTTTCAAGGCAGTATGTTTTATCTGTAGGCGGTTTCACCGTAAATGCCTTGTGTGCTCCGATTCGATGATTGCTTCTACAGCCATTCAATCCCGCTTCACTGCCCACCCGCTTCTTCCATGATCCGGGAGAAACTGGTGGGTACTGTGCGTTTTGGTGTTCGCGTCTTCTTCATGTAGGTTCCAGGGCATGAGGGCATCCCTGGAAATGAAGGTGCGGATATAGGTGCTAAGGAGGCATGCAGCCTTCTGATCCTCGTGTACTTGTGTGCGATGTGCTGTATGTAGTCCGTGGCTTTGTCTGGCATGCTTGGCAGCGGGAGAGGACTATCCTCCCATTGTCAGGTTACGGGCCATCTCTGACTTGCCTGTTTGCACCCGTCCTGATGTTTTTTGTACTTGCAAGGGAGATGATGTGATTTCTGGCGTTTGCATCGGGCACACCTGTTTGATACAGAAATATCAGCTTCGTGGTGAACCCCTTCCTGAGTGTTATGCCTGTGGCACTCCTTTGACTGTCCTGCACATTCTGGTGTAGTGTCACAGGTATGACCAGGCTCATCGCACTATTAATGTTTTTGACAACCTACCATGAATGCTGTGTGATAGGGGTGTGTGGCGTATTCCCATTTTTATGTGGCGTGTTGTGATTTTTTTTTGGTTCTTATGTTGTTGCTCCTCTGGAATATTTGATTCTTTTTATTCATTGTTTTTGTTACTGTCCTTTGGCCTTCTGTGGAGGTTTTTCATCTGTTTTTCCCTGAGTTTTGTTTCTGCCTCCTGTGGAGGTTTTTAACGTGTTCTTAGTCTCCACATTACTATGGGCGTTTATGACCCTGCTGTTGAGGGCTCCACAATCCCACTCATTCATTCATCACCAAACGTTGAATTTTGTTGTGATTTAAGTAGGCAATGTTCAATGCTACTATTTTTGTAATGGTTTGGTGACAAGGGAAGTCACAGATACCCTTTTGTGGTATAATTTTTTGAAGACATCTTTGTTTTAAGAATTGTTTATTTGAAATTACCCTTTCTTTTTTTTTTTGTAAGAGGCCACCAAACATTAAATTTGCGTTCTGAAAAATGCATTACATGTTTAATGTTCCTATTTTTGTAATTGATTGGCAAAAAAGTAGGTCGCAGATACCAGTCTGTGGTATTCTTTTATTCGGAAGACATCTGTTTTTTAATATGAATGAATGTTTTGTTAAAACATCCTTTGGTTTTTCCACGAGAGGCCATCAAAAATTGAATTTGCACTATGCAGCATCCAATGTTACAGATTTTGTGATTGTTTGGTAATGAGGGAGGTGGCAGATATCGTCCTGTAGTATCATTGTATTCGGAAAATGTCTGATTGTACGTATATTTTATTGTATAGTTGTAAGAGGTAAGCCAAAATCAATCCAATTTTTCCCAAAATATTTATAGCAATACCCTATATATAAATATATAGGGTAATTTTAGAAATATTCTACTGCAGAAGTTGGGGCTGTGTATCTAATTTTTGATGCACTGTGGTGTGAAGTGGAGCTTTTTATAGAGTTTTTAATTGAGTATGTGAAAGTTGAATGTTTTTTGGTCTTCTGTTTGGTATAGTGCTGACAGGCAGCATGATGTATGTGCCGGACAGCCAGTTGATCCAGGATGAAGACGAGGAGGACAGGCCTGGTCGCTCTGTCAGTATGTCTGTGGGTGACCAGCTCGAGGGCGGTATTCCTGTACAGACCTCCCACGTCGTCATAACCACCACCAAGGTCAGTATAAAAATAGTCAAATTAAGAAAAAAATTTGCTATCTGTGGGTTGAAAGATCTTATTTTTTGAGTTGAACTTGAGTGAAACTGTAAAGAAGTTCTTGAGTTATGTCTAAAGCTCGGATGAAATATTTCCAGTGTTGTAAACACAAGATTTTTGTGATGTGAAAATTTGTATATTTGAGGTGTGTCACATCATGTACAGCTTTTCGCACAGTTTCTGAGCCCCGTTTCCAATTCACCTCCTTCATGCATCACAACAAGGGTTATATACCTGCTGCTCCTTGCGACCAAGCCCCTAAATAACCAACAATACAGTATGCAGTGCATGCCCTCCAGCCATTCAACCAGTTTACATTACCATGCCAGCAGGCCTGTCGTTTTAACGTATTTTATCTTTCCACTGAGGTGTACAAAATAATTTCTTGCTGTCTTTTATATTTATAATTTGTTGTTTACGTGAGGCACCATAACTTATGTTTAAATAGCCTGTAAAATCTCTCTAAACAATTATTACAAGTAAAAGAACTATATGGTACAAAGAAATATTAACAAGTCTCGCCCAAAGCTCTTAAAGAGCAGTTAGACCACTGCATGTTTACTTCCATTTACCCAAATATGTTACTTTCGGAACTGTGAAATTTTTATCTCCACAACAAATATCCATGTCCTTTCTTAATACATAAATCACGCAAGTGTCATTTATAAAATGTTTGATAGTAATTCACTTCAAAATAGCGATACGTTGATAATTTTTAAAAGTAAAGCAACTTCTTTTTTTTGCTTGCCAAAGATATTGTACGTGCACACAGCACTTTACTCAAAATGGCTGCTGCGTATATGCGACACTAGCGCCTGCAACAATGTGTGTGGGTTTCACTGACACATTTTTTCAGAAATTCTTGCAACGGAGGTAAATAATTAAGCGAAATATTTTGGACGTACACCATTGCTTCAAAAGTGTATATCCAAAATATTTCGCTTAATCATTCAACGGTGCGGGTAAAGATTTTCGTACGTATTTCCTTTCTTGGCCGTATCATCACAAGCAAAGGCCAAGGCCATTATTGAAAAGAACCTTTGTTTGCAGCGCTTTGCCGTTTCTCTGCACACAATCCGAATTTGGTGACTGTGTTTTGCGTTTCGAATTTACATCACAATTGAGAGGAAACTAAAATTATTGCTGATATGGTTGTTGTACAAACAAAATTGTTAATGTGAATGGAAAAATAATTACCATGGTTTGTACATTCCATACAAAAACAATTGCATTAAATAGGTAAATGTCATTCATATCCACTTTTTTTTGATAATTTGCCAATTTTTTTAATTCCAAGGATTTTATAGGATTTGACCCAATGATTCCAGGAGTTTACACAATTTTTACATACAAGACACAAGATTTCAAATTCAGGACTGGTTGCAGCCCTGCACTAAATGCATCCTCCATGTGCAGGGTCAGGTGTGGCCATTTTGGTGGACTCGCTATGACTTGCATTCACCATTTTAGTTTTACCTCAGTCTCTTAAGTGTTATTCTCAATATGGTGTTCCTTTGCCCCGAACAGTCCTCAACACTTACATAACACACAGCGATGAGATTGATGCAGGACAATCAGGGTACTACATGGCACATAGTTTTTTCGAGTGTAGTTTTATTGCAATAAACTTATATAATGCAATCTGACCTTTTTAATTCTGCTAGACTTTAACTTTTTCTGACCATATCTGCTGTCTTCTCCCTGTCTGTACTCTCGAGTACACTTACCAGGAGGGGGAAGGGAAACACATTGTGCTGACATGCCTAGCAAACTGCATTAGCTGAAAGGAGCAGCTCTGAAACCTTTGTACAGTGGCGGGACTCCACCAGGAAGAGAAGAGGGCAGAGTGGTGATCCTTCTATCTAAATTGCCTCTCACTTTGCGTCTGGATCTGCCATTGATGATTGTGCCTTATCAGTGGGGAACCACATGGGGAAAGTACTGGTCCTACTATGTGTGCACGACTGCTCTCCTCCGTATTTTGGTCTGCCAGAAGAGTAACCTAGACGTCCATTTCAGTTATTACCAGCTCCCACAATGACCTAGGAAGCCTAGATGAGCGTGCTCTCTTGTTCTTGCTTATGACAGCCTTGTCTTCTGTACTGCGCCTCGTGTTGTTTTCTCTGCATAGTATTCTGGTTTTCCAGGAGATCTATTCCATTGCAATTGAGTATGTCAAAAATAAAGTTTTGTTTGAGTTCACTACATTCACTTTACCAGCTTGTCATGTAATTTTAATGTATTGATAGTATATGAGTTGTTTGTAACATGCTACAGGTAGGAAATTCCATTTCAATATTCATTTCTGTACATAATTTTGCCTCAGAGAACTCGGTAAAATAACTCATTATCACAATCCATTGGTACATAATGTATTCAAATGGTTCTATTATTGGGGTTTTATCATTATCTGTTTTGGAAATTTTTTTTAAATAACCACTTAATGTCCAAAGAGTTAATTTTTTGTTGATCGTAATAGAAGTAAAGGTGAGAAATAACACATCTGTATTTACATGTGCTAGCATTTCAGGTCTGCTGGAAGCTGGTAAATATGAAATATGTACCCTGAAAAATGATTGCTGGTAAAGCTGGCCACTTTTTATATTATCTATTAGGGATGTCCTAATACCAGTTTTTTCCGATTCTCGATTCCGATGCCGATATCATTCTCGATTTCCAATTCCAAATTCTCAATTCCTTACCATGATAAATGTTTTTGCAAACATGCTGAATTATCAAAACATTTTGAACAGAAAAATAAATTTATCATTTACAGAAAAAAATTTGTTTTTACTATAACTTCTTTATCTCTAGAAATTTTAAAAACACTTCATAACACATGTACTGATTGTAACAAACACTCACGTTCAATACACTGGACCAACGATGATGTAGCTAGACGCATATGAAAATTTGTACTGAATAAAAACAAACAATCCACGGCGCAATCATAACACTAGAAAAATAGCCACACCCAGAGCCACTGCCATTTCAAAACTGCATGCGATATTAATAAATTTATTTTAGATAGTACCACAATTCTTCTTGAATATTATTTAAACTTTCAATTAATATATTCTAAGACTACATCATTTTGTTAAGTACGTTGAGTAATTGTCTTTATTACAATTAAACGTAAACAAATTTGATTGTTTGACTTGTACAGTTGGTTATGCTGGTATTTCATTCTCAAACAAATATGGATGCTTTAAAAGCATCTAAAGTAACAAGAATTGCAAATGAGGTGTATTGGTTACAGCCAATGAAATATTATTTCTTATGTTTTGAAACATATAGCTCTTATTTCTGTTTGTGTTAATACTGTGTGCTGGCTATCAGTATTCATTTTGTATTAATTTTTAATGTTTTATTCTCTTCTCATTTATTGGTGCTGTATTACTTGAAATTGCCAATGTCAGCTTGACATTTTTGTTATTAGTTCTTCCTTCTTTTTAGACAAAACATGGAGAGAAAGTAATGTTAACACACATTCATTTTGTATGGGTATGTATATTGTAAATTTTTTTTTCGAAGGAAAAATACAAGTTATATAAACAAGACGAAAGTAGAATTTTATTTTAAAACACTTTTCACCTTTCATATTTTTAATGCACAAGTATAGTATAAAACATTACATTAGCTATATGCATAAAGCTATTAAAACACTCAAAAGGTTACAAAGAGGTAAAGTAAGATGTGTAGAAATTGGTTTACAAAGATTCGATACCTAACCAATCGATTCTCGATCGGGGATATCGAGGAATATAGAATCATATTTGACATCCCTGTTATCTATATTAAGTTTCGTGGTACTAGATTTTTGGAAAATTCATGTGGGCAACATTTAGGTGGCAAATATGCAGGTATAAATGCTGGATAAGTGTTTTATGAACTTATGGTGAACTACATATCATTTTGGTCAGTGCATATTTTTTATTCTTTTCATTAATTGCATTAGTGTTTTTTTTTTCAGGTATGCACTCAAGATCTTCCTTTGCCGGATGGTGTGGAAGTGATCCATGCAGCGCCTGCCGCAGGCCATCTTAGTTCTGCATCTATCTATCCTGCATGCTTTGCTCCTTACATTGTGGTTACTGCATGTTCCGACAGCACCATCAGGTAACTTGTTTTATGTAACTATGGGAACATAACTATCCTGGGACTTTCAATAATTTTTGTATTTTCGTATAGAAGGCTTTGAATTGAAAAGAATTGTGTTTAATGAAGTTTTTGTGTGATTGTAATCTGAATTCATGTTGTGAGCAAGTTTTGCTATAGTTCAGTGGATATGTGCTTGAACAGAATCGTAGTGACACAAATAGTTTGAAAAGACATTTCCATCAGTCTTGTTTAATTACTGTAATGGATGTTGATTGATGAGCGTTTAGTTGTTATACTTTGGTTACAGAATAGTCAAATTACAATTTGGAAAAATAAGTAATTTGTATTAGAAAATTTGTATTTTACAAATGTGTAGCTTTGTGAAGTACATTAGGTTCTAAGATAATTTTGTCTGTTACAACTTTACTGCAAGTTGTTATTAATTTTTGCAGAATGTTGTAGTTATATCTACATCTGTTGTTACAAAATAGTTTTTATTTTTTTTCTCCCCAAATTACATAAATGTTTTAGTTGAGTTTTTCTTTAACGGATACAAAAGGTTAAATATTTTCATTAGCTGTTTAAAAAAAAAATAATAATAATGAAAATACTCAAACAAACAAAGTAATACATATTAAATGGATAAGACAACTGTTAATAAGAGATCACACACACAAAAGAAAAAAAAAGAATTAAACCAAAAGAATCTAAAGTAGGGGTGTGCAAGTATTTGAAAATTCAAATAGTTGTGAATAGTAATTTACAAATTATGTGCATTCGAACTTTGAATATGAATAATTTACTTTTCCGTTTTCAAGTAGTTGTAGAGCTGTGCAGAGTCGGAATCCTATCTGCTTCTGCCAAATTTGCAGATGATGAAAATTTTCCCATGTAACCAAGTGCATCCGTAAACTAAAGCCTTAGTTGAAAAGATGCTCAACTTCCACTGTTTTTCAAACATAGTTTGTAGTTTTTATCCCAAGCTCCACCCTGCTGAGATACAAATCTACCAGCTTGACATTGACCAGGGCCAGAGCAGAATTAGGGAGGGAGGGATGGTTTTCATGAGGGTCAGTCACAGCGGAATTAGCAAGGGCTGGGAGGGATTGTTTTCACAACCTTGTGCGGCCTTTCTATTCTCTCTCTTTGTTCTCTCTCTTTCTCACTCGTTCCGCATGCAAGACGTCATGCCGAGGTTACAGTTTGGGTGAAAATCAATGTGAGCCTGCTTATCCAGCACTTGACTTGCTGTGACATCACTTTGCGCGCGCGCACACACACACACACACACAACCCCCCCCNAGGCAGTTTAAGAGGAGGGCAACCGATCATGAGATAACACAAACACATTGTGGATTTTCTGTCTTGAAAAATTCTTGTTACTTGGTCTTTCTAATCTTGACATGGCTATTTTGTCTTTATGCTATTATTTTCTGTGACGTTTTGCACCCACCCACACCAGCAAACCAGATGTTGAAGTCTCAATGATCAAGTCTGTATTCATTTCTCATTAACATGCATCAGTTTTTTATTTTGGTCTTTGAAAAATTATCCATATAGGTTACAATGTATTTCAGTTTGACTTAGGTTTATATGAAAAAAAAAATTTATTACATTTTTTAGTTATAGAAAGCTTTCCCACCGGTTATTAAGTATATAAAATACCCTGCATGTGTAAATTTGGTATATCAATGTTGTATTTTATTTCAAGACATGTTTTCATGGGTAGTTTCCCCTATATAGTGAACATAGAAAGTAGGGATGGGTCGAATAACAAAAAAAAGTGGATTCCGGTTCCGGTGCCGATTCTACAATTTAAATATTGGTTCCAGTATTCGGTTCTATTTTGAATACTTGCCGTTTGCTTGCAACTTTATTAAACCAATGCAGGTAAAATTCATTAAATGTTTTATTTAACCTATGGAAGAATTGAACTATAACAAAGTGTGAAGTAAGTTTTAATGTATACAGATAAACTTTCTGTATTAAATTTATTTAAGGTTAGTAAATATGTAAAAAATTATTATTTTTTTACATTATTATGTGGTGACTGTGATAAGTTTGGAAATACTTTAGTTAAAGAACTCGTGGCCCTAAAACCAAACATTATGCCATGCAATAAAGGTAATCTACAAAGGTTCGTTAAAAGAATGTCAACAGCTATGGTATGCAGTGGGATTCCTTATCTTTCTTTGCTTATTTTATGGTGACTAGGCAGCCCTTTTTTTTTTGCATCTTTTATGCAGTGCCACACTGGTTTTTTTTTTTTTTTTCTCTGCTGGAATGTGACACCTCTGAAAAAAGGTCTCTTTTTCCTCTTTTACTCCCTGCTGCCCGAGTCCATCCTGTCAAACAAAGAAGGCTGTATCGATCAGCTAGCAGTGTTGTTTACTGGGGAGAGCTGAGAGAAAAAGAGAGAGTGAAGGCAGAGGAGTGTTGATGTAAGAGCGAGAGATGAGTTTACAGACTGTTCCCATACACTTCCCTCCAAACATCACTGAGCAGTTTACGACTACCACTCCTTAATTGTTTTTGCCTGTATAGCAGGCACCCCAGAAATTTTTTCCTTTATGTTGGGAAAAAAGGGCGCACTATACATAAGTAAATACCATAGTTATTTTTGCAACAACAGAGTTTTGCCATTGCTGTGTAGAACCAAGAACCGAGTAATTGTTGTTAACCTAAAACCGGTTCCGAGTCAAACCTCAAGAACCGGTATAAATTGGAACCGAAGAACTGAACCGACCCATCCCTATTAGAAAGTGTTCCCTTCAGATTCATTATAACAAAGGTTCTATTGTATTTACGAGTTAATTCTAACATTTTCATGTTAAAAATTAATTCTGTGACATGCGCTTATTTCGAATTTTCCTGTTCATTAACAAATTTTTATACCAACCCAGTTGTGTAGCAAATCACTGAAGTGCAAATCATCAATTAGCCTACATTTTGTTTTATGAAAGAACTGCGTTTTGAGGGAAGATATCTTGCAAGTAACATTAATCGTGTTTATTGTAGAACCAATGCATATATAAAAACAATCCAAACATTTTTGTTTCAAGCCTATCACTTGACTGTCAAAAGCAACAAAACATGTAATTAACCGTATGGATGCTTCCTTTTTAATTTGTGTTTACTTGAACTTACAAGGTTTGTTGTATTTATCTATTAACTTTTTAGACACTGTAAACTAAAAAAGTTAAAAATTTCTTTTAATTGTGCTGCAGCTCACCAATACTATTATGTCAGTATTATAGTATAAATTTTGCAGTCCCTATTTATAATGAATCTGAAGGGAACATTATGTTTACTATATAGGGGATACTTCACATGTACACTTGTCTGGAAATAATATACTAAACTGATATACCATGTAATGATGCAATATATTAATTATCGGGATACTGGGTTAAATTTCTTTCATTTTGCGAGGCTTCGTAATATTTTTATTGGGATTCAAAATTAAAGCCGTGGTAGTTATGTTTATAGGGCATACGTTTGCCATTTCAGGAAATCTCAGTTTTGTTACGTGTCTGTATTAATAGATAGAAGCTTTCCAAACTGCAGTGGACAGTTTTTTTTTTGTTCTAGAAGGCTTGATTATTTTTTACAGACGACTCAGTTCGAATGGCTATGCAGTTTGTCGGCGTAGCGTGGGTAAGGGATGTTGGCCCACGCCATGCCCTTATTTGGTTACGTTTTGGTACCCTGGGGCGAACAGGGAGGATAGGCACGTGGCGACAAAACCCAGTGTGCCTACCGCTTGGTAGCGGTATACAGAAATCAGTAGACAACCAGCACTCGCCGAGGCCTCGTCGGGCGTAGCAAATAACCACCACACAGGCAAACTTTATCCTACTCATTTATTTCTCTGCCGGTGTGGGAGATCTCTGCCTTTGTAATTTTCTTCTTGCGATGCAAGTTTTCAAGACTGAGATGATCAATAAACTACTGTGGCGCTGCTCTCTGCTTGTTTGTCTGTGAAACTGTTTGTGACTCTGCATACCTGACTATTGTATGTGAACTGTTTCATTGGAATCATAAATAAAAGTACAGAATAAAATAAACAAAAACTTGACTTTATTTTATATTTGTTTGGCACCTTTAATGTTTCAAGTTTCTACTGATTGAGCTAACTAAGCTGTAATTTCCACAGTCATCCCAGATGCTGCGACGTTACAACAAAATTTGCATTTGCAGAGCTCTTTATAATCTTTATAATCTGTGGGAAAACTTTTTATAACTAAAAAACTTAACAAAAAATTTTTTTATTATAAACCTAAGTCATACTGAAAAACATTCTAACTTGTAGAGATAGTTTTTCAAGTGACCAAAATATAAAACTGATGCATGTTGACAAAAATGCATACAAACCTGATCATCATCCAGACTTTAACATCTTATTGGCTGGTGTGGGTGTGTGCAAAATGTCACAGAAAATAATACCATGAGACAAAAGACTCATGTTAAGATTTGACAGGCAAAGTAACAAGAATTTTGCAATACATGGAATCCACATTTTGTTTATCTTTGGTTGGTCACTCTCCTTTTAAGCCACCTTTCCACTGGTGTGTATTTGTGGGGGAGCAAAGTGAAGTAATGTCATGTCACATGCTCAATATGCAGTAAGCTGTTTCCACTGTCTATCCCTTCCAACTCTGAAGGTGGGATACTGGGTCTTTAATTTCCAGAACACTGGCTAAGAGGATTGGCTTGACACACCACTACACAATGGTATTACACAGCTTGCTGTTTAACAGGCACCCCAACTGTGACTTCAGGCATGGCTGGTAGATTATCTCAATAGGGTTGAGCATGGGACAAAAGGTATGAACTTTGCTTGAAAAACAGTGGAAGTTGAGCATCTTTTCCAATGAGGCTTTCATTTCCCAATGCACTTCGTCGACAAATTCGGCAGAAGCATATTTGAGTCGTACAGCTCTACAACCATTGCAAACGGGAATGTAAATTATATACAATTTTCACATAAGATATTCAAAGTTCAAATGCGAATAATTTGTCATTTACTATTCACAACTATTCAAATTTTAGAATATTCGCACACCCCTACCAGAAGACATTTGCATGACTTGGTGATATGTCTTGTATTTCTAGGTTCTTGGTTTTTTTTTATTGTGTCATGTGTTGCCATTTAATCGTCAATTGTATATAACTAGATTTGGTAATACCATTTGATGTGAATTTTTTTTGTAATTTTGTAGGTTCTGGAAATGTAAGGTGAATACATGTGAAGGAAGCAGTGATGGGCGGAGTTATGAATGGTGCGAGTGGGAAATGCTGCGCCAAGAATCTACCATTGACATCACTGGTCAGTGTATATTGGAATAGATTAAGTAGTTTTGTAGACAGAACGTTTCATGTATTTTTTAAAACTAATTGTATGCTTGAAAATATAAACTTGGTAGTATTGTCTTTCAATCTTGTTAGTATCATTTTAATGCATAGTTGTAGCATTACCCACAATCTAATGTGCTTTGATAGTCGGTATAGTAGAACCATCCTAAAAACCCCTTACGGTTTCCAGCAATTAGTTGTGGTGAGAAAGTTGCAATAAATATTTTGCAAATTGTGTATTGATTTTGACCCACCCCAACCCTTATACAATAAAAACTTGCAATTTTTTTTATGAAGTCCCATGTTTTATTTATTAATAGTGCATAAATGACAGGTTGTTTTAATTTAATTAAAATTTACTTTAATAGGCAGAAATTTTCTAAAATAAATATTATCAGAACTTTGCCTCCTTATCTCTCCCAAAAATGTTAAAATCATTGAGCAGTGCTGGTATTTACTAAGCATTGTCCTTGTTCAATAATTTCTGACATAAAATCAACACAATGGTATGTATGGAATATTAGTTTAAATAAATAGTCAGATGTCTTCTCAATAAAATGATACTTCATAAANCAACACAATGGTATGTATGGAATATTAGTTTAAATAAATAGTCAGATGTCTTCTCAATAAAATGATACTTCATAAAGGTATTTATGAGTTTGGTTGCCAAACAATTACAAAAATTGTAATGTTGGATGATGTGTACTTATTTCCAAGAGTAAATTCAATGTTTTGTGGCCTGTTGCAGAAAAATGTGAGGATATTTCTATTTAGTTATTTATTAACATTAATAAATAACATTTTCCAAATAAAATGATACCACAGAAGTGTGTCTGCAACCCTGTTTGTCACGTCAATTGCAAATATGGTAACTTTGAACAGTGCTTTTTTCTGAGCGCAATTTCAATGTTCGGTAGTTGTGTGCAAAAAAATCTGAAGGTGATGTATTAAAATATTGATTTATATTAACAAGCAGACGTCTTCTGAATAAAATGATTCCACTAAAGGGTACTGAAACTTCCCTTGTCGCCAAAGAATTACAAAAAAATGTAACATTGGACACTGGGTACTTTGTTGCGCCATGTTTATAAATGTAACCGAAGCTTCGTTGTTTATCCTGGTCACGGAATCTTACATTCAAAGAAAAATTATATTAAAAACTTAGTTTCGAGTTCAGCGAAACTCCACTTTTGGAGTATTCGTACTGCACACGAACTGTAGTTTCTGAAACCCATGTTACTGAAATTCTGGTTTCACTGACTCTATAAATGCAGTGAACGTCGTGTTCCTCTGTCATCACACTGGAAGTGAGGATGCAAGAATGTCATCATATGTGATAGACTGGCAGAGAGCTTCAGGCTACAAAGGGATTATAACTTGCCATGTTTGCACACTGCGGGTTATAAAAGCCACTGCTGTTCAAAGTTGTACTTATGAGTCATTTTGTGGTTCCCACTCAGCTGATGGCACGTCCAAGAAAACCAAGGTTAATAAGTTGTCTACAAACAGTAGTCAGAACCCAATATAAATCTAAGTCATAATAATGCAAGCAATGAGAGAAGGGAAATGTTTGAAGCATGATAGCAGGACAAACATTTGATGGTAGTTGTCTCACGCTCAGAAACACTTGGCTCTCTGAGGCATGGAGGGTTGTCAGAGTCACAGGTATTGGCTAGTGCTGGCAGCTCTTTGCGTTTCTAGTTTTATTATGTCCTACAGTTAAACAGCGCTCACCAAGAGATACACAATGTGCAGTTACCAAAAGAAGTGCAACAAATTTATTTTTGAGCACACATCCATGAACTTTTGACTCTTTTTAACAAAATTTATATGGTGCCTCAAAAACTAGTTGATATAGACAGACAGTTGCTATAGTGGGGCTGATATTGAGAGGTTCTACTGTATGGGGTAGCTTGCCATAGATAAAATGAACTGTGTTTTATACAGTGGACACCCTATCTGCCATTTTTTAGGGGACTGCCAAATTTTTCCATACATATGGACTTTCAGTAGATTAGCAGGGTGGCCACAGACCTGGAAAATCGGGAAATATCAGGAAATTCCTTTAACCGGGAAAAGATCAGGGAAATTTAGGATGCATCATGAAATTTTTTACCCATTTGAACTTTTTCCAGTTTGCATGATACTTGTTTCGCTCTGTAAGAGAACAAAGCTAATTTCTTAGCAGTAAACAACATAACACTGACGCGTGGCGAGTACATAGGGTAGGCATTGCGCTGTATTCACCCCTGAGAAATACCCCGGGGAAGTCCCGCCGTATAAGGACACGCGGGGGATGAACCGAAGCAACAGAAAAACAGGAAAAATCCCGAAAATTAGCTGATATAATCCCTCTACGAAGAAAACAGGGTAACCGTTGCCGAGAATTACTGCCGACACAGCTCCCAGGAACCCCGAGACGCTAGCCACACCCTCCCTCCACTCCTAGTTTGAGTGCTCGAGTCACTGACGAGACACGGAATCCTATACAAAAAACGCGCGAGGGACACCATGGAAGTCCCTATTTCTCTCAACACAATCTGCTGACAGCCAATTTGAATATATCGGGAGGCGGGTTAAATTCGGGAGCAGCCAAGGTTCGTGATCATTTAGTTGTTGTCGGGCAATTGTGATCCGTCGTAGACAAGGAGTTGTTCGGCAGCTGCGATGCGAGACAGAGAAGGCAGTTAGGCGAGAGGCAGTTGTATCAACGGGCCGGAGTTTGGGCCCGGCCCAGGCAGTAATGTACAATCAGTTGTTCGCAGTCAGTTGTTCAACCGAGACTGGAGTTGTTCGGCGGTACAGCCGCGAGACGAGATAGATAGGAGGGGCATGCTAAGGCATAGTTAAGTCTGTATAGACTGAAACAAGAACCAGACTAAACCCGAGAGATGCGGTTTACCCTTAACGAGCTAGTAAAGCGAAATCCAGACTCCAGGGAGTCTATGATAAAACCCTCTGGCATCCAGTTCACAACATTACATTACGAGTCCCAATTACCGAAGCAGGCAGCCGAGGAATTACCGAGTACGAGCGGGAGGAGCAAGTTCGAGAGAGTAAGGCGGGAGAACGAAGGGAGATTAGCGAAACCATAGGCCACAGCCCACTGAATGGCGGGCAATAAATGGAGAGCATGACGAGAGATGACGAGAGAGACGAGAAAGCATGGGCGGGCGAGATTAGCGAAGTAGCGAAGAGACCGAAGGGAGAACGCGAAAGCGAGAGGAGATCCCAAACTCGTTCGAAAACCCGTCCTGCACTGAGCCACCTTACTTTAGTGTAGTAAAGTACATCAGAATATTCAGACTGCAATGAGTCAAGAAACTCTCGAAATTGTCTATGATTGAGTGCTCGAGAACGAATGCTATTAACAATCTTAATAACAATATCAAGCACATGTTTCATGTCTAGAGCAGATTTACACAGAGCTTCTTGATGTATGACACAATGAAGAAACACAGCTTCGTTCCCAGGAAGTGATTCCTTAAACATGCCTACAAACCAGATTTCATCCGTCATATTCGGTGCTCCATCAGTAGTAATGTTACAAATATTGGTCAAAGGTACTTTCAAAGACGTGATGGTTTCTTGAAATTCTTGAAAAATGTCAGATCCTTTTGTCGTTCCCTTTAATGAACGCATGCAAATTAATTTTTCGGTAACACAAAAGTTGTTATCAATACCTCTTATAAATATCAGTAACTAAGCTGTGTCAGTTATGTCCGTACTTTCATCCAACGCAAAAGAACAGAATTTAAACTCGCGTATCTTTGACTATAGTTGTGAGACAAACTGCTTATCAATCACTTCAATTCTAGAAGTAATTGTTCTTTGAGACGAACTTACTGTCTCTAAATCCTTTGTTTTGTCAGGAAACAAAATGTCACATACTTGGAGCATACAAGTTTTTACAAATTCGCCATTAGAAAATGCTTTGCTACTTTTTGCAATATTGTATGCTACAATGTAACTGGCATGTGTAGCTAGCTTTTGAGAACAGCTTTGTTTTTTTTTTTAAATATTTTGCTGACCGGGCAGTTTTTTTACGTAGAGCTCATGCTTTTTGCTTCTGTTCTTCTTCGGTCATAGTTTCATAAGTGGCGTTGTTATGTTTTGTCATGAAGTGTCGTGAGAGGTTGAATTCCTTGAATACGGCTACAGCTTCATTGCAAATGAGGCACACAGGTTTATCCTTAATAGGTGTGAAAAAGTATTTCCAAGTCCACTCATCTTTAAAAACACGACATTCTGAATCAACTTTACGTTTTTTACTTGCCATTGTATGAATCAAAAATGTCAACAAACACTACCAAAAAAGCAAAACTATAGAAACACAAGCCAGACACACAACCGCAGAGGTGACTTGACACTGACTACATGACTGTCCGAACTACACTGACCTCAAGGTTCTCAAGAACAGACAAAATGAAAATGGTAGTGCCCGATTCGTTCCGAGCAACACACGCATTGTACTCCGTGCTACCGATCTACAGACATCTACTACGGCACTACGCAAACTTAGTTAATATTAGATGCTATAATAACGTACTTAAAACACAATGAGAAGGACACAGTTATTCTATTCTAGCTACGCAGAAAATACATTTGTCCTATGTGTAATTGTAGGGGTTATTAAAAACCATGTCGCGAGCCGGATTGAGTAGCCCGAAGGGCCGCACTTGGCCTGCGAGGCGTACTTTGCCCATTACTGGTCTAGGTGGTTGACTACTTTAGTTTAGTTGTTAAATAAAACAGGAATTTCGAATATTGCCGGTTTTTATATTATTAAAAACGAATTTTAAATGCCAAAGTTTGTTATAAAGTTGTCTTAGATCGTAAGGACATGACCCGGGAAAAGTTTTGTAATTGAAAAAAGTTATTTCATAATCTGTGATTTTTGTTGTGCAAAAATGGGAATTTGAATATTGCAGGCTTTAAAAGTATAAAAAATGTATTTTAAATGACAGAGTTTGTTATAAAAATGTCGTAAATCGTAAAGGCGTGACCCGAGAAAAAATTTGAAATTTAAAAATTAGTTTTTCATAAACTGTGGTTTTTAGTAACTGGTATTTAAAGAATGATTTCACGAGTGATTTTAAGTTGCTGTTTTAATTATAAATACTATTGAAAGTTTACTAGTATGTTATTTTGTATGTTGAGGGGTTGATTTTGTTAAATTACGCTTATTTCCTCGAGCGAGTAAAGGTTTGTTTAGAAACTTGGTTTTAAAATATTTTAAGTCTCAAAAAGATGCTGAGGGCATGTAATTAATAATTTAAAACAGTTTGTTTAGTTATTATTCTTTCAATAATACTTGAAAACAATAATTAGTTTAAGAAAGAAACCTTGAAAAAAAAAAATTGTTATGTGCTGCAAGATGAAATGTAGCCTAAGGTCATTAAAAGACCGTTAACAACTGCTGCAGGCAGCGGGGCTTTATTTTTCTTTTACGCGAATTGCTGGTTTTTTTTCCATGTTGGAATGTCACCCCTAAAAAAACGTTGTCACCTCTTTCTTTTTTCTCAACCTGAGACTCTGGCTATCCTCTGCCTTACACGGAAACAGAGAAGGTTTGGAGGAATTTATCAATCGGCACCATGAATGTGAAAGGAAGTGGAGGGGAAATTTAAACTTGTGGAAGCTCTGCTTTGAGGCGTGACAGGTTCGTAAAATGTTGGGAGAAGACGGAGAGACAGGAGAAGAAGAGAGAAGAAGAGTCAGGTGAAAGAAAGAGACAACTCCATCCCGCAACCCGAAAATTAGGGTGAGGGGAAGAAGAAAGGACGACGAAAACAAGTCTCGCGTGTCTGCTGGTCGTTACATACACTTCATATGCATAGTTGACGGCATTCTTTAAACACAGGATCTACAAGAGCTGCCCGTAAGAACCTCCTGGTCGGAAGGGCAACACTGTACATTACACACAGTAAATTTGGGCACAACACTTTCGTACACTCAAAAAAAAAAAAATGTATTATAACAATAACTTGCTATAGCAATAATTTATTTTGCCATTGTCGATTATTGCTATAACGCGGTTCCACTGTATTTCACACGTAATACTGACAATTGAAAAATGTAATAAAACCATAAAATAATACAACATTTTATGAATATTATTTTTACTACTTTGAAATGTTATAATTATGGTTTTCAATTTTAATGGACAATAATTAAAAAAAGTTTAAGCGGAAATTATTTATGGAAGATTTATTCATAGCTGAAATTTGTAGCCCTTCAAGCTCAAACATTATTCATTATGCATTCAACCACTGAATATAATTCATTAGAAATATGTCTTCTGAATAAAACGATACCGCAGAAACCCTGACCTCCCTTGGTGGACAAAAATTTTTAAAAACATTTGAATGGCATCAAATTTTGCTGAATGCAAAGTTCATTTTCAGTGATTTTTTGTGGGAAAATAAAAGGATTTGATATTGAAATATTAATTTATGTTAATAGATACATATCTTCTGATAAACTGATATCCTAGAAGGGCATACATGACACTCCTTTGTTGCCTACCTAATCTCTAAACACATAGTCCAAGCAACTTGTGGCACATGTAAGTGGAATCTTACCTGACTACCCAAGGGTGTGGTTTTAAATTTATAATTACTGTACGAATGTCTTAAAGAAATATTGTTACTGACCATATTTAGTTGTGTCTGTCTCAGAAATCACACTTTTGCACATGGAATATTATTAATGCAATCAAAATGCAGACATCTGTCAAATAAAATGAAAGTCTCATATTTGCAATCTCCTAATCTCTAAGTGTGCACAGCATCTATACTCCAGTGCTGAATGAAAATGCAGCTTGCAGGGATAAACTTCAGTTGTTCCTGGGCGATACTCAGCTCGGCCTTAGGGAGTTTGTTCGCTCCTCTTACATGGCTGGCCTAGCAACCAGCGTGACATTCTTGTGTCATTCCTCTTATGGTCGAGTGGTTGGGGGTGAAGGCAGCCCGTGGAAAGGTGATCACTGTTTCCCCTTTTCTCTTCAGTGGCGAACGTGTTATGACGAACTGCACTTTGAACCTCTTCAACATTTTTTAACCAATTTTTACATAGGTGTTTACCATGTTTAGTAAGTTTTGTTAATGTTCCTGATTGTAGTATACCAATTATGGGAAGAAAGACTACACCACCTTTATTTTATTGCTAGCAAACATATTTTTTAATTGTTTTTGGTAATTATATTTTTTCAGAGATTGAATTAATTTTTGGAATTTATTGACGTAAATTCCCTACTCTCATAACAACTGTACACTTAATCGCTCACCACCCGCAGGGGTTACTTTTTTTAAAACAAAGCATTTGAGTAAACTGCAGTAGAAGAATTCAGGAACATATAGGCAACTGAGGGATTTATTATCTTTGCCAAAGTAACATATCAGCATTCTGGAATCGGACTTCTCGGATCAATAGTAATGACACAAATTTTTAGACATTCACAAATTTTTCAGGCCGTTAATATTCAGTAATTTTACTGATAAGAGGTTGTGACTTGTAGCCAGCTGTGTACTATCATTTTGCTGTCAACCACTAAACCTCATATGAGTGACATGGCCAGTATTTACAGAGATTGGCTGATGGTGATGATCCATTATCAGTGGTGGCTTCTAGTAGGAAAATCAGAAAATTTGTCATCAAAGTATTAATGTAATTCAACACATTTTCTAAATAAACTGATATCCTGAAAGGCATATTAGATATCCCATTGTCGCCAAATAATGCAAAAGTACAGAGTTCAAGTGCCGTGAAATTCATTGCAAGTTCAAGAATGTTATTGGAAATAATAAATTTTCGAAGGTCATAAATATGTATCTAATTGACGCATTTATTGACCTCTGCCTCAGAAATGAAGCTTTTTGAAGTAAAATATTATTTATCACTTCAAAAGACAGACTTGTGTACACAGTCTCCAACAGCATCTATTTTGAATAAACAAACTCTGTAGGAAAGTGAAACATCACCTTCAATCTACTCCTCTTTTAAGAGCCATGAAAGAAAGGGAGGTTGGAAGTGAAAGGTTGGGGAAAAAAAAGGGAGGGGGTGAGAGCAATTATGAGGAGGCAAAGAATGTGTTTTAACCCTTTTTCCTCTACTTCTTGTCCATCTCCCTGTGGAGAAAACCCCCACCCCCCGCACCCTGACTAGCCTCTAGGGGCAGTATTTATTGCTTTAGGCTGCTGGGAACAAAAAGATGGCATTGTGCCACAAATCCCATTTTCAAGGAAATGGTGTAAACCAAAATGATTCCTTCTAGCATGGTTGAGGAAAGTCTACAAAAGAAATCTGTGGATAATTGAAACAACAATCTAAGAAGTAACCTTTGACAAAGGATGACTGGACTCTTAAAATTAATTATCTCCAGTAGGTTATTGCGATTTACAAGTTATTTAAAAGTGATGTGCTTCATTATTGTTAGTAATGGTAGAGTTAACCAATAACAGATATTGGGAAATGTGCAAATTATCTTGATAACGGATATCAGTTGTCAGACATCGGGCCATCACTATCACAAAAAATTAAGTATGTGTATAATTATTTTTCATTCAGTAAAATATTAAATTTAAGTGCTTGATTTTATGTAAATATGGTATTTTAATTGCTGAAATTTGCCAGTTTAATAACAAAACTTCTCATTCCATGTACTTTATACAGTACATGTGTGTGCATATAAAAGGGACAGTTGACATGAATGGAAAAGCAGTGTCATGCATCGCAAACATGGTTCCCTCACGGAATAGAAATCTACTTAAAAAAGGCAGCCATAAAAATAACTATTCTGCAAATAATTGAAGTAAAACATTTTTGAAGTGAGCCACATTTTGCAACAGCTCAACAGTTTGACTGAAAAAAAATTAAGGACCTTGAAACTTACAAAAATTGGTTAAATTTATTCATGTCGCTTCACGTACATAATCTGTAGGTAATGAAAACACACAAAAATATCCAGTAAATGACATGATGGTTTTTATTCACTTTTTCAACTTTTTCAAGATAGTTATCTTGAAATAACCTATTATCATTATAGATTTCGTTACACTCCTCCAATGCTATTGAGTTTTGTGAACATTTAGCTGCGCCGGACCATTGTTCTTGTTTAAATGCAGTGCTTTCTGCATTTGTGAACTGTATTCAGAAGAAAATTTTTAAACCATGTATAAAGTTAGTCATGGTCTTACTAGTACAGGTCTAAGTATGTGATTATGACTGCCTGACATTTCATATTCGGAACCACTTTCACCCTCTTTATACCATGTTCAATCCATGATTAACTAGTCTCAGTTTAAGCTTTGGAAAAAGCTTGGCAACATTGCGAATCTGCCTGTTCCCATAACAGTTATTTAGGTTTTTTTTTTTTTTTTTTTCGATTTGGTTTGTTTTAATAAGTATATTTATTGTTTTAAAATGTTATGTATTGTACAACTTTTTGAAATTATTGAATGGCTGTGCGAACAGATTACTATGATCAGAGGATTGGGACAAAAGAAAAAGATAATTATTTTTGATTGAATTCAAGAACAACTATCAGAAACAGAAAAATATGCATATAGGGTAATGGCACACAAATAATTTTTATAGCCTGTTTCCAATAAATTAAATTATTTAGCATCATATTTGTCACAATTTTAGCTAGTTTTAAAGAAAGTAGGTTCATAGCACTTTCTTTAATATACATCAGCAACGAAACACTTCAAACTTATGTTATATTAGATCCTCTCTATATTGTCCCTATCCATAGCAACGTGATTCTATAACAGTTCATAATTGAGGTTCCATAAAAAAATTGAATGAATAAAGGTAAAAAAAAAAATTGAGAAAATTTGGATAAAAAATAAATTTGTTGAACTTTTTTGTTTGCAGCACATTGCATTTCTAATTTTGAGTGCTGTACTGCATGTATGGAATTTCTATATATAGATACCACCCCCTAGGCAGCCATGGCTACCCAATACACCCACCCTCCATCCCTCAGGCGACTGAATGTTTCTCCTGTCATTGTGCACTTGCTCACAGATTTTCTTCTGTAGTATAATTTTGTCCAGAAGACATCAGCCTAGTGATATTATTACTATTTTGTTAAAATGTCATCTGTAGATATTTTTTTTTTTTTGGAAAAGATATTTAAAATTGAATTTTTACTTGGCAAAAGTTTGCAGTCTCCAAAATTAACATTTTGATAGTTTATCAGTTACAAAGGAGGTTGCTTATTCTGCCCATTTATGATCAAAATACCATAATAAATGTTAATTATCTTATCGAGGTGCACAAGTCCTTAGCACAAAGAAATTACACAAATAACACAAACGAACCTGTGGCACAAATCAATAAACAAAGAATAACAAAGAGCCTGCTACCAGGTACGACATATAAATATCGTTAGAAAGTGCTTATAAATAATAATGCTGAGTGTCGTTCATACGTGTGCACAAGAAATATAAAATTTATAAACACAAAATTTTATTGTATAACCAACAAATATAGGCACAGAGGAAAAATAATTTATCATCAAATAATATTGCCAAACTTGTGGTTGTGCATTACTAAAGATTTTCTTTTTATTTATTCTTCTTCTTTTCAATGAAATGTTTTTTTAACAAATGATTGAGGAAAAAAATAACTGTTAACAAATAGATAAGATTTATTGAAATTGGTAACAAAATAATTACTTGCAAAGTATTTTAAACAAATTTATTGTAAAACTTCTCACTGTTATAACTTCAAACGCAATCCACAATATTGAATTCAATGAACTTGTGTTAGAAAGATATTCTTTCAGATTTTGGGAAAACTAGACAAACCAACAAATAATGTGCAGAAACCAATAATTTCTGTTAACTTCAAAATATTATCAAATCAATATCTTTATTGGCTCCTGAGATGCATCCCTATCATCTAATGCTGCTAATTCATATTAAACTAAAAAGTATCTACCTCAAACTCAGTGCAAATCATGTTAATTTAATTATGAGACACATGAAGTACACACTGTACGTCAAGACAAACTCATGGTGTAAAACGACGTTAAGATCAAACCGACTGTAAAACAACGTTTAGATCAATCTGACTATTCACAGAGAGGAAATAATTTTAGCAACATATCTTTTAAAGGTATTGTTTGAAACCAAATTGGACAATGCGAATATGTGTAAAAACTTCACATGTGCAAAAAGATTTTTGTTTATGAAAAAGAAAAAAAAATTTTTTATCCTCTTAGCTTATGTTCAGTGAACACTTCCACAAAAACAGAACTGCCTTCGAAGACAGTTGTGAAGTTAATGCAGAACTTCTCAGAAAACACGAAACTTGAAAATTTTCAATTACGTGGATTACGTGAACTCCGTCAGTGAGGGAAACAGACAAACGTAGAAACTCATGTAATCAGAGTCACCAAAATTCCAAAATGATTCATATGCACAACCTATTTTCTACTTACTACGGCATGTTTGTCACTAGAAGACTACATTATGGGAAAACGCTACAAGTTCATCCACGAACTACCTCCCAAAGAAAACTCAGATAGGAGCACAGCGGCCATGTGCCATCTTGCTCCTCTGCCAAACCGTAAGTGCCTGAATCAAAGCCATGAAGTATGCAGTAATGTGGAACAAAAGAGCAATGAAATAGCCAATAGATGTAGTGGGCTGTCAAGAAGAGACGGGACGTGCAGAGATGAGGGAAACTGTTATGTTACCAGTAGCCCAATGAAGTCTCGCTATTAGCTTGATTACACCCTGAGAACTGCAAGGGACTGTAACTGCAAAACATGCTACAAACAACACAAGCTGAGAAAACAAACAATTATACAAATTGTGGCTTGCCTGTGACTGGCTGCATTCTAAATGACAGTTTTGAAAAACCGAATGAAATGTGTTAAATAAAACTGAAATATGGAAATTACTAAGTGCATATAAACAATTAAAATGGAAATACAGAAAACTTTACTAAGATATGTATAAATACTACAGTTGTACCGAATCCAAGTATCGGTATCTGCCGATACTAAGTATCGGTATCTGCCAATACTTAACCTTTTTTAAATGTATCTGTATCGGGCCGATACATTACTATGGGTAATGGACAATGAAATCAGGTTATTGCTTTCTTTAGCCACTAAAATCATATGGTGTACGTTTTACAATATTAATCAGCCCTGCTGTTTTTTACGGAATTTTAAACCGACAAAAAGACCTGGATAAAGGTGAACATCGCAGATTTTCTATCATGCTACTCATGACTTGCTTACATCTGTTTACAAATAAATGCCTGGAGTTCATAGATGTATATATCATGGACACAAGTGGAAAATTTTCATTTCACTGTGCTTTGGGTGGCGATATTGCGAACTACAAACGATAAAATTCCGAATATTTATGTTGCCATCTTGTGGCTGCACTGAGAACTATTTGGTAACCTCAAATGTGTTCTCTAATCTTGTGCATATATCTTTGGAATTTTTTTTTGGTTGCCTGTTATTATTACCATCTGGCATGAAAAACGTAACTACGTCNTAAAATGATACTTCATAAACTGAAATGTATGCTTTATACTTAAAGGAACGTATTGTGAGCTGTTTGAAAATATTTTAAAAATAACTTTTACTGCTGGAAATAAATATTGCAGTCTGTAACTGTTGTAAAGTATTTATCTTCCAGACGGCGAGCTGCAATAAGATGCGCAGAAAAATGTAAACAAATCAGAGAAACACATGAGCTAGTGAAAAGACACAGAGTTGATAAAAGTTGAAAGCCGGCGTATGCAATTACCGTCTGTATGGATTATTGGAAGTCTAATACTTATGAAGTCTGCATCTGTGGTCATTAAATACTTGACGCTAGCGGACACGACACTGCAAAAAATACTGAGCATCTGTCTATCTAAGCATAATCCTGATTGTTTTTTTATCGTGTTTTTCTTACGCGTTAAATGTATTTTTTTGCACCCATGAGATGTTGCATACTGCGTTAAAATGTCTACCTGACACATTGTGATGCAGATCAAAATATGTTGAAAACTACTAGCTTAGAAACGAGCAAGAGGGAAGGGCGTGGGTATCGGTAAACATGGTATCGGAACAACTCTAATAAATACTGGACAAATAGATCACAATTAATAATCATTTAAATATTAGCTAGCCCAAATGGTGAATAAAAGACATCATTTACCGCATTAATTAGAGTACAAAAAGGTAATGAGACATTTAAATAATATTTGCATTTGTGTTCACCAACTGAAATACCGAAAGTAAATCTTCAAAAGTGTATTATGAACAGTGCCATATTTTAAAACTGCACAATTTACGTTAATGTGATATAATTTTATTTTGAAGATGCCCATTTCATAACATAAATTGCTCTCTTCTTGAAATAACCTCCGGTTTTTCTGTAAGAGGCCATCAAAAATAGAATTTTTTCTTGCCAAAAAGAACACTGTCTTCAATATAAATATTTTTGTAATTGATTGGCAACAAGGGAGGTCACGTATACCTTTCTGTTTTATTCTATTTGGAAGATGTTTGTTAATCAAGTCACTTAATGTTTTTAACATTTTATGTGATAATGGGACGCTAAGTATACACATCTTAGGTATCTCCTTTTTCAAAAGACATATGCAGATTAAAATAAATTTATATTTAATTAAAAAAGTGTCATTTTGTTGCTAGGAAAGGTTGAGCACTGACTTCATGCAAAAATGCCAAAAAAATTTATGTGTGGTTGTGGTGGACGGGGGTGTTTTAAAATTGTCCCAGAAGTTCACAAAATATCAAGTATCAATTGCAGCCAACCTGTCATAATGATCTTGTTTCTGGAAACTATGAGGGGTTGTTTCGGTAAGGTTCTATTGTATTTAAAAATGTTCATCATGGGGACAATATTAAGCAAAAGTTAAAAACTTCTACAGGATCTCGTTTTGAGGTCCAGCATTCGTTTTGGAAGCTTGGTAGTAAATAATAACAAACAAACTATCAGATTTGTATCCAAGCTCACAAGCGAACACCAGGTACTTACTGTAACAAAATTGTGCATGCGAATGATAGATTTTAATAAACATTGTTCATTGCATTCGCAGTTTTGGCATACTCGTGAATTAATATTAAAATTGATGTTTCACTAACTAAAAATACAGGCACAATTTTAAATGCAGTTGAAATTCTTATTTGCTCGACATTTCCAGTATCTAAAACGTAAAATCTGTCACCACCATGTTTATTTCAAGCTGAGTAATGCATTGACCTTGTAACGTCGCAGCCTTCAGAATGGCAACTGGAAATTACAGCTCGATTTGCTCAATCGGTAGAGACATGAAATGTGAAAGGTGCCAAATAAAAATAAAATACGGTCAAGTCTCGGTTGTTACTGTAATTGTATTTAATATTTAAAAGAAACAGTTCACACAGAAGCTTCAAGTAGGCAAAGTCACAAACAGTCAGTTTCACCAGATAAAAAAACATATAGCAGCATTGCAGTAGTTAATTTATTATTCACGTCATTGAAAGCTTGCACCGCATGAGGAATTACGAAGGCAGGAGGGACGTCAGTTCCCTCTTGGCACCCTAGCGACCTCCCACACTGGCAGAGAAATAATTGAGCAGGATAGTGTCTGCCGGTGTGGGGGATATTTGCCACCTCAACGCGTCTTCCACGAGTGCTGGTTGTGTACTCTTTTTGTTTTGCTCTTCTTTGCTCGTGGGTGGTAGGCACACAGGGTATAAGTCACTCCATGCCTACCCCGACTCCTCGCCCCAGGGTGCCAAAAATGTGACCAAATAAGGGCATGGCGTGGGCTGGAATCCCTTTGAAAGCCTATGCGACCACCATCTGAACCAGCCCCCACGAAATGCCAAAATTCGTAGTAGTAAAAACATAATTGAACTTCTAGAAGGAAAAAATGTCTACTGCAGTTGTAAAGCTTCTATCTACTAATGCTGACATGGATAAAAACTAAGATTTCTGAAAAGGCAAACCTATGACCGATAAACATACTACCACAGCAATAACTTCGAATCCTGATAAAATATTACAAATCCTCGCAAAAGTAAAAGAAAAATTAACCATAGTATCTCAGTAATTATTAATACTGCATCATTACAACCTATATACCCACTTATGTAGTTTAAAGTAAACCATTTCTATCTAAAACTGATTAAAATATCACCTGTAATATCTCTATATTCTTTTTAAAATCTTTTTCAATTTGTGGTTTTATATTACGTACTTGTTAGCAATACAATAAGTTATCTGGAGCAAGCGCGACAACTGTGATGAACTTCGAACTTCTGAAATTGTGTGTGTGCATGTAGCACTTACCATCACTCATGATCTTTGCCTTGTGGCAGAAGAAATTTGGTGTTGGTTATAATTACATTTAGATTTTGTACTTTCCAATGTTATGTCAACAAATATGTTGTAAATTTTCCCTTTTGAATTTTCAAATTTTAATAATAATTAGCAATATTTTGTCCATAGGATTTGTTCATTTGGTGTCACGATAATTAATAAAAATGAAGGTGAATTAAATAGACTGCCTTCAGTGTTACATATTTTGTATTTGATTGCCAACAGAAAATGTGCCGATACCCTTCTGTGGTATAGTTTTATTTGGAAGACATCTGTATATTAATATAAATTAGAATTTGGGGAAATATCCTCAAATTTTCCCACGATGCACCAAACATTGAATTTCCACCCGGGAAAAAGTAGGCAGTGTTCAATGTTGCCATTTTTATAATCAGTTGCCAACAAAGGAGGTCGCAAATACCTTTCTATGGTATCATTTTATTTGGAAGATGTCTGTTTATTAATGTAAACAAATATTCCTTTGAAAAATATTCATGTTTTTATTCAGGAGGACATAAAATTTCTGCTAGCGAGTAAGTGTGCAACATCCAATGCTAGTTACAAATATAGATTATGATTATATGCCAGCGTATGCTATCTGGGGAACAGTAGATATACTGATAGTTATTTCAGTGTCGTCTGCTAGCAGGTTGCATAGTAGCATATCTACCAGAGCACAATTCTTTAAATGGGAATGTGTGCACCTAGAAGATTTAGTGTGGTGCACAAGTGTAAACAAAGCAGATGGCATGCCACAAAGATGCATACGTACTTCCTATAGCCAACTGAGTGAGTTTGAGATAACACACCATGAGCCTCTATATCATACTCTAAGCTTTGCCACAGACGAGGCCCCTTCCCGAGAAGACCGTTCGGCCGTACACGCTGTAGGGTGGCCCCCTTCTGCTGTGATGCCCAGGGATTAGCATATTGGCTGGCTGCTGCTGCCTACTGGTCATTAACCCACATCACACCCCGGTATGCTGCCACCCCTCCAACTGCTGGCTGTGGAGGGGAATGCAGCTCAGCGCTCTGCCACCTTTGGCCATCTCCATCGCTATATCTCCACTCCTCTCTCCGCCTTTCTGTGCCCCTCCATGCTGGCCCTGCATTTTGAGTTTAAATAGGACCCACATTCCTTAGTTCGGGGCTGACACTCACAGATGTTTTGCAGAACATCACTCTTCTTGGATGCGCACCGACGCCTTCAACGTCAGTCCTTGACTTCACAGGTTCTCTAGTTTTGAGCTATTTATTGCACAGGAATATGAGAACCTATCTGGAGTTACTCTCACCCAACATGCCACCGGGTCTTCTGAGACCATCCCACCAGCCTAGTTCGTAATCTAGGTTCAGCCCTGGAAGCACCGATCAGGGTACAGGTTGATTATGTGTATTCTATTGTCAAGGCAATAAAGAGACATATTCTTAGTTGCCTGCATTTATCAAACTCAGTCTGCTTTCTTCTCACACTGGTTCCTGCTACTTCCCGTTTCGACCTAGTGCTCTGCCAACACACTTCTAGGAGTGGGCACGTGCCACCCTCCGCCCTATTCTAACCATCAAGCATATAACTTAAAAGAGACTCTACCTTAGTGTGTTGCTTGGATCATATGGCGACGTCCTGCCTTGCTGAGTAACACAGGAGCGACACCCAACACTGCTATTTCCCTTTCCTGTAGATTTCTTGGGTGGAAGCCAATAGTAGACAATCCCTAGGGATGTTGAACGTGAACCTTCCAAGGGGATTCGAAGTTGGTGGTGCCTTCCCACGCTCTTCGATAACAAATGAGCGGGGACACTTTCTATGTGAATAACACACTGTAAGGAAAGTCACTACCTTCCGGGAGGACACCCAGGCCCTTCCACCAACAGCAGGTTCCCCTTTCCTCCTTATTTGGACGTACCAAGACATGCCTTCTTCTACAGTACAGCCACTATCGCCTACCTCTGTGCTGTCACTCGACTTAATGCCTAGCCATCTGGTTGTTCTTGAGGAGGAGGCCAAACAAGCTCGGGCTCTAATTTAATGCCTGGCGGATACCGAGCATAGCACAAACAGGGCCTAGCATAGCGCAAACAGGGTGTAGACATGCAAACAGGAAGCCACAGCATGCCAGAGGAGAGCCACTGTCAGCTCTTTGGAAGAAATTAGAGATTCCTTCTTGCACCTCCTGTGGCATGTTCCACGCTCTGTCTCACCACTTCCTCCTACCCCATCCAAGAAGCCAACTGCCAGTGAATGGGTCTCGACTGGGCTAAAAGTAATGCGATGCCTAAAGCTTTAATTGCATGGTCCTCCAGCATCCAGTTATGCATCCTACCACAGGATACCCACGCACCCCTCATCGAGCAGTGCTCTACCTCCTGCCCAGAGGGTAATTATCGAGCTGCCCAGTACTCAGGATTCTACCTCCTCTAAAGACCCTGTCAAAACGATCCCAGCTTCCCAGCCATGGGGTCGGGGAGGGGGAAGTTGTTAATGCTAAATGCCACCACTAAACACCACTTGCCAGGTGAAGTGTCAGAAAGGGGTTAAATTGTGGCGTTTCAAATGGCGGGATGGTTCTTTCAGAGAATGGCAGCACAATTTCGTTGTGCCATGTTAGTTGTGTAGCGATGCTGGCAACAGTGGACAAAAAATAAACAAACCCAGAACTTTAGATGAGTTCCTGGAAGTTCATGCACCACAGACGCTCACCAAGATGATAGTTAAGGGAAGCAGTGGCAGACAATATAGCCACCTCAGCACAGATCAGAGCAAATGTGGCCCTAGAATTGTTAACATGAACAGTTGGAAACCGGTTACTGGCAGTGAGAATACATGCATCCACACCATTATTCCGTCTTCCACCCGTGGTACAGCATCAACATGCATGGCTCGACTGGTGCTATTGGAGGATCACCTAGAGGAAGGAATGGCATAGTGTGGTCTTCCGCGATTAAAGCAGATTCTGCCTTCCATGCATGTAATGGTTGTTTGCATGTACGACGTAGACTTGGTGGTGGCCTCCTCGTAGAGTTCATTAGTCCAAGACACACTGGTGATATGCTTCAACTTACGTTTGACTTTGGTCTTTGTGGAAAGGGAACATTGACCAGCATGTGGTACATGCAGAATTTTTTTCTACCTGTTGTTCTGCCGTTCTTGCAACACAGAGGTGCTTTGCTGTCGCAATAGGATAATGCCATTCACACGCTGCCAGTTCAATGCAAGGCACTGTAGAAGATGTGCTGCAGTTTCCCCTGCCAGTGTGATGGCAGGATTTGTCTCCAATCGAGCACGCATGGGACATGATGGGATGACAGGTGACCAGTGCGACTCGTCCACCGACAACTCTTGCAGAGTTATGTGAACAGGTCGTGCAGGCATGGAATAATGTATCCCAAGACAGTATTTGCTACTTGTACAAATGACTTCATGCCAGAATCAATGCTTGTATTGCCACCCGTGTAGACTATACCACGTNGACAGGTGACCAGTGCGACTCATCCACCGACAACTCTTGCAGAGTTATGTGAACAGGTCGTGCAGGCATGGAATAATGTATCCCAAGACAGTATTCGCTACTTGTACAAATGACTTCATGCCAGAATCAATGCTTGTATTGCCACCCGTGGAGACTATACCAGTTTGGGTCCCTTCCAAACACCTTAGGGCTAGTTGTGCTATTAATCTAATAATGTACATATTTTTANTACTATACCAGTTTGGGTCCCTTCCAAACACCTTAGGGCTAGTTGTGCTATTAATCTAATAATGTACATATTTTTATAAATCTTGAGTGAATTGGAACTCTCTCAAAATGTGATCTGATGTTTTTCTCCAGCTGTGTGTAATGATTTATTTGTAGTACTACACTAAGTTTCCACCTTTCCTGTTGTACTAACAACATTCGCATACAAAAGAAACTGTATGTTGATATGAACTTGTAATTTATCTGTTTGTTTGCTGCTGTGTCAAAAAAAGTTAGTCATTATTCCTCCTTTCTGCAGGTCAGGCCAGTGTTTTTATTATGTGGTCAGACAAAAGGTGGTCTCTGGACTAGGCAATTCAGGCACATAACTTTAGTAATGGCATGCTGGCAGGTGCATGTGGGTAAACATTGACAACCTTTATGGAAGGGGTTGACAGTTATGTGCTAGAGAATGGTGTCTAATTTTAGATTGTTACCTCTTCTGAGTGTTATAGTAATGGAAAAGAAAATCATAATGGTTACCAAAATAAATACAACAATTTAGTTTTTTGGCCTATTTCCTTCGAATATTTGAATTACTTAGGCAAATTTTTACGGTTTCTGAAAAAAGGATCTTTACTTTAAGGGAGTCCTTATTACTGGGGGCCGGTCTATCGAGATTCGACTTTAGATCCTTTTCACTGGCCACCTAGCTGTAAGTGTCTGCTAGAAAACATGGTAACAGTAGGTCAGAGAATATCTTAATACAAAATCATTTGTTGAGTTCTTAATAAATGCATTTCTCTCAACTCCCAGATAGGTAAATGGTTTTAAAAAAAAAAAAAAAAAAAAAATTATGAACTAACAGTTATATGTGACAGAATGGTAGTGTAGCTGCAATTAATTTATTACATATTCAATTTCAAGGTTAAAAAAATGTTAATTTTTATAGTTTTAATGCAATTTTTTGGTAGAAGAAGAGTTGTTCTTAAATGTTGAATATGGTTTTAAATTTCTTATCAAATTTAACCTATTAGCAAGCCACTCAATTTTTATTTGTTATAAATTTACAACCATCTTTGCTCACCCTGCTTATATTTTGGGCATATTTTGACAGCAGGTTTTTCTTGTGTTCGTAAACATGAACTTTATAAAAGGAATGCACTTCCATGGAAACACATGAAAACGAAACTACTTTAACTACTGTTATTACAGTACCCCTGTTTGTACTCACACTATAGTAAGAATTGTTTCATTATGTATCATTTTTAATGGTTGTATTAACTTTTTTTTCCCTACAGGTCAGCCTCTGAACATTAGTGCAGCATACAGTGGCCGCATTGCATGTGCCTACAAGTATGGAAAATCATTCACTAGACCATCAAAGAATGACCCTGATTCCCGATATGTGAACTTGTGTGTTGCAATCTATGAATGTGAGAGCACTGGAGGTAAGTGTACTGATTTTTAGTGATAGTGTGCATTTATATATTTTATTTGTTAAATGTATAGTGTAAATCTGCACATTTTCCTCAACTGGTTTTTTGTCATAATTGTCATTATTTGTAAGTTTATAGTCATTGAACCCATTATAATACAGTGTAATCACTGTATGACAGGTGGTGGTCGTCATCGCAGCCCCCATCATAGCAAATTAACGGGGTCCAACATTTATAGCAGTCCTTAATAAAATGAGCTGATTTCATCATTTAGATCTTACAGTTTCACCAAAAAATTACAGTTGGGACCTAATTTTAAGAGTACCTGATTTAACAAAGGTTGCAATTTTATAAAGCCATTCTCGGGTAATAAAAAAAAAATCTTGCATACATGTAAGGAGTTGAATTGAACATTGCTTTAAGGGGGAAGTACCCTTGCCATCTTGGATTTACGTATTTTCCTCAATAACTTAATTTTCGGAGTCAATATTCAAAAACCAAGCTCGTCAAGTCATAGGGAACATTTTAACAGTTATTTCGAAATCCCACTTATATTTCTTACATGATTAGTTTCACATCTATAACCGTAATCAAACATTACCTAATTATTTAATAATTTCAATCCTACATGGGAAAATACAGGTATAATTGAAATCCTACAAATTTCCAAAAATTCATTAAGTAGTTCTCTATGTCATGTCTAACTTTGATTTTTTATTTCTGGTCATACATTTTCATTACGAAGATTTGTAAGAAAATTCGAAGATGGAGTGGATACTACCCCCTTAAAATATGTTCACTGGTCCTTAGTAATAAAATATATGCGTTGTAGTGTCACTACTTTTAATTGGTATGATGCAATATAAAAACAACTGTAAAAGTATGTCGAAAAATGCAGAAGTAGGTAGTAGTTTGGATTGAGTGTATCACCCTCTCACCAAAACACCTAGTTATTTCTCTTGACGTCAGTAATGGTCCACTGTCATGCACATAGCCACAAGTTTGCCCAATAACAGTGGTATTTACACACCCCATCTTTCTCTTCTTCAGCTCCTTGTCTCGTTTTTGTATGTTAGTCATTGACATTATTGTATACATTGTAGTTGGATACATTTTTTGATATTTCTTTTATAAATTTGATTTTAGCTTCTCTTGTATTTGGCATTGACTGTATGTATTTTGATGATGCCATACTTATGCAAAGTTCTTTAGGGGTTGTGTTTTTTTTTTTTTTTTTTTTTTTTTTTTTTTTTNGGACTTAACTAATGCCTATTTACACATAATATATGCATAGTTTCACACGTGTATGTATACAATTTATAAAACAGAAAATACAGTCTAAATACTTGTAAAATCCATTCCCTCCTTCTCAGCGCGTTGTGCACATCTAAATAAAGGTCTGTGAATCTGGGATTTTCAGTTCGAGCCGAGCCCAAGCGAGCCTACAGGAAAGTTTCCTGAGTTTCGAGCTCAAGCTCAAGCTCTTTTATCTTCTAATATATAAAATTCTCCCGTCACAGTGTTAGTCACTGAACTCCTCCAAAACGGCTGGACCGATTTTTATGAAATTTTTTATGTATACTCGGTAGGTCTGAGAATAGATTTATATCTATTTTTTACACCCCTAAGTAATAAGGGTAGCCACCCCCAAACAATTTTTTTTTATTGTTTGAACAAAATTTTTATTTTTTATTTTTTTATGATGTGGCATCAAAAAATACATACCCTCCTAAATTTTCACCCTTCTACCACCAACCCTCATTTTTTTATAGCGATATTAGTAATTTAATAAATTTTACCCTAGGTCGATAAGTGATCAATTATCATCGATCATTTATCGATCTAGGTTACAATTTATTCCCAACAGGTGTCTCCCAGTGACACAGCAAAACAACGTTTCCCGGGTCAGCTAGTTGTATATAAAAATAACTTTTTTATAAAAATATTAGCATTAATATCTGACGTTCTAAAGAATAATTTGAATATACCTACCCTTTAAACTATTGTTGTGTTTGTGAATAAATATACACACCTCTTTTCTGTTAAAATGTTTCTATGATAATTTCGGTATGATTATCACTACTTGTTCTTATCAAAATTTTCTGTTATTTTAAAAATATATTAGAACAACAGAAACAATAACATACGCGTACAATTAATTTTCGTTTAGCAAAATATTATTACATGCTTGCTGCTCTACATCGCTTCCCTTGCCCTGTCCTACTCGAGTGAGCAAATCAGTATGTCAAGGGCGAGCGGTAACTTAAGTGCGGGGAGATTTACAAAGGCATGCAGGTACTGACAAGATAAGCCTATCGGGATTTGTGTGCTACTGTCCTTGAGCAGATTGAATTTCTGGGGCTATCGTTGCCAGAATGTTCTCATCTTTGCCTCTCTCAGCGATACTTGGGGTGTGGGGAATCTTCTAGATCGGGTCAGCTAGATTATTGAAGCTGTAATGTGCCTCTGAGACAGTCTAGCTAGAGTTTGGAAGGTTGTACGACCTTAAGTGCCAGGTATGTGAAGACAGCGAAGTGNTGCCTCTGAGACAGTCTAGCTAGAGTTTGGAAGGTTGTACGACCTTAAGTGCCAGGTATGTGAAGACAGCGAAGTGACAAGCCTGTAAAACTACAAGTGGTGGCGAGAGTGACCAGCGAAAAGTGAAGTCTGCAGATTGCGAGCATCAATGAAGAGTGAGATCGATGGGCGGGACTATTGAACTGGATGCGTGAGTGACAATAGACATATTGAATATGTGTAAATAATGGATGTGTATTAATTGTAGCCAATATAGAGAGTCTGATAAAAACTTTAATTAAATTTGATGTAGACATTTAATATAGCTTCCACTGATAATGAGAGTAACAGTGGAGGTAGATAGTTTAATGCTTAATTAATAGCTGTGTGATTATGTATAGCAGTATAAATAAATTTTGAAAAATTTAATTTAGTAATTTTATGAAGACTTCTCTTCCTCAAACTCGGATAAGCCCCTGGCGTCTTGCAACTCTGGTGTCAGATGTGGGATGGTGCAATTCGATTGTAAATTAAGTTGGGAAAAAGTCTAGCAGTTAGATATTTTAAAAGAAATTAAATAATTGTAATAGCTGTAGATTGAAATTTTGAGGCTGTTTAGTGCAAACATTGCAGTAAATATAAACGAGAAAAATGTTTGCAGACCTGGAAGAATGCGAGCGTTAATTGAAGTATTTAGTGGCCAAGGGAGTGCATGTGTTAATAGCCTTGAAAATCAAATTACAAATGAGAAAGAGAGAGTTTAATTAAATTGTAAATACACACACATTAGTAGTTTGAATAGCTAAATAATTGAGTGATTAAGCAAATAAAAAAAATCTACATGATAAATAAAAAAAAAGTAGTTAGGAAAACAGAAGATATCAGCGAGTTAGTGAATACAAGAATTCACAGTGTGGACAAGAAAATTGATAGTGTAAACAAAATTATTGACAATATAGAAGACATCAGCGAGTTANTGCCTCTGAGACAGTCTAGCTAGAGTTTGGAAGGTTGTACGACCTTAAGTGCCAGGTATGTGAAGACAGCGAAGTGGTGGCGAGAGTGACCAGCGAAAAGTGAAGTCTGCAGATTGCGAGCATCAATGAAGAGTGAGATCGATGGGCGGGACTATTGAACTGGATGCGTGAGTGACAATAGACATATTGAATATGTGTAAATAATGGATGTGTATTAATTGTAGCCAATATAGAGAGTCTGATAAAAACTTTAATTAAATTTGATGTAGACATTTAATATAGCTTCCACTGATAATGAGAGTAACAGTGGAGGTAGATAGTTTAATGCTTAATTAATAGCTGTGTGATTATGTATAGCAGTATAAATAAATTTTGAAAAATTTAATTTAGTAATTTTATGAAGACTTCTCTTCCTCAAACTCGGATAAGCCCCTGGCGTCTTGCAACTCTGGTGTCAGATGTGGGATGGTGCAATTCGATTGTAAATTAAGTTGGGAAAAAGTCTAGCAGTTAGATATTTTAAAAGAAATTAAATAATTGTAATAGCTGTAGATTGAAATTTTGAGGCTGTTTAGTGCAAACATTGCAGTAAATATAAACGAGAAAAATGTTTGCAGACCTGGAAGAATGCGAGCGTTAATTGAAGTATTTAGTGGCCAAGGGAGTGCATGTGTTAATAGCCTTGAAAATCAAATTACAAATGAGAAAGAGAGAGTTTAATTAAATTGTAAATACACACAAATTAGTAGTTTGAATAGCTAAATAATTGAGTGATTAAGCAGATAAAAAAAATTTACATGATAAATAAAAAAAAAGTAGTTAGGAAAGAAGATATCAGCGAGTTAGTGAATACGAGAATTCACAGTGTGGACAAGAAAATTGATAGTGTAAACAAAATTATTGACAATATAGAAGACATCAGCGAGTTANGAGAATTCACAGTGTGGACAAGAAAATTGATAGTGTAAACAAAATTATTGACAATATAGAAGACATCAGCGAGTTAGTGAATACAAGAATTGACGGTGTGGACAAGAAAATTGACAGTTAAAAAATTATTGATAATGTAACTGAAGTTGTGGACAGTGTTGAGAATGAAATGGGTGCAATGAAGAAAGAATGGGAGGAGTTTCTTCAATTGCAGAGTTGTACTGTTGTCACACTGGCAACGGAGAAAAGTGGGGAAGCAGTGCAAGTCATAACCAATACAGCAACTTGGATGATAGCCTGTAGCTCTGTGGCATTGGTTTCACGCAACTAGAAGTGGGGAAGGGCTTCATAATTAAGCCCGCCCCACCAAGGCGAACCGGGTTTAATCCCTGGCCGGGTCAGTCCTGCATCTTTGCATTTGGGGATCGTGCCAGACGATGCCGTTGGTTGGCAGATTTTCTCTGGGATCTCCAGTTTCCCCCTCCCTTTCATTTTGGCACTGCTCCATTCTCAGGTCAATCACCCTTGTCGGCTGTCAAGACCTCGCTTTTAAGAGGCGCCCAAATCTCTTCACTCAATCAATTAGCCTCCCCCCCACCCTACAATGGTCAGACTCCTTGGCGGGAGTACCAACATCAGTTCAAAATGGTTGCCACAATGAATAGCAGATCAGACTAATAGCTGGCTTTCTACCTCACAGCTGTTCTAAGAGGCCCTGCACTAAGTGTACTGCAATCTCTGCAAGAGTGACAACGACTGGAATGCCCTGCTCTGGTGTTAGCCTTCGAGCTACGTTTTGGTGACCAATACCTGTGACATGCCCACCATGCCGAACTGCAAAGCTGCAAAGCTGCACCCAGCAACCAGGGAAGCCACTGCAAGACATTGTGCAGCTGTCCCACCCATTTCTGGAAGGGTGCCCTGAGGAGGTGCGTGACACCATCGCAGTCAGCTTCTTCCTGGACTGCATTGCTGACACAGAGGTAAGGCAAATAATACATCGTCATCGTCGTGAAAAGTCAGCGGGAGGCAGGTAAGAGTAAAACACATTTTGAAAACTTGTATTAATAATATTAATAAATCCCGGATGTTACACAAATTATAAACAAAACAAAGTTAATTGAAAGAGATGAACTAGATAGATTTATGACCTTTTATTTATAACCAAATTGTTAAACACAAAAGTGTCTCACAAATACTTAGGTAAATTATCGAAATTGCACAACATTAAACTAAGTAGAAAAATGAAGTTGTAGTTATATGTCAAATGGATTTAATTGTAGAAGTGTTTAATGAAATGTAAATATTGCTAATTTAACTGTTTTTTGTTTGTTTTAATAAAGTTATTTTTATGCATAATGGGCAATTATTTACATTAATTTTCTATCCCTAACACATTTTACTTATGTTCATTTTCATTTTACGATAAAACATGAAAAGGTTTTGTGTCACATACATTAACTGTGGTACACCCAGAGAACTGTGGGTTTATGTACAAAATGTATGAGACTTACGGCACAATGTTAAGCGCATGTAATAACTGTAGTACTCACCAAAGATATCAGATTTGATACAATGATTATTGTAAAGAGGACGAAAACTGTAGACTATTATTGCAAGCATTTTTCATCATGCAAGGTATTGACCATTGTATCATCTTAGAGCACAGTGGTGCAGTTTGGATGGTTAATTCTGGTTTACTTCCCAACTTGATTTTTTGCAAACTTACAGATGTGTCAGTTTTTAACACTCTTCATTAATATTTTATAATTAATTTCTATTATTGGGATGTATTTATTCTATAGATCAATTTGTCAAGCTGCCTTTCATTCAGGCAACCATATACCTGAAACTAACAATGTCAATATTCCATGCAATTGTCATATAAACTATGTGTTTTAATTTTAAAAATACTGTAGTTTATAAAAAGTGTTAAACTGGTCCCTCACCCAAGATGAGTGTAGTTTAGGGAATTGCCAGTGTACCATATAATTTATATATTCTTAGGCCATGCTCCAGTTAACATTTTTTATTCACACAATTGTCACATGAAAAGGTTTTGTGTCACATACATTAACTGTGGTGTATTTTTGTGATTTTGAGTTTTGTCAGCTTCAAGCCTAACAAGTTTATCAGCTCAAAATCATAACCATATTATTTTTTCCTCTTTGTACATGCAAGGTTATTGGAACAAACAAATGTGTATTGCGCTAACTACAANCATAACCATATTATTTTTTCCTCTTTGTACATGCAAGGTTATTGGAACAAACAAATGTGTATTGCGCTAACTACAATTTCATCAAGCAAGCTGCTGAGATATTCTTGAAATTGGTCATTTTTCCTGACACAATTTTTGTTTAGTAACANACAATTTCATCAAGCAAGCTGCTGAGATATTCTTGAAATTGGTCATTTTTCCTGACACAATTTTTGTTTAGTAACAATTTCATTTCATAATTTTCAATTTTGTTCATTTAATATTTAAAATGGCCCTGTGAAACTTGAAATGAATAGGAACACAGCCTTAGTTGACATTGTACCCCTCACATGTGACAATTTTTCTTTATGGCAGTACTCTACAAGGCGATGTTATATTGGTGCCAGTCTCTGAAATTTAAGTTCAATCCAGTTAAACCTTAACATAAAAATGCTCATAAAAATAAGATCTGTGGTACAGTAGAACCCGCTTATAAGTTTCCCGTTTAAAGGGTTTTCCCGTCTATAATGCAGAATTTTTCTGGTCCCGAATGTTTCTCCATAAGAACAATAACATACATTCCCGGAAATAATGTATTAATTTTCCCGCGAATAATGCAAACTGTTTCTGATTCAGTAATTTTTTTCATGTCACCAATCCATTTCACATAACTTCAATTCACAACTGAAAGTATTTCATTACATATTCACACGTTTTGTTTACGTCAGTATGGTATTGTCTTTATTCGTAAACGCCAAGTGGTTACACTTCTGGCTAGGCACTGAAGAGTACTGTGCACAACTTCATACATCTGGAATAATTAAGATGTCATGAGTTGTCACATTTGCAAACACTAATATGGTGGGCTTTTCTTGTATGCATTCATCTATGGAATCATACCCATTGTTTATTTTTTTTACCGGAATGTAAATGGATTAAAGAGTTTAATAGTAGGTGTGTACGAAGCTTCGCATTTTCGAAGGCGAATAGAGGACTTTTGTACCTTCAATTTCATCTGCCGACCTTATGAAAAATTTCCCCTGGAAGGACATGGAAGGAAGCACGCTGAGGCTGGGAAAGGATTTCTCTCTCTCTCTGTTTTAGGTTAACAAGACTTCATGCCTGACACACACCAGTGGAAGGCTGTTTAAGGAGGGTGAACTACCATAACACAAATACAGTGTGGATTTTCTGTCTCAAAAAATTCATGTTTCTTTGCCTTTCCAATTTTGACATGTGCAGCGATGTCATAACAGTTAACGCATTTATCACGTGCGGGAGTTGGGCTGACGTGTTGCACATTTTCCTTGCAAGCAGTGAAAGTGGCTCAACTGTCTTGCTCTGAGGCCCTAATGCCACCACCATCTACCAAGTTTACTATCTAGCCTGACATTGACAAGGGTCCTTGAATGAGGAAAGGAAAGACATAAAATGTTTATAGCCATCCATTTAAATCAATGTGTGGTGGTGGTGCCAAATGGGACTGGATATATGGAGTATGGTAGTTTTTATAAAGTTTGTAGGTATCTAAATGTATAATGATAACTTTCTTGCAGATTTTGATATTTCAGTTTTACAGCAGTTCAAGATTAGGATATGTTTTATTCTATTGCTCAGTGTCTGGTAGGCATACATTTTTTTGGCAGTAAGAGTGCAAATGAGTTGAATACACTTGGAAACTGTAGCCTACTATAAATTAATATATATATTTTTTAATCCTTCAACTTCGATTTTTCTTTGAAATTCCTTTGCATGATGCAAGTTTGCTTCGACTTTGCTTCACATTTAAAAAACGACCTTCGCACATTCCTACTTAATATTTACGTAGTGAAAATTAATTCGTCCTTGAAACAGTTTTAGTGAAAAATTTAAATGAGTGCCTCAAAGTAAAGACGGACATTTTCACTAGCTGAAAAGTTAAACTTCATCAAGCACGTCGATAGTAATCCTGGTAGAACACGCACAGCAATTGCTCGGAATTTTGAAATCCCAGTGACTACTCTGAACCGAATCATTGTTGCAACCAGGAAACAAATTTCCATGAAAGATTTTATATTACGTATTTTGCTTGTAGACAATTTTGTGTGCTTTGGTGCCAGGAGANAATCATTGTTGCAACCAGGAAACAAATTTCCATGAAAGATTTTATATTACGTATTTTGCTTGTAGACAATTTTGTGTACTTTGGTACCAGGAGGCAAATTGCCACAAAAAAATTGTGCTTGTTTTGCATGTACAGTAATCTTTTGCTCATTTACTAATGTTATGATTTTGCAAATAGGAGATAAAATTTCATAAATGATTATGTATTTTAAATAAATATTGGTTTTGTTCATTTTATAAAGTTGTGTGTTTATTACGGTGCATAATTTTATATCTTTTGGTGTCCCGATTCTTGAATTTTTGTGCTTCCCTCTTATAGTGTTTTCCTGCTTATAGAGTCTCTTTCTTGTGGACCCCTGAAGAACCTTATAAGATGGTTCCACTGTATATTAGAACAAGTGCTAAAACGTAAAAATTCAACACGATAATGTACATTTCATAAAATGTGACTTGAAATGTGAAATATGCTAATTTTTGGTGTTTTACATGAAAATACACATTATATTTCCAGTTTTGAGATTACAAAATTTCTAGGTCTCTACGTTGGTTTCTTCTGCATCCACACCTTCATACTCTGTTAATACTCTTGTGGTTAGTGTTACATAGGATGATGGCAGCAGATGATTGTTTTAGTCAATAGGCACAGGTGTCCAAAAAATTTTTCTCTTGTTACACACTTTATTTATATCTGCTATATGTAAGCTAGAGAAGTGAAACTGGTGCCAAATGTTGTCAAACTAACCAATTTTTTTTGCTGCACGTTTCAGTAACGTGGCTGTAGTATAGCAGTTGTAGTGACCACATATCAGGAAATAGTTCAGTGCATCCAAACCCCAATGAGGCGGTACACCATCTTGTTGAAAAATGGCATCTGGGTGATACTCAAACAACTGAGGAACAACAAGCAATTGCAATATGTCCAGATACACTGGAGATGTGATGATGCCCTCAGCAAAAAAGAACGGTCGGAATTATTTTGTCATGCACAAGTGTGCACCAAACATTCACCTTTGGGCGGCCTCTGGTACACTCTGAACCCCAAATATGTGTGTTGTACCATTTCACTACACCACTGACTATAAAGGTTGCCTCATAAAATAAGCAACACGTTTGAGATAATTATCATCACTCTCAATACGTGATAACATTCTGACTGCAAAGTTATACAGATGCGTGGGTCATTGGGCAACAAAGTCTGAACTATTTGTACTTTGTTTGCATGAAAAAAATTAAATTTCTGTGTACAAGATCATGAAGAGAACTTTTTTGACATTTGTAATTCATGTAAGGTCCTCTGCACTGATTTCGTGGGACTTCGCATAAAAGACTGTTTCACTGCTTCCACCCTTTCATTTGAGGTTGATGGTCAGCCAGTTCTTGGTAAGTCGGCAACAAATCCTGTGTTCTTGAACTTGTCATACTACGACTTAATGCTCTTGACATCGAGCCGCATATTTCCATTTGTTTTCTGAAAGATCCTCTTCGCTGTTATAAGTAAAGGGGTCCAATGATACCAGAGGAGACACTGAGCTTTTTCTTGATTTGTGGACATGTCCGGTTTCCAGACCACTGCAACTGCTACACTATAGCCATGTTGCTGAAACCTGCATCAACAGGCTTGGTTAGATTGCCAACATTTTTGCACCTGTTTCACATGTCTATTTACATATAACGGATATGAATACAGTTTGTAATCAGGGAAATACTCTTTGGACGACTTGTAGCGTACCTCTGGGATGCACATGCACATGGTTCATTCTCGATATCATCTAGGATCTTCTCACAACTACTTAAATGTAGTCCCACACCACTTTCATTTTAAGCTGAATTACAACTTTACTTCCAAATACCATGCCTATCTGTATTTGATATGCTTGCACTATTTGCACCTATGTTGTTTATGAATTATTGAAAATCACCCTTTTATAACTGCTGGGGTAAGCAGTCATCATATTGCACCTAGTTATACTAGCACATCAAAGTCTTTTGAAGTCAGCTTATTTTCCGTGGTGCAATATTAAGTAACCAAGCCACCAGTGTCTTGTAAGATTCCTTGCAATGCTATAGTATACTTATGCCCATATGTAGTTTCATGTTGTCAACTTTACTGAATTCACTCATAAAGGGCCTATCTTTTGAATCCGTAATGAGGTGAAATTTGCTTAAAAATGGGAACTAGTCATTCAGGTGCTGTGAAAAATGTTCCCACTAAAATGAAAGTGTTAATTCTTTTCTACCTATAATATTCTATGATCAGAGTTGAGCTAATGAATCCACCTTTCCACACTGTATTTGGCAATTATACCTGTATCCAAAAGAGGGGTGACATTCCTAAAGATAAAATTTATTATGCACACCTACATTTATGATGTTTTTTTTTTGAGGATTTTGGGAAAAAGTTTATTAGCAACATAAAATTAAAATTGAAATTACATTGCTGGACAGTAAAAATAGTGTACATAACAATTCATAGCTTGGTACTCTTAACATTATAGAGGTCATGATGAAGATGAGTGATACACATTATCAAAAAACAAGTAGACAATTAAATTTGGATCTGTGGTACGCTGTCGTGTCATCTTCAATAGTGCATCACACTCCCGTGTACTGCAGAATACATACTTGCAACATGGTCTGGCAAAGAGTTCAGCAGTTGCTGGATGTTGTCCTGGGATAGATAGGTCCACTAATGTTGGACAGTATGTTCCAAATCAAAGATATTGTGGCACAGTGGCAGCTGGTATTTCAACTGGTCCCACACATGCTCCATTGGGAACATGGCAGGGGAGAAGGCAGGCTATGGTAATGTTTGGACATAACAGATGTAGTCATTGGCTACCCATGCTATGTGTGGTGGGACATTATCTTGGTGGAATATCACATCTGGAATCCCGGCCAAATATGGAAGCAGATGGGGGCATAGGATCTCATCCACGTACCATGTTCCATATAACACGATAAGAGCAGATTGGTTATCAAAAGCAATGACACCCCAGACCATAATGTTGGCCTTGGAGGCAGTGTGCCACTGGATAGCAAGTTTGTGATTGTGGTGTTGACAAGGTGCCCTCTACGCCGAGTGCAATGATCATCAGTCTCCATAACAAAGCAGCACTCATCACTAAACACCACATATTGTCAGTCTGTGGCATTCCACATTGATCTGGCCTGCCACCACTGCAAATGGAGCCCCTACTGTTGCAGAGTTAATGGCAGCACTCATAATATATGCTGTGATCACAAATTCACCTCCGCAAGGCATAGGGAAATGGTTCGTGAGCACACAGGAGCCCCAACACTGAGTCGCCATGTGATCCCTCCACACCTAGCGCACAATCCATCAATCCTTTCGGCTGGTAATAAACCTCATTCGTCCTGAGCCCATTCTCCATTGGTGCCTTCATGTATCCACTGTTCCCAACAGCATTAGACAATATGGTCCGAGCGATCCTCTTGGTGGTCTATGTGGCTATAGGACCACCCCGCAGGTTTTAGCCTAATGCGTTACTGCGGCTTAGACTACACTTCAGTGTCCACGACCACTGGTCAGTGCTTTCAGCGCCACTGCCGATTGTGTGGTCAAATACAAATGCACCAACATGGGATTGTGTGCATACCATTCCGTACTCTTGCTATTTACATTGTTTCGTGGTTGTAGAATGTTTTCTTCGTTGTTTACTATTTTCGTTGCATGGCAGTGTATTTGTGAAATTGTTACTATTAATCTGTATCTTAAGAAAAGTTTAATATTTGGTGACTTGGTTGTGGAGAATAATGTTTACCTCGGAAGGTAAAAGCAACGTTTGTGTAGAATATTTTCATGTGTACAGTTTCTTGAGAATTTTTTATTATTTTACCATAAAAAAGTTTATTGCAAAATTGAACAAATTGAAAAGCAGAAGAATTTGTTATGCAATCACTACCAAGCTTTTTACAGTATAATGAAGCATGTCTAGTTAAATGAATAATAAGTAGAAAGCTAACGAAGCTGTTAAAATTTAACTAAAACGTCTTATTTAGTAAAAAAAAACATATTTTTAATTGTTAACTAGATTGAGGTGTTACATGTATATTATTTAATTTTTAATGTAGTATTATTTTTTTATGGAACTAAAATGTAAATGTTAATAAAATTTAATATTTTTGTAATACTTTAAATAGCGATGATTAACAAATGCAGCTTAGGGCCAGTATCAGTTTGTGAAGGAAGTAATCTAATTTTCTTTTTTTTTAACATTATAGGTTCAGAGTGGGTTCTGGAAGATACAATTCACCTCAAGAACATTCATTTGCCACGAATAAAAGTGGATCCTCATTTAGATCTAAGCTATTTGTATGACAGCAAATTTCTCCAGAAAAAGCAACGTTTAAATCAGATAATACAGAACTTGTCAGCTGAGGATGTGCGGTCAACAAAAAATGGTGATAACTCCAGTAGCCATGAACATCACAACAGTTTGTCAAAACCAGGAACTAGTAAGTATATTGTATTTGTCGTAGTAACAATTACCAAGGTTGCAAAAAAAACAGTTTTATATAGCTCTTATTAATTACAAATAATGCTTGAATTGTGGTTTGCATTTAAAATTCACTTTTTTCCATTGCATATCAATTAATGAACTTCTATTATCCTGCATACGCTTATATCTTTGGAAGAAAAAGTGTGGCATGAGTTCTTCTTATTTTTTTCTACTACGTCTTTGATGTGTAAATAAGTATTGAATTTGGTGGCAGAGTATGAAAATTGCTCTTATCAGTGCTGACATCTGACATATACATACTGTTCCAAATACATTTTCCAGCATCTCTTAAACCAGTCAGTTTTTAGAATGACACCAAACTTTATCTCTGACTTCGCTGCCAGTTTTTCTGTTTCAAATTAAATAAAAGATTAATATTGTAACATTTTATGGGCTAAAAAGTGTTGCGAGGTAGTTTTTTTTAGAATAAAAACTTGAAATAGTAGTAAATTTGCAAAATGAAACCAGTTATATGATCAGACATTCAATAGAAAAATATGGTTTTTTAAAGTTTAGTAAGAAGACAGCTGGATGTGCAAAATTTTTCACAAAATATATGTCTACGACTCTGTAGCACACATCATGTCATATCTTCGTTAGGGGGGTGGTGGGAGGAGTGATCTCTACTTACACGCTGGCAAAATAATATGTTTTGTGGGGAGGGGGTTGAAGCTGGCTACATCAATAGCACGGGGCATGTTTCAAGTACCGGCCACCACTGTGAACTGATCAAACTATAAAGGGCACATTATTGGGTGCTCAAACTAACATAAACTTTTGTGTAAGAATCTTCTCTTCATGAAAATATTGATGGTGGATCCCAGCAAGTAGTTGAAATCTAATGTTCTTAAGCTACACGTGAGTAGGTCTGCCCAGAGGTTTCTCATGGCCCGGGGCTGTGTGTCCCTCCCCACCCCTTTCTTCCTCCTAAGGCCAGGTTATTAAACAATTTTCCATGGAAATTTCAATAAAATTTCAATAATTTAAAAACTGTGTTATAGAACAGCCATGAGTAGTAAGTAAGGGAATTTACAAAATACAAGGAAGCAGCTGTTAAGATATGGGCCACAAGTATTATGGTGTATATTGCAACATAACACACTTCAGGCCCTTTCAACAGTGTTTACTTTTTTATTTGAAATAAGCATTTATTGACAGTTAACTTAAAATGCAGCTGATTGATGGTAAAGCATGGAAATGATACAGAACCCAGAGTGCCTTTAGACGAGAGAGGAAAGGCTATTTTACCAACACACTGCAGAATAATGATGTAGTTTTAATGGTTTCATCAGCACAGTTTACTTCCTGTGTCCTATGGAGTGAGGTGGTTTTCTAAATATGATACTAGAATAATCTAATTAAATTAATATTTAATCACCTAATTAATAGTAATATATATAAACAATTGTTTGTAAAACATACATAAACAGATAATTTTCAGCATATTTTGTATATTTGTGTAAACAACTTATAAATATCATGAAGTCTACTGTGCATAAATTATTCTGTTATATTTTTTGGAAGTCTTCATTTTCAAAAAAAAAATTTCATAAAACGTATCTATCAAAAGACAGTAGTTATACTGTAAACAAAAGTATGGTTCATAATTTTTGCTAAACACAGAAACAAAAGGTACTTTACACTTGAGGTTCTGTCGGATGAAATATTTTTACATGTGCCTTAAAACTAAATGTTTTAACGAGATGTTTCCTGTGTTACATAAACACACTAAATCTCTTGATATTATGAAAAATTTTAAAGCATGGATGAATGCAGAGTGGAACATCACATTCTGTGCACATCCATGAAGTGTGTTTGCATTTTTCTTGCAGTTTGTGGTGTGGCTGTCAGTGCTACTGGAGCAGGAAAATGTCTAGCAGTTAGACAAGTGGGGAAGGTGTACCTTCAGCTGAGCACCTGCCTCTCTTTCAACAAGTGTGCATAGGGCAGTATTCTTCAATCAGCTGTTTGATGAATTTTTGTCGAAAATCCAGATGCTTCAGATTTTTTCCTGACTGTTTTTTGTACCATTTTATGGATTTTCTGTCACTGTCTACAAAACTCATTTGCATGTGTCTTGTCTATAGCACCCATGTTTTGGTTGTGTTCGAAAACAGTCACCGGTTTCTTTACAAAAGTGTCAGTCTGACATCCTGCATTTCATGTCCATGCACAGTTGATAGCATACAGACATCTTGTTTGTCACACCATTTTTCAGCCATTATTTTGTTTGTGTGCAACACTGCACATTTGCCTTCAAACAGTTTGGTAGGAAATTTTGGCATATTTTTCCAATTAGCACAAACGGTTCCACATGCTGCAGTTTGGTTTTCAAAGGGAAACTGAAAAAGCATGGGGTTTTTGTACCATTTATCTGTAAATAATGTGTCCCTGACCAAGATACTGATTCATTAGAGATTTCACAGTTGATCCTTAAATCCCAAGAGAACTTTCTGCCTCAGTGTTTGTCTGGGCACCAGTGTATACAGTGATGTCAAGGAAATAGCCTGTTTTGCAGTCAGAGAGCACAAACAACTTTATACCGAATCTAATTTGTTTGGATAGAGCATATTGCTTGAAAGCAAATTAACTCCTCCAAACCATAATGCTTTCATCTATGCTTAGATGCTGAAATAGTTAAAATAATTTTTTCATTATATTTTAATTTTTTTTTTTTTTTTTTTACTTTGCTTATTTTGTATAGCCGATCACCTACAGGTTGGCTCTGACTTTCAGAAAAATGCAACAAATGCAAAGAACGAATTACCGATATAGTGAGGAAATCTTTCAAAATATTGGTTTTGATAAAATTGGATTTGTAGATCAGTAATTATTCACACGATTTTTAGCTACTTAGGGGAAATGGTAACACAACAGTTAAAAATGTGGAGAGTTCTCCTAATGGTGGTTTTACCCATTTGTTTCATTTTGATTTCTACTCAACATCGAAGTGGTCACACGAGTAATATTTATCAGACTCTGGTACGATATGATCAACAAAATAAACATCGAAAAACTGTTTGAATACATCTGCCTGAGAAATTATCAGGCAATTTGAGGTTATTGGTGATATCAGCAAGTGAAGAATCAAATTGTTGGATAACAGTCCAAAAATCTGTGTCATTTTCCCAATTTAAAACATTTTGCACATTTACAGTAGGATTTTTGATATCACTAACCTGCATTTCTTTTTCAGGTGCAACATTTCCCAAGTCACTATCTGTAGAAGAAAGCACGTCACTAGCATCACTATTGTCACACTCTTCACCACCAGACTCACACTTGCAATAATCTCCGAAGTTTTTTTTCACTCCTAATGTTTGTTTTCTCTTTCATGATGACTTTATAACGACTCAAAATATAACCAGCATTATTTATAAACAATAAATAAATTCTATTATTTCACGATTACCTTAACATTCCTACTTACTCTCATTTCTCGCAGCTTTATGTAAGGAAAACAAATAATATTTCCATCATTTACTACACAATAGATGGCAGCATAAGCATAACTTTATAAGCCATGGTTTTGAAAAATTTTGGTGTTGCAATTTTAGATATAGAGAACTTTTTATTTTATTTAGAGGCAAACTGTTTGTCAAAAAATGTAAACATCATGATTTTACAAACAAAAGTTGGTATAATAGAACTGTTGTGTGTTTGGAACTATAATAATATGTGTTATAAATCTATTACGCAAACTTCAGTGACGAACTACAAAAATTACGTTCCGCAAATGTTCATTGTTCCTTTGTGTGTGCTTGCAACAACTGCGTGATTGACAAAACTCTAAAAATTTTATATTTGTTTAAATAACATCATATAACTTAATTATAAGATGTTTGTTATATTTTACTTCCTTTATGTCAATACAACATTAAAATAAATAAGTTTAATCAGTGTACAAAGTTCAATGGCGTGCTGTTTATAAAGTTGAGTGCGAGGTTCAAATCAAAGTGTGTGTACAAAGTTCGTAAGAGCAATACTAGGGTAACTTTTACTTCCTAGATATGCCACAAGATTGCAGTAAGTGGTAGTTTTACACCCAGATTTGCGGACGTAAGTGTACGATCACACTGAATAAAGCATTCTTTCGGGCGTAAATGTGTGTCCATACTCGCAATGGACAGCTGTAGTATGGATTTAAATATACGCTGATACTCCTTACAGGGTTAAGCAGCTCGCAGAGTTGTCGGAACAGTGTATTGAACTTTAAATGTTTAGTGATGAATTTGGACCACCTGCCAATAAAACTTGGGGGAATAAATTATTTAATGCAATAGTCATTATTGCTCACATGATTGCAAACTTACTAATTCATACAGGACGGTTCAATCCAGGGCTCGCCAAAGTGGGCCCTCCCGAAAAAATCCACCCAGATTTTTTTTTGTTGGGCTCTCTTGGAAAACCTCACTTTATGCACCAAGTGGGTTTTTCAAACTTTTTAAACTTTTGCTACTCTATAAAATAAGTAGACATGTTGATTAAATTTTATTTTGTCCACAGTTAATAGTTTGACTCACTATAAACAGGAAATAAGTGTCTCCTCTTTACCGAGCAGCAAGCAGAAGGGGATTTCCTCTTCTACATTGCTGAAGGGGATTTCCCCATCTACGTTGCTGAAGGAGATTCCTCCTCCTATATTGCTGAAGGGGATTCCCCTGGCTAAAGAACCAGACTGATTGAGAGTAGTATATATTAAGAAGTTCCCGTATCNATATTGCTGAAGGGGATTCCCCTGGCTAAAGAACCAGACTGATTGAGAGTAGTATATATTAAGAAGTTCCCGTATCCATTTTACACAAATGAAGCTGATTGGTTAGGTAGTAGATGTGCAGGCAATTCCCCCGTCTAGTCTCTAGTGATCAGTTATCTGGTTAGATACACAGTATTGTGGCAGCTGCCTACAGTTTTCTGCTGATGTGTCAAAAGAGTTTATACAGGCATTGAGTGTTTCAGTGTTGCTATATAATGGATAATTCAGTTTAATGCAAGGAATTGTCATTGTCTGAGTTGGAAGTGTGGTATTGTCATCTTGTTACTGGAAAAGTTTACAATCCATTAAGTAAGTGAAAACTGGTATTGTGTTTGCGATCAATATATCAAGTGTGGTGTGCTGTGAATAGCAACAGTTTGAAAAGTAGGCATAGTAAAAGAAATTTTAACATATCTGGGATTCCATGAGGACATCAAGTGAAAAGTGCATGGGAGTGGACGTAAGTTTGCAAATGAGTGTAGAAAAGTAACAAAAATTGATGGTGATTCAAAATGTATATGTAAACATTGGGAATTGTCTTTAAGTTGCAAGATAGGAAGGATAAGAACTCCCCTACAGAAATGGTATGTTAGAAAGGTACAGTAGAGTGTATGTGAAGAAAACCTGGGACATCAACTGCTTACAGCATCACGGCCTTCCTTTACCAAAATGAGTAGATCTTCTTCCATTAACGTTTGTGCGTCAGCCTGTCCAAGTCCAGTACCTAAAACTTCCTCATCCACTTACAGAAAGCAATATTTAATCAGTAATTAGGTGCTTCAGACAACTGAAGAGCACAAGAAAGAAACCTTGACAAGGCAGTGTCAATATTTTTCTACGCTGCAAATTTACCTTTTAATGTTGAACTTGATAACTTCAAGGAGATGATCCAGATATTAAGACCTGGATACAAAGCACCATCACTAAAAGATATCGGGGGGAAGATTTTGGATGATGCTACTCATTAAATAGAGCTACATCTGGTAGAAAAAGTACAAAATTGCAGTTTAACAGTAACATGGGATGGATGGTCATGTGTTAAGAATGACCTACTTCAAGTTATCATGAATCATACAAAGACAGATGATGCAGGGTCATAGAAAAATGCCTGAGCTGTGTGCAGTTATAGAGGAGCAATGAAAGAATGCCAAGAAAACATACACAGCAGCATCTTTGCAGTAGTTACTGATAATAAGAATAAAATGTAGGAAATTAAAAAAAAAAATCCAGATGCAACTATGGCTGTTCAGCACATCTTTTGAATTTAGTTGAGAAAGATGAACAGTGAAATCTTTATCCTACGACCCTTCATGGTTCCCAGGAAAATGGTCGTTATCTGGAAGGGTCTTTATTAGAATATTGATTCATTTTGACCAACTTCCTACCCCTATTGTTAAAAGTTCCGCTTAAGTCATACTTATGCAGCTTTGAACAGCTCTCGCGGCAAAATTACACGTTAAAGTAATCAAATACTATAAAATATTGATTGCATGCGTTCTTAAGTTATTCGGAAATGGGGTCTTGTGCTCTGTGCTCTTGTAAGATAGATTTTGTTTAAATTTTAATTGTTTTAATCACACGAAAAACTGTGTTTTTCACGTTAAGTCCGTGTTCAGTCGTTTCTAGCACGTAATCAAAACATTGTTTTTAAAAATTATTATATTATTGTAATAGATAGATGTCCTCCAACAAAAGTGATACTCTTAAAAGCATATAGAACCTCCCCATGTTGCCAAAATTATGTCTAAACCCAGTGCGCCATACAACTATTTGTAATTGCAAAATGTTTTTTGTTGGGAAAATGACACAGATTTCAGGACTTTTATCCAACAATTTGATTCTTCACTTGCTGGTATCATTGATGACATCGAATTGCCTTATTTCTTAAGAGTCAAATATATTCAATCAGTAGTGCCTTCTTAACAAAAAAAAACAAATGCAATATTAACAAAACATTAATTAATTTTAATAACCGCACTTTCCTATCAAAATGGTATCCCAGACACTTATATAAAACCTGCATTGTAAACATTGTACGCAGCGTAGCTTTTACCAAGTTCACATTCCATTTTCAATGCGGTTTTTGCAGGAAATTCATAGGATTTATTTATGAAATGATTACTTATTATTAACATAATATAACTCATTATTAAAGTTACATTACATGGTTCTTGTGACATTGGGGTGGAAGAAGGGTGGATGATGTGACATGGTAAGTATGGCTTCTCTCGGAGCCGTGTGCCGATGCCAACTGTTTCGTGTGAAGAGTCAAGGCTTGGTGTGTGTGCGTGCGCGTGCGTGAGAAAGAGAGAGAGGGTGAGTGGACAACGGAAGGAGGAGGCATCCCCTCCCTCCCTCCTTCCGTGCACACCCTGCGATCGATACTGGTGACTGCCTGCCAGCAGGCACTAGAGGTGATAAACAACCTATTTTTAGACATGCGTGGAATTCACTAACCTGCATTTATTCTTCGGGTACAACGTTTCCCATGTTACTAGCATTGAATGGCTCTGCTTGTTCCGCGACCAGAATTTCAGTATTGTAAATTCGCTACACTGTTTTTTCAAAACATAAAACACACTTATAATTTCTGGGCACTAAGTTATCCAAACAATGTAGATCCTCACCAGTTCTGGATAGCACCACATACATCTATGCCTCGCAGAGGATTCAGACCCAGGTCCTCTTGCACTGAATGCTGGTGTGCTACAGACTTAAATCCTGTGATAGGTGATAACTGTCATAACATCAAATTTTGTAGTAATCTGAATAACATGTTTAAACAAAATTAAATCTAAATCTTAATTTCACTACTGACGCAGCTCGCGTGAGTCTATTCCTGTTATACTGGGCCTCATGATTGGCAGTCAATTGAACTTGAGGTATATTACTGCAGGCTTATCTAGGCCTCACGTTGGGTAGTAAATTAACTCATCTCGTTTTGGGTTAATTGAATAGCGTTGCGCCCTACGTCCGGGCGCTACTTTAACTTGAGGTAGGCCCCACAGTTGGGCACGNACTAAAAAGTGCTTGGAGGTTGCGGGTATTATAATGAGGTAGACTATCACTGTTGTATTTTGAAGTACGAATATATTGTCTCGTATATATTCACAACACCCTTCGTGTTGACTGGCGCGGTGGCGACCTTATCTGTCTGCCCGGCGTTTCTTCTCGACTGGCGATTCAAACTTCGTTTTTGCGCCCAACATGTACTGTCTTACTTCAGATAACACTTGGGCTGTGTTACTTCTATTAATGGATATAATGCTTAGGGCTGTGTTTGCCTTTGCGGCGTTTATTGTGCCCGATATTTCTCCCTGACCTGGGTCACTGCCCCCGTGACCTAGTGACCCACTGCGCTTCAGTGGCCTCGCTATTCACGTCTCTGGGCATTTGAGGCCCGATAAGCATGTCTCACCGGTTCTTTGCGTACTTTCCTGGCCACGCGGTTTTTCACCCGTCCGCCTGCCTAATTCTCCCGTCATTTACAGTCACCCTCCTTCAGGGTACTCATGACCTAACT
>NQII01000101.1:1071062-1082520 GCA_002778355.1 Clitarchus hookeri | reverse complement strand
AATTTTCCACCTGCCTGTGGTCCCACGTGCCGTCTCGTAGGCGCCAGCGAAGTGCGCTAGGCGGGGGGGTGTGAGGGGGTGATGGATGTGAGCCAATGTCGTGCTATAATCCCTAAACCGGCACGCGACACTACTAATCAAATAACATTAATGTAATTTTAGGTCTCAAAAAAGTGGTAGTCGAATTTGGTTAGGGAAGTTTTAAATTGGCAGTGAACGTTTTTTCCCCAAAAGAAGTAAGTTGATACTTACCATTTTCTGAGGAATTTGTTGTATGTATGCATATAAAGTATTCCACTGATATTTCAATATATTTTGACTCATCAGTGGTGAAGTATCACTTGATACTGCTACAGGATGCTCAATCTGAAGTTTATTTGAATGTGCTGTTTGATGATAGTCATTACAAATTGCTAATCAGCTTATTTCTTAGATATGTTCCGTGTTAATTTTTTTTTAAGGGTTATCACAATTTATGTCCTAGCTTCAGATGAATAGAAATTCATCCTTTACCTGGGCCTGTAACTAAAATCGCTATTACATGCTGTTCATGTTAAGATATGCATTTTTGTAATCAACCTTTGAATAAAAAACTACGGTACAATTACTTTACATAATCTATTGTATGCACTGGCATGCAGGCTTCCAGTTAAGTTGGCAGTGAATTTAGTAAGACAGTTCATGTTATAAGTTTTGACATATTACAAATGAAGTGTATGACAAATCAGAGTGATGTTTTGTTTTATACACATTACAGTACAAACTGACATTTTACAGTATGCGCCACAGGTTTTTTCAGCCCAGCCTCAGGCTGCGGCATGCTGCACACACAGTTTCTCGCAAATTCAACTGCCAGCAGTTATGGCGCTCACAGTACTATTGCATTTAGGTTCCTAACAATTCCACATTATAGTTGATTATTTTGTGAACTTAATCACTAGGGCATGATGATAAGTCAATTTGCTTTAAACATTTTTATGCATACTAAATGTTCTTTTATTACAGCATTATTTTTAACTAACAAACAGGCCCGGCTTCGACCGGGTACAAATGAATTTTACATTGATACACTAATAAATAAATTGGGGAAAGACAATTCAGTTTTGTGAAAACAGATTTATAAAATTATACTATGTTGGCCTAGGTTTTCAACTGATTACGTCAACCCAAAAGGAAGGAAATATTTTTTACCTGACAGCCAAGAAGTAGGGTATTGTTTTTGGAGTATATCTGTTCAACTATCGCGTAGTTACCACATTTCTGCTTTTCAGCATCAATGTATGAAAATGAAAACGTGAGTTTCATCAAGTTGTAGCTTTAGAAATAAGTATACCCAGGTACTACTTTTTGCGCTTGGCTGAGTGATCTTAATCAATCACCAAAGTTAAGCAATGTTCCCAGTAGCACATATTTGGATGGGTGACAGTTTAGTGGCATAACATCTGAACGCTTCCGGGCTTCGGAGGGCGCGTTAAATATTAGGTCCAGGTTGTTATAGATTGATAGCAGTCGTTAAGCCATTTCAGAGGTCCTTGGGCGGCCTGAAAACTCTGACACCAGAGGAAAAAAATATTTTGGTCACGTTGCCAGCCATTGCAGATTTAGATTTTGTTGTTATTCCACAGGAACCGTACAATTTTTCAGGATAAGAAGTATCCTATGTCCTATTCCTGGACCTAATGTACCTACATACCAAATTTCATTAAAATCAGTTTAGCCGTTATGGAGCTGAGAAGTAACAAACATACACAAAAACTTTCACATTTATAATATCAGTAGGATAACTACTTCATAAGTCTTGTTAAATATTGTTGTTATAAGATTTACCAAGAAATTAATTTTGACACACTTCCACAGGTCTTTTTTAACCAAAAGCTGATCAACCAAATGTCCAGCTTAATCAAATTGTTTCTTAAAAGAAAATGTAATAATTGATACATAAGTAGCAATGAACATTAGTACTCTATGTATTTAACTGTACAAACACTAAAAAGCTACTTTCTGTGTTGTGAAAATTTGTAAAATACAGTCGTAATGTACATTAATAGTATGTACTTTAAAATCATTATGCCCTTTTTTTATGTACAGATATACTTGTTACAATAAACCTACTTTAGTAAAATACATTTTTGTACACATTTAAAAACTTAATTTACTATGGTTCACTTGAGAGTGTTCTGATAAGACCACCATTTGTGTTAATTTAGGCATGTTGATTGTCTTACCAATGTTTTTCAACTTAGTGTTGCGAAGTTTCATGAATACATAGGATGGCAATCCCCATGTACTTATAAAAGGGGATGACATTACCAACCACATTTTCAGGGGTGTTAGATCTCCAATAAAAGGGGATGACATTACCAACCACATTTTCAGGGGTGTTAGATCTCCAATAAAAGGGGATGACATTACCAACCACATTTTCAGGGGTGTTAGATCTCCGTTGTACATATTACTGCTCACAGAATTGTTAATTATTAATTAAAAGGATTTCAAAACTCGATTTTAGTTGGCGCACAACTCACCTAATGGAAAAGTGGTGTTTAAGTTTTCGTTGTATATTTTTGTAAGGAATAAATGTCCTTTTAGAGTTTGTTGTTCAAATAAATTCTGTACACTCGTTACTAAAATATTGCACTCAAAAGAGTAAGACTGAAACTGCAAGCATATCTAGTTATTAAAATATAAAATCAATTGTGTGTCATAATTTTATAGGCAAAATAACACGATTCGAGATGCCACTATTTTAAATATTGCTTAGGTTCACAAATGTAAAATCATCTTCATGTTTCCTTGCTACTTACTTCTGAAATGTTGCTTTCCCATCTTTAACATGTTTTTGTATATCATTTACAGCAGAAGATGTGGCCATTGTTTTTAGAAGTGAAACAAAGTGGAAAATATTATGTTTATTATTTTTCATTAAATTAACTTTGGTGTCTATGCACAACAGTGGCAACATACACTGCAATATTTATACGCTGACTCTTATAGCAATATACAATATTTTAGCTTGTAGCGTTTATTAGCATTTTTGTTTTGGCTTGCAGCATAAATTAGCATTTTTTAAATTGTAATTTTACGGTAAGAAAAGAAACAAAAAATATTTTTATATTGAACATATTACTTAAGGATGTAACGATTCCACTTTTTTTCGATTCTCGATCTTGATGCCTATACCACTCTCGATTCGAAAAATTGTGATTCTTTTAGTTACAGACTATTACTATACAGAACTTAATACTGTATAGAAGGGTGTGAAATTTAATTATTTAAATTAGGCCTTCATTGGTAGTAGGCCTATTACTAACAAATAATATAACAGAAACAATGTATTCACATGAAATTCCAAAAAATTCAAAAGGGGCATATGAGATAATATTGACAGCATGCATATATATTTATATATAAATACATATATATGTTTCATCCACATAGTTTATTCAAAAATATTTCCAAACCTCACTTGAGATGATAAATGTTCACCAACACATGAAATTATTAAAAAGTTTACAAGAATAGCATTTTTTGTAGTAAAATGTGTATACATTGACACAAATTTACTCAAATTAACTTTCAGTGGAAGTTTTAACGTCCGTGAACATACACACTTTGAATCACATAGTGCAACTGCAGTCAAAGCCAAGTATCATCGGACAGGTTATGAATGCAACATACCGAATCTGTATGCTAACAAAGCTAATTCCTCTATCGATAACGAAATGAAAAGTAGTCAAGTAAATTAATAATATTTTTTCACATAGCAAATTTGCTACATTTGGAGTTTAACGCCCCGGTGACGAATGAGCACAACACACAATTGAAAACAAACGCATTCAAAACGAAAAACAAAGACAATTTGCTGGCTTGTTACAAATCGTTTTAACCAAACCCATATTAAAAAACGCCATGTTAGATCTCAGTAAAACAGTTAAACATTTGGAGTCAAATTAAACATTCTTCGTGTACTAGCTTATTTTTACGTGGATGTTTAGGTTATGTATATCGAAACTCGTGTCCCATATCAACCAGCAATTGATACTTGCAACCTATAGATGTCGCTAGATATAAGACAAATTCAGTGCACACGGTTTACCTTAACTTCCTAATAGTGCAAGTTTGCAACCAGTTTTAGTTAATTTTTGCAATAAATACGTAGTGTTAACATTACATAATATATAACGTACAAAAATTTTTTTAGCTTATAAAAAAATTTGGAAATTGTTGAATAAGCGGAAGAATCTATACTTTCTCGACAATATTTGATTCATCAAATTATAGTCGCTTACGTAAAGAGTTGATACAAAGCGTCTCACACGAAACCTGACTTGTATTTTAGTTGAAACAACACATACAGACGTGAACATAAATTTTTACCAAAAATATCCGGAAAAAATTATTTCCTGCCCAACGAGAAAATTGTTATGAATTCCCTAAATTTTTCCCGAAGTTCAGGATCCCGCACACCGCTAGTTTTTAGAATGTAACGAAACTTGCTAAAACAAAACTACCAAATCGCGACTGAACTGAAGATACTAAATACTAATATACTAAATAGTAAATTTGAACACGGCCAGTAGAGTTTTATTTTCAAATTATTTCCGCATCTCATTTTCACGCACAAAATAATTTTCCAAGAGTGATTAATTTACTATGCATGTGCGAAGGTCATTTTTGAAATGCGAAGCGAAGTCGAAGCGAAGCTTGCATTATGCAAAAGAATTTCAAAGAAAAATAAATGTTGAAGGATTAAAAAATATATATATTAATTTATAGTAGGCTACAGTTTCCAAGTGTATTCAACTCATTTGCACTCTTACTGCCAAAAAAATGTATGCCTACTAGACACTGAGCAATGGAATAAAACATATCCTAATCTTGTACTGCTGAAAAACTGAAATATCAAAATCTGCAAGAAAGATATCATTATACATTTAGATACCTACAAACTTTATAAAAAACTACCATACTCCATATATCCAGTTCCATTTGGCACCACCAGGACTCAGCTATCAACATTTGGCCCCTTCCCTTTCCTCCTCCAAAGACCCTTGTCAATGTAAGGCTATATAGTAAACTTGCTAGATGGTGATGGCATTAGGGCCTCAGAGCAAGAGAGTTGAGCCACTTTCACTGCTTACAAGGAAAATGTGCAGTTATTCCAAAATGACGTATCAGCTGTGGCACATACGTCAGCCCAACTCCTGCACGAGATACATGCGTTAACTGTTATGACATCGCTACACATGTCAAAATTAGAAAGGCAAAGAAACATGAATTTTTCGAGACAGAAAATACACACTGTATTTGTGTTATGTTATGGTCTGTCACCCTCCTATTAAACAGCCTTCCACTGGTGTGTGTCAGGCATGACATCTTGTTCCCCTAACAAAAGAGAGAGAGAGGGAGAAAGAGAAAGAAAGAAAGAAAGAAACCTCTTTTCCATTAAGTTTTTCTTTTTCAATCATGGGAAAACTTTCAAAAGGCCAGCACAGCTCTGCAACCACTGGAATGGTAATGTAAATTATTCACAATTTTCACATAATATTTGATTTTCGAATGTGAATAGTTAGTAAATTCGTATTGGCAACTATTTGAATTTTCGAATATCCGCGCACTCCTATTAATGATACTTGCTGCTGGTTTTGATACTAGTTTCGGATAGAAAATACACTTGGTGAAAATCTTTGACTTTTCACTCAAAGATTTTTTCATTCGAAGATGAAGTCGAAGGTACAAAAGTCTTCGATTCTACTACGAAAATGCAAAGCTTCGCAAACCTCTATCATTTACTGGCATAAATAAAATAATTTTAAACCGTTTTTGAGAGGTGGTAGGTTAGGTATTTGTAGTAATTGGTTTTTGTTGCTTCAATTCTTGGACTTTCGATACTCTATACCCTCGATTCTTCAAGAATCGAGGGAATTGTGGAATCGAGTTTGACATCCGTAATATTACCCTCATCTACCATATTAAAGTGTCAAAGGTTTTATTTTCATACATGTAAATAAGGTTTAATAAATTTAAAACTAATAGGTGCACATACACAAATGGTTTGTTACTCTGCAGTAACATAAATAGAAAGCAGACAGCACTTGCCATATTTACAACTATACTTATTACAGTAAAATTAAGGAAAAAATAAAACAATATTAGCTAATACATGATCTTAATATAGTCTTCTCTCAATGGAAAAAAAAATTATCGACACACACCCAGTTGCAGTTCATATTTTGTCTATGGACATTAAAAGTAAACTACTAGTCACTATTTCCACACACCGTAGATTCTTCAGTAGAATTTTGTAAAAACTGACAACATTTGTTCATTAAAATATAATATTAGTTCTCACAATTGCATACAACAGTATTTCATTTTTCATAGAACACTATAAACACTATTTTAAAAACTAGTTTTCATCACAGTTTTGGTTGAATGATAGCATTGAATTTCACTGTGAGAGGAAAGACACATCAGAAAAAGATGTTAACTGTTGGAACAGTTCTCTTCATAGTGAGAGATTTTATACTGTGCCTTCAGTCATTCTGTTTCTCCTGTCAGTTACAATTAGGCTGCATTTACTAAACAAATCTTTCAGCATTTACATTACTGACAGCAGTCCATATAATATGAATTGCAGCCTCTGAAAAAAAAATCACAGTATTTCTATTTGATTGCTAATAATAAACTTACTACATCAGAAGCAGAGTCGGAAGCAGAGTTGTTTGTCAAATTTGACAATTGTCTGTGAAAATAAGATCAGCCATCTGCAAAAGCATCTGAATCCATACATGAAAGAGGTTTGACAGTCTCTTTTTATGAAGTTCCACAGTTTTAAAAGCCACCTTCTGCTTTTGCACTGCAATTGCAGGATTTGAAAGCATACAAACGTCTTGAAAAAAATTGTTATTTGCACTCCTGTTCACGCGAGTGGCAAGTGTTAAAAGATACTTTCGCATGCAAGATCTCAAACCTTGTGTAAATTCTTCCTTGTGGGTTAAATTAACCTAAACCCTCAAAAGATTTTTAGTGCTTTGTGGAAATGCACCAGCTGCACATCACTGCAAAGAGTTTTGTAATGTTAAAAAATAATCATGCAGCTTATGGTTATAAGTATAAGATGACCCCTCCAGGTCTGAAATAAGAGACTTCATTTGTGCACAGCATTCATTGACCAATTTTATCTGTACTTTTAGCTGTTACACTAGAATGGTATTGCTGAACATGTCTATGATTTTCNTATATTGCTGAAGGGGATTCCCCTGGCTAAAGAACCAGACTGATTGAGAGTAGTATATATTAAGAAGTTCCCGTATCATGTCCATGCTGCTGTTTCTTAGTTCATCATCACAGTTAAAAAACAGTAGAATAGAATCCATGGACTGGCTTCGGGTACTGTACACTAGACAGCCAAGAATTCCTAGCAGTGATGACTGTTATAAGAAAGAGAACAGCTATTTCTGGATGATTTTCTTCAAGATTGAAAAGTCTGCATTTTTAATCTTTCTAGAAAACAGAAATGCTGTTTTCATGGTTGCCACAAGAATATTAAGTTCTTTAAATTCCTTTAAGAAACAATCCCTGATCAAATTAATCTTTTGCGTCCAACACTAGAAATGCTTAAGATGTTCACCCAAAATAGTTTTCAGTGCAACGTAACAGGTCTGCATATACCTGGCTGAATCTCAATAAATTCCTACCTCTTCATCATAAGATATGTTGTAATTACTTAATGTGTCCAAAACAGCTTGGCTGCAGGTTGTACCATTTGCTTTTGACAAAAAGGAGCAATTAGCTATGCACACCTCTTAAGTTACACCGGGTGACAAAGTGCATAAAAGAATCGCATAAATACATGTGCTACACACATGTTAGTTATTTTGTCTGACACAAGAAGGATCTTCTTTTTGCTGACAGAAATTGCAATTTCTTTCTACATGGCTTGGCCAACAAGCGGAACATTATCCTTTTTTGAGGTAGATGCTTGTACATTTCCGTAACCAGGAACATACCTAGAATTAAATAATAAAACATTGTAGATGCGATTAATAATTAATAAAATTAGTACTGTATCTGTAGTTAAATTTCTTACGTGTTTATTTATGTCCTTACCAGCAGGATCATCAATTATAAAAAATGGGATGTTTGCTTTCATAAACATTGCCACATTGTCTAGGACAAATTCATGTTTTTAAATTTTTGCTACTTTTCCTTGCTGTATTATGGTTAGTAATGTTGTGTTGGCCCTTTATTGCTCTCACTATGAAGAGAACTGTTCCAACAGTGTTTGATGAGATGTTTTAACTTATTTTCCTGGTGACTTTCCTCTCACAGTGAATTATAATATTACATGTCTTGCACTTTAATATGTTTGAATCACTCGCATAAAAATTATGAGACTTATATTAAGCCGCTCGCAAATGTACTGTAACAACTTTTGTGTGACACATTTTCAAAGTTCACCACGTCTCTCCCGAAAGTTATGTTTGAGGTTATGTATGTATTATACGAGGTTATGAAGGTTATGTACGAGAAATTACCATATGGAAATTCAACATGAATGTAGTTAGGCAGGCATCACATTATGCATTGAGCTGACTTTCAAGTAAATTACTATTTAATAATTTGCTGGAATAATATTTCAGAAAAAAGTTAAAACTTTTGTTGGAGTTGAAAAGAAATGAGATATTAAATGGAAGCAAGCAATTGTTGAGTATCTGTTGAATGTTGGGTCATGTGTTGTTACAATATTTATTGAACTGGAAATTCACATTATCAATTAAGCGATTCTCAACCTGCTTAACTTGTTTTTCGAGCGACATTCATATTTACATGTCAGTCATGAGTGCTTCGCAGACAGTACATAGTTTTCTAAATTACGGTAGTTATTTACGTCTTGTAGCATCTGAAATACATTTGCTATGCTGATACAGTAATTAACTAAAAAAAAATTACCTCGTGTATGATCCGGCAGAATTGTTTCTACAGCTAATTTTTATTTTGCACACGTTGGTGCTACTATTATTAAACAGAGTTGGCTACAATTTTTCCATCAGATATCAAAATGGCAGCCAACCTTTTTAGTTGTAAACAAACATTATTTGCGAGAAAGACGTGTATATGTAGTATTCATTTGTATTAATTTCCATTGAAAAGCCAAATTACCACATTTTATTGCTAATTAGGCAGTTTGTAGCATTTATTTGCACCAATATCGTTAAAACGATTATTCATTATCTCTATCCTTACAGTATAATGTCTTCTAACTTTACAATCCTTTACTTCAAGAACTAAATAATTCAATAATTCAAACCAAATGCATTCACTAATGAGAACACACTTTAATTACGTCAATTATAGTATAAAGCTCAACATTACAAGTATAGACAAATCCTTTATTTTGTTTACATCCTCAGAAGTCATAACGTCATTCCTTCCTTCGTGCGCAGAATCTCAAAATCATTCTATCCTGTATTTACTGTATGGGAATAACTTAAGTATGTCATTTTTGCAGATAATTGATTTTGGTTGGTCTTTATACATTGGTATCTTTAGCCAGAGAAAGATTTTAGGATTATTCTTAAATGTTCCAAATTCTATATTATAAATTTCAGAATTCAATTTACATGTTTCAAAGAACCTGTTGGAAAAATGGTTATTTTTGATATTACCTTATATGGAATACTTTGTTTAGAGGCAAGTTCTTGTAAATTTGTAAACAAAATTTCTTAAAAAAGTGAAATATTGTTATCTTTTGGTATTTTGGATGGTGCTGAAGCTTCATGTCACAACAAAGCAAGACTTTTAAAGAGCCTGTACATTTTAAGGTTTTCCATACTAGTGCTGGCTTCATTAATCAACGAGAAATTGTGTGTACTAGATCTTGTGAAAAAATTCAAAACACGTTCATAATTTTTATACAAAAAGAAGAAAATAAAAACAATTCAATTTTTGTAACCTTAATCTAGTAAAGTAAAGTGCATATAAAATATTTTACAGTGTGCAAACATGGATTAACTTCTTGTTTCTTCAAAAGTAATAAAAAAAAGTGACCTGGGTGGGGTTAGCTATAAAGGTATTTCATGCAAGATGCCACAGATCACAGGTCATGGCTGGCCTTTCTGCATTGGGTGCAGCGGAGTTTTCCGAGTATGTTCAGTGATCCCATTTCACCCAGGGTAGAGTGCATACAAATTTTCCGAAAATTATTTTTAATGAGTCTGAGTGCAAGTACTCTGGGAACCATAACCCCCACAAAATAATGACAGTTTTTCGGGGAATCAAGAAAAATTTTGCTAAATAGTATCAATATTTGATGTAAAATTAGTAGAAAACTAAGTCTGTTACATTTATTTTGGGCATTAACAATTGTGATTCTCTATGTCTCTACNGATGTAAAATTAGTAGAAAACTAAGTCTGTTACATTTATTTTGGGCATTAACAATTGTGATTCTCTTTGTCTCCACTGTACAGCTCAGAGGAGGGAAAGCTAAGATACCACTCAGGGTGGCCAATAGTACTCTCACGCACCTGCAGACCTGGCATCACCCAAGCTGCGCGTGCCATAGTTGCCTAGCTCACAGTCCGCCCTTTCTGAGACTGTATAATAAAAACACTGGACTGAACGGCCAAAAGGAGGAACAAAGACTATGTTTCATCAACATGGCTTTGAATAAATAGATTAATTACAAGTTCATATCCAGATACAGTTATTTATATGTGAAGGTTATTAGGACAACAGAAGAACACAAAGTTGTGTGTGGCATTGCAAATTAAACGTTACAGACTTATATGTTATTTAAGCTCTTTTCCGACAATTTGATAGGAAACCAATTTTACAGCAAGTTTTTTTACAGTTTCCTTGTAATAACTTGTTTTTCATTGATGAAACAATGTTTTCAACGGTAGTCTTATTCCAAATAAAATTATTTCTCAGAACTGTTGACATGAACACATATTACAGTCAAAATTATCATAAAAACAGGTGCTGCGAATCTGCTTAAAATATAGAGCCCGACAAAACGTTTTGTTCAGTTTTCTATAAAATAAAACTTTATTAATTCATGAAACAATACCAGATAACGTGCCTACAGAACACTATGGGATTATTCTGCTATGGTTATTTAGGTGACAGGCATAAAGATGTTGACGTAACCTGCAGAAGCAGAATCTGCAGCCAAATCCAGTCATAACCTGCTGTAGTCCAACCCATGGTCTATGTAATCCGTGGTGGCTGAAACCGCAGGTTTGCAGTGTATCAGGGGAAGAAGTAGAAAAAATTAGCGCAAACCGAGAAATTCTTACACCATTTGAGAATGGGTGGGGATGATCTCACTAAAGAAATTTACAGGAGCAAAACCAAATTTAATAAATACAACCCATTTAAATTCGAAAAAATTAAAAACTGTTAGAGTTGCCCACTACCTTAAAGGCTTAAAGCTTTCAGTCCCCCCCCCC
>NQII01000101.1:1026832-1071054 GCA_002778355.1 Clitarchus hookeri | reverse complement strand
CCCACCCCTTTTATACCATGTGGTGGCGGGGTTTTAGAATAGCACCACAAAGCCACCACGTGCTTGTAAAAGGCAACTAATCAAGAAGTGAACGCAATCTGAAATTTGTTCGGGCCATCATCTCGTGCATCTGTCTTCATTTTCTTTTCTTTTGTCTTAGTTTTCTTCCATATTACCAGGTCCCATCACATCTTCCCTCTCTAGAGCATTGTCTCAGACCAGGGCAATGTTCTTCTTCCTAATGTGCATCTGTTTTCACCAATGAGTGTTGCCTCAAAATTGTGTGACCATGCGTGGTTGGTACCTTTGTTGGTGACGGTATAGCGAACTCTTCTCACTGGCCTATCAATAATATCTAGGTTTGGAGCCTGTATCCAAGTACATGTACACCTACGTAGCACCAATTGGTGCCTTCTTGGCGGGAGGGGTTGTCATGGCAGATTAGCTCATGCGCCTATACCTGCCGGGAAGACATGTTACCGCTGTGCGGAAGAGGCCGGTGTAATCAACCACAAGCCCTCTGAACTGGCACCAAAGGGTGTCCTCTTTGTTGGGGAGCCTGGGATGTTTTCCCTGGTAGGGGAATATAACTGGCTTCACTCAGGATGTACGATTTGCCCTCGGTTTACTCTGGTGTGCTACTGGGGCAGTAATTTGTATTGAATAGTAGCGAAGGGTAGTTGTTCCTACATACTGCTTAGGTCTGTGGGAGGTTGGTCTCCCTCCTAACGGAACAATCTGTAAGGTATTATAACTACTGGCTTCTTTTCTTTTTCTCCCGGAATGGCAGACTGAGGCGGATGAGTCCCAGTCCGGGGGGCCTATACCTTGTCTTCTAAAAGCGCTCCCCAAAAAAGGATGACACCCTCAACAGCCACTTGAAATGGCAACGCGGTGACGCAGGTAGTGATTCGGATTGTGGTTCGGTTTTGCGTCAGTCTACTCCTGTTAATTTACCTACGCCACATTTTTTGGTTATCCAAGGTTTAGAAGGGCACACTTTGGAAAAGGTGTCCCCTTTGGACTTGCAAAAACTGATTGATAGAGCAGCCGGTGGTTCTGTTGCCAACTGTAAAAAGATAAATGAAAGACATAAGCTTCTGGTCAAGATGTCAAATACTGCCCTGTCACGGGGACTCTTGGCGATGAAGTCTTTCAGTGGGGCAACTGCAAAGTTCCTTGTTGGTATCAAGTCTTGTGTTACCCTTAACTCCAGCAAGGGCGTCGTCTGGTGTCCCGTCCTGAATTGCAATCCCGGAAAGTGAGATCTTACGTGAGCTGCAGACTCAGTATGTCACTGATGTTTGCTGTGTGTTGAAGACAACTGATGGTGTAAATTCACCTACAGTTACTCTCATATTGACTTTTGGTGTGCGTGATATCCCATCTGTTGTCAAAGTCGGCTATTTGAATGTGCATGTTAAGCTGTTCATTCCTCCTCCTTTGCGTTGTTACAACCGTCAACACTTTGGCCATTCATCTGCAAAGTGCAGATATTCACCAGCTTGTCCGAAATGTGCTGACCTATCGCATCCTGATAGTCCTCAGTGCAGCAAACCCCTGCTTAGTCGAAGGAGTCCCCTGTGTACCAGGAGGAGCAGGCTGTTCAGCGAATCCAGGCCACCAATAAGCTTTCCTTTTTCGAGGCACGGAAACGCTTCTTAGCTCTCCAGGGCCCGAAACCTTCTGTTCCGTACAGTGTGGTTGCCAATGCTCGACCAGTAGTAAAGGATGCATGTACTCACAGTCAATGTGGCTACCCAGACAGATGTGTCTGTGTGTGCATCGAAGCCACAATGAGTTCTGCCGACCCGAACCTCGACTGTCGATACACAGTGTGGGCCAGTTGAGAAGAAACTGTCAAAACTTTCTGTCGTTGCCAAATCTCGTCAGCAAGATACTGAAAAAACGTTAAGCCTAAGACTCTCTCACTTACATTTCTTTCTGCCAGTGAATCTGAAACACAGGATTGCACTATCAACTCGCCACTAGTTCTGCTGCTGCTGTTTGGAGGCAGTATGCTTTCAGGTGCCCTGGCTGTTCACATGACGTACACTAAGCCTTTTTGGGAGGGAGGCATGAAGCTCTGTAGTGTGGACCCTGGAAGTGATGTCCCTCACAGTCATCTGCATCTCTTTAAGTATCTTCACGATGCTGTCGTCATCTTCCTTACTCAGCACCACTGCCCGCACTGGCTGTCAGGGTGCCGAGACTCGTCTTACTGACTTACTGTCTTACTGACCCTTGATGTCCTGCATTGTGTGGGGTGCAGTCAGGTGTACATTTTGCAGTACCTCTGTCAGCGATGGCATTAATGAAAAAGCTGATTACAAAGATGTCATGTGCCTCCTCAGCATACCCTTTGAGAGATAAGTGGGACAGCCATATAATGTCTTGCCATAGCTCCTGCAGTAGCTCCCTTGCAGTAGCTCCATGATTTACACCAGTGTATGATATCCCTGTCGCTGTCGCAGAGATTGTAATATGCTTAGTGCAGGGTCTGTCAATACAGCAGTTAGGTAGTAGCCTGCTGTAGGTCTGACCAGCTATTAAGGGTGGTAAATATTTCAAACTGATGTTGTTACTCCTGCCAAGAAGTCTGGCCATCCTAAGGTGCTGGCTTAATTGTGGCCTCCTTCCCCTCCCAGAGCTACATGGCACCAAGGCTGCAAAGATCCTGGCCACCCTGAGAGATTGCAGTGTTGGCTACAACAACCTGCTCTTTATCACTACTTTCCTTTCTGCTAGCTTGGTGTTCGCGACACTGTGCTCTTTGGCTATCCCACCATGCTTAACACTCCGCTGCTGTAAAAATTGCTGCCAACCCTTTTTCGTTGCACTCAACTTGTTCTCAACAATATCCATCCTTCTGCTGAGACTGTCTACTACTTCAGTTACATTGTCCATCCTTTTGTTGACACTGTCTAATTTTTCATTTACATCGTCAATTTTCTGGTCCACACTGTCAGTTCTTATACTTACTAACTTGCTAATGGCTCCTATTTTCCTTTTTACTGAATCATTTACATTAGTTATCTCGGCTATTTACACTTCCTTTCACAGAACTTATTTTACTATCAAGGTTTTTAACCCTTTCCATCCCAAATTCATTTACCAGCTTAAGCATTGCATTTGTTTAAATTTTTGATGTGCACTGTACTTTTCTTGAATGTACTTCTCGCAATTAGTGAACCACATACCACATACTACATGTTTGTCGATGTCAGCATTAACCATTCACAAACTAGAGGTGCAGAAACTTCAACGAATCATATAACTCGGAAGTAATACCCTCAAAACTGATTCCTTGTTGTCTACAGTGCCAACCATAAATATCCTTCCTGTGTTATATGCCCTCGATCATGGACACTGGGACTGAAAGGATTAATACTTGCACTCACTTGGCTACTTAATCGTTCAAAATGCTTTTAGTGCTTTTATATCTGCATTCATTTTTCTTGATAACTGTGGTGCTTGCTCAAAACAGTCTTAATATTTGGGCCTCCAACTATTACAATTAATTAAATTAATTGATTGAATTTTGTTATTTGCTATCTGATTAAGTACAGGTAAATACCTTCATTTCACTGCCGACACAAGTGTTAGAAGGCACTAGAGGGATGAATTGGAATTGAAATTTAATTTTTCATTTCTTTTAATGCTATAAAAATTTACACAGTTATTATTTACAATAGCAACCTACCTTTTTCTGCTATTAACTTTAGTTATTCTCAGTGAGCGCAATATTTAGTGCCAATCTCAATTCTAATTAAAATCCTTATCACTGTCTTTATATTGGTTACAGTCATGTTATTCACACTTTTGTTGTACACATATCCAATCCAGCTGTCTATTACCATCATTCAAAGTGTCAGTCATTCACACATCCAGTTCAATAGTCCCGCCCTTCAGTCTCACTCTTCACTCTACGAATGCTCGCAGTACATAGACTTTACTCTCACTGGTGTTTGTCGTTGCCACTCGTTGCTGTGCTGGCTCGTTGCTTTGCTTTCTTCGCACATATGACGATTAAGGCCATACAATGCTCCAAACTTTAGACAGTGGGCTCGGAGGCCCGTCGCGGCTTAAATAGACTCTTTCTGATCCATAAGATTCCCCACGCCATTAGTCTCGCTGAGAGAGACTAGGAACATGACCATTACATTCTTGCATTGATAAAGCCAAATATTCACATCCCTCAAGGACAGAAGGCAGCATGCATCATGAAAGACTTATCACTGTGGCACCTCAACCAGCAGCACAACCTTTGTAAATCTCCATGCATTCATCAGGTAACCAGTAATGGCCTTGAATCACTGTTTCACACATTTGAGTGGGATGGGACGGGGCAAGGAAAGCAGTGTGGAGCAGCAATGTACAACAATATATCTATACATACCTGCCAACCTTTCCCCGATTTTTCCAGAAGTCTTCAGGAAAAAGCTGCCATATATTATTTTCCGGAAATAAATACTTTCTTCCGATTTTAGTTAGTTAATTCAGTAATAATAATAATAAAAAATTCTTTCGCCATTATTTTACGATAAAACACGGAAATCGTAGTGTTGTGACAATATAGATCGATACTGATTTCGCCTGCATCCAAGAGATTACGTTACGAGAGGGAGACAATCGATTTTTACATATTTATTGTTTGCTAGAGTTGCATTTTTTTGTCTGTGGAGTTTTTGATAGCAACTGGATTTGTTTATGAATATGAATACGTGTGGCCATTGATTGTACCATGAACTGTTTCGAATTGAAGTCTAGTTGACACACATGTTAAAGGATTTTAATACAGCATGCGATAAAAGTTGTATGTAATTACGTATGGACTGTGATTACATTGTGGTGTGTATTATGTCTCTTGCCGGCCATGATTTTGTGATGTCTTGATAATTTATTTATTTTCGATTCTGCAAAGTTTAAAACTAAAGATGAGTAGAAAAAAGCACTATTACTACCAGACATTCCTGGAATCGTACAGTGTAGCGTCTCCATGTATTATAAAATAAGACAAGGGCGATAGGTTTGGCTTGTGTAGTATATGCCGATGCGACATAAACATTGCACATGGTGGGAAAACAGATATAAGTTTACACGTTAAAAACGCAAAGCATGGCGCTAACATACAGTGCCAGGAAGAAAATCAGAGGAATTCAAAGTTCTTTGCAAAACCTGCAAATGCTGATTTGGACGGTACACAAGCAGAATGCTTGTTTACTTCTTTTTTGGTAGAGCACAACATTCCCCTTACTACCGCAGATCATGCAGGTTTGCTACTAAAAAAAATTGTTCCCGTACTCAGAAATTGCAAAGAAGTAAACCTCAGCAATTGTAAAGGAAATGGCTTCTGATGCAAAATGTAGTGTAGTACAATGTTTACAGAATGCACAGTTTTCTGTTTCAAATGATGGAAGCATAGACACCAATTCAAAGTTTTATACCATCGTAGTGACGTTTTACAATGATACACAGGAGAATATTGTGAACTCTGTTCTTTCTACCCCTGCCTTGGAAGAAGATTCTACTGGATGGAATATAGGTAATTTAGTGCTTGCACAGCTTGAATGCAATAACGTTCCTGTTGAACACTGCGTGGCTTTTGGTGTAGATAATTCAGCTGTAATGGTTGACCATTAAAATGGTGTTGCAGCAGTGTTGAAAGAGAAACACCCTGGACTTATTGTGATTGGTTGCATTTGTCACTTGGTAAATTTATTTGCAGAAAGGGCTGTATCTGCTTTGCCAGCAAAAGTTGATAACATTCTTGTGGAAATTTTTTATTATTTTGAAAAAAGTTCAAAGAGGGAAGAAAGTTTACAAAAATTTCAAGAGTTCCACGATACAAAAATGAAGAAAATACTCAAGCATGTCAGCTCAAGATGGCTTTCTCTTGGAAGAAGTTTGTTGAGGGTTTTTGAACAGTGGGAACCATAGCTTAGTTTCTTTAAGGGAGAGGTTGTAAATGAGAAATCTAAATCTTCGAGTCTCACATCTTACAAAATTCCCAAACTATAATCATCATCCTGTTCAACCTCTGATGAGATATGTCAGAAAAACATAAATGAGAAAAGGAAGAATTTGGGTTCTGCTACTGATTCCAGCAAAAAGGGAATTACTTTGACATCAGCAAACAGTGATGCTCCTATTCTGCAGAATACAAGTCCTTATGTAAATCAGAAAGAAAAACTAAATATCCCTTTCTTCTGACCTAAATAAAGCATTTTGTGAATTTCTTTTAGGTGTCCTCCCAACATTTGAAAAATGGAATGAAATTCTTCAGTCAACATCTCCACACATTCATATTTTGAGAGAACTGTTGCTTGATCTTCTAAAAGCATTGCTATCAAATTTTGTGAAATCAAAGCTGTGAAACGTTGCTCATTATTTGAAGTGAACTATCACTCTATTCAGAATCAGAAAGATGACACTGAATTAGTAATAGGAAATTAAACATAAAATATTGTGAAAACACTTGAAGAAAAGGAAAAAGTAGTTTTCTGTGCATCTGTCAGGACTTATTTTGTTACAGCATGTGACTACATTGTTCACAAATCCCCCATAAAAAATGAAGTCTTGAAAAATGCAGCTGTGGCAAGAGTGAACAATCTCGACAATGCCAACTTTTCTTCTGCTAGCTACTTTGTGGATTTGTTCCCTTTGATTTTTCTTGTACAAGAAGGGGAAACTAGGGATGCAGCAATGAACGAAATTGAAAAACAATTCTCAACTCTTCAGGTAGACGACATTTTAGCCCTTAGTGCTACAGGAGTTAGTGATGATGTTAAGTGGGCCAAGTTATCCAGGATTCGTGGTGTTGATGGCATTTAAAAATACAATACAGTATTTATAATAATGTTGGATGGGCCACTTTAATTATATTTTTTTCCCAGGGTGATGTACGCCACCACGCAGCTTGTTGAGAATAAATGAAAGTGAGCCCACGGGCTGTGATACCTTACCGGCCCAGCGCGTTAGCACTGGGCACAACAACCTGTCCATTCCACACAGCAATGCAGAATGTGAGTGTGTTTTCAGTTTGGTGAAAAAAATAACATTACCCAGTTCAGATCCTCCATGTCTAATGACACTATAGAATCAATTTCGGTTTTGAAACTCACGTAATCAGGCTTATATTGTGAACTAAATTTTAGCGCAGGATTCCTAAAGAAAGTCACAGCTGCTTCTTTGAAACCACAGTGTTCCATTTCAACATGAACAGCAGAATACAACATAGCAAAAATTNTAATGACACTATAGAATCAATTTCGGTTTTGAAACTCACGTAATCAGGCTTATATTGTGAACTAAATTTTAGCGCAGAATTCCTAAAGAAAGCCAAGAAAGTCACAGCTGCTTTTTTAAAACCACAGTGTTCCATTTCAACATGAACAGCAGAATACAACATAGCAAAAATAGATAATAGTTGTATTACTCCATACTGCTCTAACTTAAGTAGGAAGATATTTTTAGTTCATAATTTTAGTGCAGATTTAACCAATTAACCTAGCAACGCAATACAGATGTCTTGGAGAAAGCTAAGGGTGCTAGTTACATCTTAAAAATTCCTGTGCTCTGATGATTTGTCTCACATTCCGCTGAAAATGGAAAGGTAATAAAATATTGTTGTTAATGTTATTAGTGTAGTAAAGCGTAATGGGCCTTTTTCATGTTAAGCGGTAGTGTGTATAGTAAGCCTGCATTGTTTAGTGTAATTTTTATTCAAAAATTTAATGTTTTTATTTTGTTAAAAAAATCTTCCTAATTATGATTTTCTAAGGTTGGCAGGTATGCCCATACAACGAAAATTGTAAATTTATTTCTTAAAACTGCTGATTTGAACACACATTATTGTCAAAACTAATATATTATCTAAATGGTAACACATAAGTAGCACACCCAAATATCTTTTTGCCACAGCTATTCCATCAATGAAGACAATGAATGTTTGCTAACAACGGCACACTTTTTTCTCGCTGTTTAACATATGTTTTACTTGGCATGCACCGAAGGTGTGGCGTCTTGCTTCAGTAATTTTCCAGAGTTTGTAATCCTGTTTACAGCTCCTGAACACTTGTTATTTTATGGAAATCCTTGTACCATTAGTTTTTTGAGATCACTTTTGGCTGCCATTGATACAAAATAATTTATTTGCGAAATCATTCAATTTTCCGGAAACCAACCAAATTAAACTTGAGAACTTAAATGTATTTTTGGTGCTTCAAGTCTATTACCAAAAGTGGTGGAAAAAACCTTTTTTCAGGAAGTAGTTGACATGTGCAGATATTACATGTCACTGAAGAAGACACACTAGAAAGGCACCTACAAACAACTGTACTTAATTAGAGCAGATTGAAAAGAAGTGCAAACACAACTGTGCCACCGGAGGGATAGGAAGATAGCCACCTTCTACTCACCATTCTCATTGCAAAGTTTGCTTGGTTCCATTGTACTTGTACGCAGCTCGCTCAGAGTAAGAGCGAAAGGGGTCACGCTAACTGCAACTCTACCTTTTCACCACCCTTGTGTCAAGTGTTTACAAGTTGGCAAAGGACCAACAATTAATTCAACTTATTTTCCTGCAAGAGGCCATTGAAAATATAATTTGCTCTCTTTAAAAGTTAGTCGGTACACCTTGTAGGCCTTTTTTTGATAACAAGGGAAGGAGTTATATGTTATTTTCGTACTAGAAATTATTGAACACCACAGATGCAAGTTTGGAGTTTTGGTGGGATAAGTCAATCCTAATAAGTCAAATTTGATCTGTTAAGTGCTTAGTTGTTAAGAGTCAATTCATGGAAAACATTTGACTGGATTGAACTAATATAACGTTTAATTTTTAATATTGAAGCATTGTAAAAATGGTCTATGTTGTTATAATTAATTTTACATATAAGTTGTTGGGGGTGGGATCAGAATTCAATTTATGACCCCTTTGGAGTAACTACAATTTTCCTTCTACGAAGGGTTGCAGTTTTGAGAGTTGACTGTGTGTGTCAGAGAAAATTAAAGAGGATTGTTTTTGTTTTATTTTTGAGACTGAGCATGACTTGGTCAATTGAAGAAAGCTTAGAGAATTAAGAAATTCTGAATTATAGTTGATGAATCTTAGGGTATTGTTTTGTGAGCTGACTGATGATTCCATTTTAATAATATACTTATTTTCAAATACAGTAATGTTTACTGACGTTTAATGAAGGACATTTGAGTGTCTGTTTTTATATCAACGTAACTTAGCAACTTGACAAGAACTTTAATTTACTTTTATATTATTTTATTTTGTTGGTGAGTTGAGTTGAAATATTTGTCAAACATCTTATGTATGTATTATGAAGGCCTTTAGATATTATTATTTTTATAATTTGTCAAACATGTTATTTATTTATTATAAGGTCCTTTAGAGATTATTATTTTTACTGTTTTCTATTAGACTGATTCAACATGAAATTTCACAAGGTTAGTTATTGTTTTTGGTTGATCTTCTTGTCATCGTGTATAACAATTTGTTGGTCAGTTATCTGAAAATGATGCATTAAAGTTTCCTTATTTTAAGTTAGTTTTATATCTAAGTTGCAGAAATTAATAAAATAAATAAAATTGAGACAGAACTATGGGAGTAATATAGGCTAAAAAAAAATTTTATTATAAAAATAATTGGGGTATTAGCATATAATTAAAATTATTGATTTGTTTTGTTAAGGAAACCTTAATATTCTCTCAGCAAACGTCTAGGAAAAGTGAAGGAAATTTTATTAAAAAATGTTGTGGACACTGTGATTACATATTAATGAATACATTTTTTGTTTATAGCAGTAAGGTACAAAATGCCAAAAAATTTCAATTCATTAAAAAAATTTTGAAACAAGTTTAACTTGATATAGCGTATCACTTCATGTTGTGTATTTTCAGGTTTGTTAGCTGTGCCAAGCTTCAGCACTTTGCAGTCTTTGCGGAAATCAATTATTGAATGTGGTAACACATGTCCTCTGACTCAGAAGCATCTAGTCCAGTTAGACTGGGTGTCCAAGGAAGATGGCTCTCACATTCTAACAGTAGCAGTGGGAAGCAAGGTTGGTGTGTTGTCAATGTGGGAATTTTCGTGAAATAAATTATGAAAATTTATATGCTAACAAGTTCATTTGCAATGTCTTTCTGAAATATTAATTAGAAAATTTTATTTGTGTAACTATTAATCCGTTATAATAATGTGTCATAGTTTTTTTATATTTTATACACTGCAAAATGTAGAATGTTTGTTTCTTTTTTTATTGATAGTATTTAGCGCAAAAATAAGTTCTCAGTATCTTAACTCTGGTTTTTTTGGTAATGCTGTACAACTTTTTAAAGGTTTATGGGTCATTCCATGTGAAATCAGCAAGGTGCTGAAACTGCGCCATTTTTGATTTTGATAAATATTTTACTTTTGTTACCCTATCCTGAAATTGAAAGAAAAACATTAACTTATATTTTTACCTACAAGTAGATTATGGCAGCTATTATTCATACACACTACAAGCAAATTTCACAGATTTCGGAGGTTAACGCTACTTGCCGTACCTTTTTTAATAAGTCACCTATTGTGCAGTTTTTAGTGTTATTTAAAAGCTTACATTACAGACCATTACACTGTTTATGTATATATCAAAATACATTTTGTATTTTCAATATGGCAGCCATTTTAGGCTAAGTAAATTAGGGAAAAAAGGGCCCTTAGCGGGAAGTTTAGGTATAGTCGTAATCGTTGTCATTCTTTATGTTCTTTGGGTTGCTGAACACGAATCTGAGGTTTACTGACAGAATTTTTGTCCGGAACATTGTTTTATTTGCAAAACCACTCAAAATTTTGGCACTTTTTTGGTTTTATGCCTATATCTTGGGAACTATGCGTTTTTTCGAAAAGACCACTTCATACAAAATTAAAGTAGACAAAATTGCCTACATTTTTCGTCCATAACATTTTTTTCTACGACCAACCGTTCCGCCGCTAGAGCGCACCAAAAAATGTGCAAAATTCCCAAAAATCGCAAAAACGCCATCTTTTGACTTTCTACTCCCGATGTCCGTGGAAACAACTGATGTTATGACAGTTTTGACCATGTATGGTATGGAACTTGATGAAATACACTTAAAATAAATGTTTGGCCCAAATTTGGGGCCAATCATCTAAATGCTTTCAGCATATGGGTGGAAGAAGTGAATATTTTAAGAAATTTGTCACCACCTGACGTAGCAACTTACAAAGGAAGAATACAGAACATAATTAACAAACTGAGTGAAATGTTATCAGTGATTTTCATTGAGAGAATGGCACATACTACACAGTAACATTGCTGCATAAACATGGAGTTTGCAAAACAGTGACTGTAAATTAGAGTGAAAATTGTATTGTGAATGTACAAAAAGAAGACTAAAATGTAGACATAGTAGTAAAATTTAATAGACTGGTACCACAGCTATAATGAATTAACCTGTGCAGTGATTACGTATTTGTTATGCGTAAAGCTGATATTGATGTTTTGAAGTAACTTGCCTGCACGAAAAAAACTCATATTGGCCTAACTTCAAATAAAGCAAAGGTAATTCACATTTGTATTCCTTTGACACACTTTAATTAATCACATTCAGAATGAAGTGGGATTATATAATGCACAACAAATAAATTTAAAAATGAACATTTTTTGTATTTTCAAAGGGGGTTAAAATAACAATGGGACAACTTGTGCCATATAGCTATTCGAGAGTATCTTTCATAAAAAAACTCAAATTTTTATTTTGTCCCCCACATAACTTTTTTTTTGCCTTCGAAAACAGGAAGTTTCCATTTTTCCAAAGTTGAAGACTATTTTTTTCTAGAAAGGAATTCTTTAACCCAGATAACTTTGATTGTGCACACTGTTCTACATGTTGATACTATGCCCACAAAAGGTCAGATCTCTAAATGCAACTTTGGTGAAGCATGGTGGGGTATAAAATGGTGTAAAACAGTAGTTGGAATGCTTAAAATACAAAATGTTTTTTATAATATAAACATACAGTTTAATAGTATCTGATGTAAGCTTTTAAGTAACACTAAGAACTCCACAATACGTGACTTAATAAAACGGTTACGGCTTGTTGCGTAAACCTCCGAAATCTGTGAAATTTCCTTGTAGTGTGTATGAAAAAAGACAACAATCATCCACCTGTAAGTAAAAATCTAACTAATGGTTTTCTTTCACATTGAGGATAGGAGACTATAAACACAAATTTTTATCAAAATAAAAAAATGCTGCAGCTTCAGTTTTAAAAAAAAAGGTATGATTTGATATGGAGTGATCCTTATGATGTCAGCAGTAGCAACAATGCAAAATGTAAGTGCAAGTACACTCAATTCTTGACACAGTGACTCTGGGAATAACAACCGTGTAAATAAAACAACCCTATTTGGGGAATTGTAAAAAATCTGGTTAAAAAAATAGAATGAAATAGTCTGAAAAATAGGTTTGTTGCATTTATTTTGATTGTTTATCATTGTGATAATCTTTGTCACTACTCTACAACTGTACATATTGGAAACTGGAAAGATCTGAAACTACATACAAAAGTAACTAGCACTTGTCTGCCTGCTCCTTTCATCAAGTTTACCTATGTTTACGCGAGCATGCCTGCCATTACTTACATTATGTGCTAGGGTTTGCCATGTCCAGAGACCACCCTTTGTGAGACAGCATAATAATAAAAACAGTGGACTGAACTGCTGGAAAGACGAAGAAAGATTGTCTTTCTTTGACAGGGTTGTGTGCAAGTAAAGTAATTGTACGTTCATATCCAAGTTGTATTTCCTTATGTGTTAAGGTTATCAGGTCAATAGGGGAGGTGGAGTCTTTGTGCAGTTCTACGGATAAAATATACAATAATCCCTCGTCAATTATTCACTGTTTTTAGGCAGTTTCTGGAACCACTGTATTAGAATTCTATTATAAGCGGTTTTCTGTTTTCTTAAAAAAATGGCATTTTGTGCCTCAATTTGTATTTCTCACAATACTGTCATCGTTGACTCCTTTTTTTTGTCTGGGGCAGCGTAAATCAATAAATACTGCCACCAGAGGCTTGACAGGAGGTAGAGGGCTGAGGTTAAGTAAATATATTTTGTCTCTAGTCAGTGTGCCACTCTCGTCTTCTCACTCCACTTCTACTCTGACTTCCAGCCTCTCTTTGTTTCTTGGTCATTAAAACATTAGGATGATGCTCATTTTTCACTTGGCTGCAAAGTTGCTTTATTTACAGTAGACGCCGCAGGCACTTGGAGATCATATATAGAAGACTGTCTTCTGTTTGGCATATATCTGCCTTTTAAAGTTTTAAATTATATTTACTTAAAGTTTGACTTTTTAAGCGCAGGTATATACTATATTTTGGCATGTATATGCCTTGTGCATATACAGGCCGCACCATGATTTTGTGGTAGTAAAACTAAAAAAAATAAAACTGTCATTTACAGGCTGCAGAAGGTTTTTTTAAACCCTGACGTTTGTTCACCTACTGTAACAACTTCCATTTGGTAACTATGTGTGCCCGTGAAGTGGCGATTGTAGGCATCCTTGGCAACAGCACAGTTGTGGATGCATGTGATTGATGTGACCTTGTGCACGACCACAAAAGTGCGTGCCCTTGCCAGGCTGTTTATAGCTATAGCTATGCCGGCATCGATTGTTTCAGTTCCTTCACTTTCTCTCGTGTTGTGTCCGCTTCTCAGATACACGAACGTTAGTGATAATGGAAAAGGAGCGAGCGCGTTATAATGCAAAATTTTATTTGAAAGTGGTGAAAAATGCATGTGAACATGGAAAAAGGGCAGCTGGTCGACAATTTTGCATTGACGATAAAAATGTACGGTGTAGGTGCAGGGAAAAAGATACATTTGAAAGATTGCCTAAAAACAAATGTGCTATGTAAGGCATGAAGTGTGAATACCCGGAATTGGAAGAAGGGCTGTTACAGCACCTGCTCGCTACTAGGAATAATGTATTTTTGTCACCACAGAAATGCTTTTGTTTGAAGTAAGAAAAATTTTAATGTACGAAAATATTCACATAACAGTATTTAAAGCAAGTTACGGGTGACTGCGACCTTTTTATGATGAAGCAGGATTTAAGCATAAGGCGATGGACGTCTATTGCTCAGAAACCGCCTAAGTCATATGAAGTAAAGTTGACTGATTAGTATCCTCTCTGCTGGGTGGAGGGAATATGTCCTGATGGCCTCTTAATTTTATTTTGCAGGTGTGCGATATTGAAAACTGTAGATGTGTCATTAGTGTTTAAGTAAGAATTTTATTTACTTTCAATGTAATATAATTTCGTCAGATGTTCATTTGTTAATCTTCTATTATTTTTGTTTGTTTATAAATTATTTAATATATTATAAGTAATTTCAGACTTCGTAAGAGAAATTCAGGTAATATCTTTCATGTGGTGTTACATTGTGTAATTGTGCACAAAGTGCTGCAGTTGGTACACATGATTTATGAGCTCTTGAGTATAGAATGTACTGACTACTTTTTGGTACCAACTTGATTGCTCATGATTTAAGTGAGATTTGTAACTCCTCACCCAACATCAGTAAAACTAACAGCTTATGGTGACTTTATTACCTTCATTGTGCAGTTCCTAATTTAGAAAACAGAGCCATATTTCTGTAGTTTCTCTCATTTTTCTAACATTTGTTGGATCTTGGAGTTCAGTTGAGTTGAGCTGAGTTTAGAGGTTTAGGCAGATCTTTATGAGGTCTTGAGAGCTGATGAGGGTGGAATGAGGTGAGAATGAAGCAGTACTGGAATCTAAGTGTGAGGGGATAGGAGACCCCTTAGAAAACACGCCGACAAGCAGCATTGTCCGGCATAATCCCCACTTGCGAATATCTGTGAGTGACCCGGCCAGAGATTAAACCCGATTTGCCTCTGTGGGAGGCAAACAGTCTAACCGCTCAGCCACCATGGTCCCTTGGAAGTTAGAAATTGATATTTTCTTTAAGTAAAGTCGTGTTACATTAATTTGCTATATGTAAGTTTGGGAATTAGGTGAACCAAACTGGTTGATTGTGAAAGAGTTTTAAACAGATACTTCATATGACGACATGGTTTTTATTATCTAATGCGTACTAAACCTGGTTTTTTCGTGTTCATCATGTTAAACAACAAATTAATGCTGCTGTGTAATCTGTCTTAGGTGATGTTGTTTACACCAGTGTCCAGTGACCTTGCACAAGCCAACATGAAGGCAATGAAAGAGTCTCAAACAACGAATAGACCTATATTGAGGAAGGCTTCATCACTGGCTGTGCCACAGTTTGTTGATGAGATCAGGCAAGCTATTTGTCCACTATTGATCAGTTCTCTTTCAGTGAAAATATGTCATGTGTCTCTAAGACCATCTACGTGTTGTGTTGCAGGTGGATGAAGCTGCGCAAAATTGACTTGCTTACAGCAGATGGCTTACCTCCACTTCCCATGCAGATTTCATGGGTTCGTGATGGTATACTTGTTGTTGGGATGGACAGTGAGATGCACGTGTACTCCCAGTGGAAGCCAGACAGTATGCAATTTTTAACCTTCCAGATAAAACTTTAAAGGAAATGTTTATGCTTTGTATTATGAAAAAAATATATATATATTTATATATATATGTGTGTGTGTGTTTTTTTAATTAGCTTATTAGGTTAGAACATTTCATATTGCGTGTGTTTAATACTTTTTTTTATTGTATTTGTAAACAGTACATAAAAATACAAAACATAGTTTAAAAACACTTGGTTCTACATAGTTGAACCAGGTTCGATTCCCGGCAGAGTCGCTCCTAAATTTCCACACATGGGAATTGTGTGGAATAATGTTGCTGGTGGGCGGGTTTTCTGAACAATCTCTGGTTTCTTCTGCCATTGCATTCCAACACTGCTCCATACTCACCTCACTTCACCTGCATTGGCTCTCAAGATCTTGGTGTTAAAGAGCTGCCAAAATCTTTCCACTCTATTACTTTCCGCAACAGTTAACTGTATTTTCATGGTTCAAGTTTATTAAAGCCATTTTGGTTAAGATTTTTGACGTCATTCTTACAGTACGCTCTTAGCAGTGAACCTATTGATCTGGAGTATTTTCTTCATAACAATCTGTATCATTGAACTGAAATACTAGTTCATAGAAAATCATTTATCTCGTGCTGAATTGTTATGCTATTGACATTTGGAAGCGCACATCTATAACCACTGTACAAAAAATACCATCCAAATTGTATATGTAATATTATGCATATCATTAGCATAGCTTACTGTTTACCTTCAGTTCCAAATGCTGATTTATTGTCATCTGATTTTGTTAAGTATTACTTTCCATTTTTTTGTACACTACCTTTATAATAACTAACATTTTTGTGAAGCCTAATGTCAAACCATTATTTGTACATTCCATTCCTATGGTGCACATGTCCTCAACCAAAGTCGGTGATTTCCACATTTGAGGTACAAAGTCACGACTGAAATATTTTGTGTAACTATAATTTATAAGTTTTCATTAGAGATGGTGAAAATATTATTTATAGGTATGTATTTGCAGTTTGTTGCATTTATTTCATGTTTTGTAGCATTTATTTCATGTTTTGTAGCATTTATACATTTTGAGAGTTGTGACATTGAACCAGTGCTTTCCATATAAGATCATAATTTTTCCTTACAAAATTGAACACTTGCACCACATTAGATGAAACTGTACTAGAATATTGACCAAATAAAAAGCTATCTGATGATAACATTTGATCTTGTTCTGGTAGCAATGTTGTATTTAAATCATAAGGAAAATTTTTGTTCTTCTAGGTTTAGTCCACATGGCATAAGCACTTTTTTTCATATAAAATTAAAATTATGGTATGTTGTTAATAACACAACAATATCTTGAGAGCAATATCAAAACATATGTAGTTAGGCTATTATCTTACAAGTGATATACGTCTTAGCTCGTAGTAAGATGGCGGGAGTAGTCAGCAAAATAAAAATACATGTACATAGAACTTTTGAAGNACAAGTGATATACGTCTTAGCTCGTAGTAAGATGGCGGGAGTAGTCAGCAAAATAAAAATACATGTACATAGAACTTAACTTTTGAATATGGCAGCACAATACTGCCGATATTTCAAAATTACACTTGGTTTAAATATATTTCTTAGAAGTATCTATGCCAATCTTTTGCATGAATGGCAAAATGTTATGCATACTGCATTTTATTGCACCAAAACATCAATCTTACAACACAGGTAACATCAATTGTAACATAATAATATATACCCTTAATATGTCGCTTGCCAGATACGTATGCTAATACGTTTAGTTTATACATTGGTTTTTCCATAGTTATAATAAAATGTGTCCTTCAAGAAACTTGTATTATAAATTGATGTGTGTATTGCTCATTTGGAGACATAATCTTAAGTCCATATTTTCTGAAATTAGCGAAAATAAACCAGTTTAATAATTAATTAAGTGCTTTTCATGAAAATTCTCAGATTGTGGGGTATAGCAATTTGTAGCTAGTAGAATGCTTGTAGCATTTACTAGTGTGTACTAAAAACTATTTTCCACCATCTCGTATTGTCATTTTTTATGCAAATAATTATTTGTGTAGCAATGGTCTGTGTTAATTGCAGTTAACAAATTGAGGGAGCGAGGACTGGCACTTATTCATCAGGAGTCTGATGAAGCCCAGGACACAAGGAACCTGCGTGATGAAGATCTCCGAACTCTTGCTCAGGTGATTGTTTATTATAAATTATTGTTGTTGGAGGAGCAGTGGTGATTTTAGCTGTGTTCTCTCTGGTTAGACTGTATTTTCTTGTAGGAAACTTCCCAACGAAGATTGGCGAATGTCAGCTCCATGCCTCACTTATCACGTGTCAGCTCTATCAACTTGACTATGCTTGACAGCAAGAAAAAAAGAGGTACTTTTAGAATAGATGTCTCTCTGTGTTATTTAATGATCTGATAAATGTTACAAAAATCAAAAACTTATCTCAAATTATGAGGGCTGATGGACTATTGAAAAACTATTGTTTAGCTACCAAAAATGATCCAACTCATGAAATGTAGTATGTACAGTTAAATGTGTACGACAAGTAGGTTTTATGGTTGACACCACATGGGGTATATATATGCAGTAATGTCCGACAAGAAACAAAGAAAAACATGGCTACTTGAAATCATTGTTTAATTGATATATTCTCATACAACCTGTTTACACTCATTTTAACTGGTACGTATCGTATGTGTACAAGCTGTTTTAACATCCTTCAAAGTAGTCTCCGAGGTTGTCCACGGTTCGTCAATTTATGCTACCCTACAGAGAACTGTTGTTGCCGTCAGATGGGATATGAGATGCAATCGTTCGGTCATGTGCACATTCCCTATGTCAGTTGTAGGATGACAGCAGTGCGAAATGGGCGTACACAAAGTCGAACAGCTTNTTGTCCACGGTTCGTCAATTTATGCTACCCTACAGAGAACTGTTGTTGCCGTCAGATGGGATATGAGATGCAATCGTCCGGTCATGTGCACATTCCCTATGTCAGTTGTAGGATGACAGCAGTGCGAAATGGGCGTACACAAAGTCGAACAGCTTGCATACATCAAGATAGCCTTATGCCACGGCAGCAATGCATGTGAATGTCATGCAGAGCTACGAGAAACATTGGGGAATCATGCTATATCCTATCGTACAGTGGCAAGGTAGGTTGATGCCTTCAAACAGGGAAGAGAGTCAACAGCTGACTTACCTCGCAGTGGATGTGCTGCAACACTCGCTGGACTGTTCTGGAATTAGCCCTGCATACAGGTATTTCTGCGTCAGTGCGCTTAATCCTATAGTGGGACTTAAATGTATGGGAGATTTGTGCCAAGTGGGTGCCACATCACTTAATTGAGGTGGAGAAGTGGATCCGATAGACATGTCATATTAATCTTAAACGCTTTCACAGTGACGATAATGGCATGCTGAACCGCATCATTACCATTGATGAAACATGGCCATGAGCATATGAACCCTAACCGAAGTGACAGTTCAGTGAATGGTGTCATTCTGGACCACCACAAATACACGAGCTATGACAAAACCCGTCACCCACAAAGCTGATGATCATTTTGGCATATTACAGTCAAGCTGTTTTAGCGTGTCAGCCTGTTCATGAGGGCTGTACTGTAAATGCGCAATACTACCTATCATGTCTGCGGTACCATCTTCATTGTGTGGTTCGAGAGAAATGTTCTGAACTGTTTAGCAACACTGTAGTCTTACATGACCTACCTAGACCTCATACAGCAGGTAGCGTTACATGTTGTTTATGGCATTGAGGATGGGAGATGTTGCCACACCCTCCCTATTCACCTGATCTTAATCCATGTGACTACAATCTTATTCCCAAAGTGAAGAAGCCATTGCGTGGTAAACACTTTGCCAACAAACAAGACATCGTCACAGCATTTCTATGAGAGGTAGCGCACATTGATGGATCTCATGCAGCCGATGGTATTTCCTGTCTGTCTCATCGCTGGCAACGAACTGTGGACAATCTTAGTAACTATTTTGAAGGATGTTGAACAGCTTGTACAAGTGCAATACGTACCCATTCAAATGAATGTATACAGGTTGTACAAGAATAAATCAATGAAACTGTGATTTCAAGCATCCATGTTTGTCTTTGTTCCTTGCCGGACATTCCTGGATCCAAACCCCATGTGCAGTCACTTTTAATACTTACTTGTCGTATACTTTCAACTGTACAAAGTACATTTTTTGGGTTGCATAATTTTCAGAAGATAAACAATAGTTTACATGACTTCTGAAACAACCGTTTTACATCGGCGATATGTACTAATAACAAGTTCACACCCTTTCATTATTTAATTAAATTTCATCTACTTCAGTTTCTAAAATTGTTATTTAAAAGCGAAAAATTCTGGTTTTTTGGGCATGTTTTATGTTAAGAACTTATGTATTTAAATTTTATCCATAATTAATTTGAATAAATAGTTGTGGTCACCATGTTGTCAATATTTATATCACTGATAACATTGACGGTTTGCCCATTTTCAAACTGTTTGAGGTTACGCAAATTTATGATTTTAAGCTATTTTATTTTAATAGTTAAATGTTATGTCAAATAACACCGTAATATTAAGTTGGAGTAAGTTGATTTATTAGTTTATTGGATGGACCACTCTGTGCTTATGAGAGATTTTTGAAAGGCTAATACAATTGATATTTCAAACTTTTTAATATTTAATTAATCAGGTGAGCATTCTTCAGCCATTAATTTAGCTAAGCTACTTGTTTCACAAGATAGCTGCAAATTGTAAAATCTTACATAAAGTATGACACTGTAACTTGGTCTTTGAATGGTGAGTTAAGGTGATGGCCACCATCCACTTCTTCATGGACATTCTTTACACAGGTCTGCAAAGTCGTAGAAACTTATCTCAAAATTTGTGCTACATTTATAGGCTCTTGGGATGCTGAATACATTCAATTTTGAATTTTGCGACCCCAGGCATAGCGACCCTTTTAAAGTAACAACCTTTTTCTCAGGAACTGTAAAAAATTTGGTTGAAAAAAATAGAAGATTCAAGTGAAATGGTGAGAAAAAAAGTTTGTTGCAATTATTATGGTCACAAATGGTTGCTATTCTCAAGCATTGCACTACAGTAAAACCCTGTTATTTCGAACTAGGTTAATTCAAATTGTATGTAAATTTGGCGTTACTCGCCACCTGCGGTATACAAGATGGTTCGTAAGGTACGAGTTTCATCTCTGATGCAGACTACGGGCGCCTTGGGTGTTGAATAGTGGGTAAACAATAACGTCTCTCAGTGTTTCAGTTTAAAAGTCTATATTGGGCCATAACAATTCAAACATAGACACTTCAGAGACGGTTCCCTGCAAGTGGTTATCCTGAAGGGCAGCTTTAAAGTGCTCGTGCTAACTGCTGCCGACGTTGTGGGGGGATCGCTAGCCATCGGGGAATGTTCGTTGAGCGACGACGCTGGTACTTAGCTGTATTTGTAGTTCTGGGTGTTCCGGCGGTAGGTTGAGGTCCGGTCCGATGGGCTACCCTTCACGGGCATCGGCTCGTTCTTGGCATTGTGGACACAGCTGGCTTCTTCCTTCTTCCGGGGATGACCCTTCGGCCTCGATGACTGATCTCTTCGACTGGTGTGACAGCGGCGCTTCTAATACTAACAATGCACAATGCGTCAATTTCACCCCAATTCACCTCCCCCCCCCCAGCCGGTGCGACGCTGACACAATCGTGCTATGACGTCGGCTTGTGGTTGCTCCTCTGTCTTGCTTCTCTTCTGCAGGTTTTCCCTGCGCACCCGTTCACTCGGTGTAGCGCATCGTACGGACAGCTGGGTTTTCTCTACTTCTCTTTCTTTCTTGCCCTAGTCCAGTCTGCAGTCACTCAAGGTCCCACGCCTCTGCTAGTTATCAGGTGTGCGCGCCTGGCTGCTAAAAGGATCTATAACCCAGGCTCTGCGGTAATACTCTCTGCTGAAGGCTGGCTATTTAAAATGTACACTTTTACTCTAACAATTCACTTAGTCCACGGCGTTTGGGGTTTGGCACAAAATCTGACGGACTGTGATAGGGCCTACTTCTGCCGTGGACAGCACGTTACTTGACAGGTTTTAACCTCATTTTTAGACTACATACTGTTATGTTACATATTTGAACTCGCTAAAACAACGGGGTAACACACGTCTTGGACTCCGTTACATTATTTACAAACATATTTGAACTCTTGTTACACAACATGCTCTGAGTGGTCCATCCAGATCACAGTAAATTTTAATTTATTATGTCTTCTCTCCTTCTGCCATCCTGGTAATGCGGAGGTTTTCTTGACAGTAGCAAACAAGTTGAGTGGCAGATGGCCGGTAATCGAGCAAGGCTGCCTGGCAGCTGTTACGTGTAGTGACATAGTTTCTTTATTTTTACTGTTACGGCGGCTTGCAGGCCGTACAAATAAAAAAAATCACTCTTATCTTGCTAGGCCGGAAACTCTTTTCGTGAGTTCAGAACTAATTTCCTGCACTTTTTGCCGCTTATACAGGCGGTCTTACAGTAGGCGGAAGCAAACACACAATAATATTGGTAAAAAAAAAATAAACACACTATAACTCGGCTGATGGCCTATATTCCTAACTTAACACTTGTTAAACACAGGTGCTGGCATCTGGCCGTTCCGAGTCTCTGGGACATCCGGCCCTTTGTAGTCGCACTTATGTTTCGGCATCAGGTCGGGCACCCCGCACTAGTTCTCTCAGCGTAAACAAACTTACCTCATGCCGCACAGAGTCTGTTACCGGGTTGGTCGGCTCAACTCCTGGAACTCGTGTGGTCTGTACCTGCGTCGTTCTCGGTAGAAGTCTGGTCCCTCCCGGCCTCTGCAGGTGCGCCAAGGCTGGATTCGTCTGGCCTCATTCTGCGTCTGATTAGGAGGCGGCTCGCCCCGCACTGGGACGCTGACAGCGTGTGGGGGTGAAGGCTGTGTCGCCATCCTTTTGTCTTGGTGTCCTGGGGTTATCTCCAGACTGCTGCGGGCTCTCGTCCTCTGGTCGGCTGCGGTCCCCCGGTACATCCTCGCCTCCCCAATGTTTGCTTGGGTTTGGTTCGCCGTCGGTACTAAGGGGCATCTTGGGGTTGTGCCATACGCGCTGCTTGTTTCATTCCACGCCTTCTCTTCCCTGCTACCTCGCTTGCGATTTCTATTTCTTCTTCGCTTGCACCTACTTTCTCTTCCTGTTTCCATTTGCTTCCTTTTTCTCTCCCACTCGCCTTTTCCTTTTTGCTCGACCCTTCGCTCGCTCGTTCTCGCTTTCTCGCCCATCCCCTTTCGTTCGCTTCTTCTCGCTCGTCCGCCCTTGCTCTCTCGTTTTCTCCTCAGTCCAGTAAGCGGGTCTCACTGGCGCTCCGGGCACTGTTATCGACCGGCGCGGTCGCTCAGGTGTCGTTGGGACTCTGACTGAGATAGCGTTTTGGTGTAACGACACTGGGGGCTGTGTTGTTTTATCACTTTTGCCCTCTATCTCCACGCCATTGTCCACCATCTGGTGGTATAGTGGCCTACTGCGGGTTTCCTCTGGGTCGTCTCTCGGTGACAGTTCTGGGATCCCAGGGGTACTACTGGAATACACTGGGGTCTCATAACCCATAGCTGACGAACATAGGTGCTTACCTAAGTTGTCTTGGTTGCCGCTTTCTTAGTCCCCACCGTGGGGGCAGACTCCCTACTTCTCCTTCGTTGGGTGGTGTGAGGGGGTGTAATTCATCGGGCTGTGCCTTCTCTGGTTCTGCTTCCGGGTATTTATCTTCGGCATCGAACCCTCGGTCAGGCAGGGGCCTGTTCTGGTCTGCCCTTGTATTTTCTTTGGGACAATAGGTGTAGGGTTCGGGTATAGTGCGTATCTGGTTCCTTGCCACCTTCCGCATTTTGCCCATCTCGTCCTCCGCCCAATACACATTTCCTTGTCGCCCTACTACTACATATAGCCCTTCCCATTTAGTTGCATAGTAATACGTGACTACCATCGGGCAAGTGGCGTCCGACGGTTGCTTGTTCTGGGTACTTACGCCTGATATAATGTTGTTGGTTTCTCCGAGCTGCCCCTGTTTTCCGGATCGCTGATGTCCTTATTTCTTCGGGGGCAGGAAGTTCTGTAGGTTCGGTTTGCCACTGCCACTCCCCGGGTCGTCGGAGATTGTATCCCAGTATCAGATGGCTGGGAGAAGTTCCAATGGAGTCATTGTGCCGGCGTCGCAATGTATACAGCATTTCACAAAGCTGTATGTCCCATTGATTATGATTGGCGCCCATACTTATGTGCATGCTCTTTTTCAACTCCTGGTTCTGGCATTCGGTAGGTTTGGCTTGTGGGGTGGTAGGCTGGAGTCGTCCAGCTTTCCGCCTCCCACGCCTCGCAGGCTTTCGTCCACTTTACGCCCGTAAACTGGGATCCATTGTCTTTTAACATGCATTTTGGATATCCCCATCGTGGGAAGACCTCTCGCTCCATTTGTCGGATAATTGTGGTTGCCTCGTGATTGGGTAACGGGAACTCTTCTGTCCACCTGGAAAACTGGTCTGTCACCACTAGGAGGTATCTCTTTCCTCTGTGTGTGCGTTGGTAGGACCCCTTAATTTCGGCGGCTATGTGGGTCCATGGCGTTTTCGGTCAACGGGGTGTGTATCGCGTCTTCGGTATTGGGTAGGCTTTGTTTCCACAACTAGTCCAGCATCTGGTGACATATTCTCTAACATCCCGGCTGATTCCTTGCCATGTGTACCTGTGGGTCAGGACTCTCAAGGTCTTGTGAAATCCCGGATATCCTGCGTGGGGGTGATATTGGTGGTGCTCGCAGATATTGGTTCGTAGCTCATGGGGGACCCAGATTTTCCACTGATCTTTTTGCGGGTGCGTTCTCGCCCAGATTATGCCATCTCTTCCCTCCTACCGGTCTGGATATATCCTCATTAACTCCTGTAATTCGGGGTTGGCCTGCTTTTGGTCTCGTAACAGCTCCTTGCTTTCGCGGAACTTAATTAGCTGTGGCTCCTTGTTATCCGGCCGTGGGAGTTTTATGGGAGAGGGGGGCAGCATTTGCTCCCAGTTGTCGGTTCCTCTCACCTGGTTGGGCATCTGCGGTCGGCGGGATAAGGCATCGGGTAACTCATTGGTTGAGGCCTGGCAATGCTCGATTGTGAATGAAAATTCCATTAGAAATAAGGCCCACCTAACCAATTTTGCTTTTGCGTTAGTCATGGTTTTTAGCCATGTAAGGGCCTTATTATCGGTTCTGAGAATGAATGGTCAGTCCTCAAGATAATAGCTGTATTTGCGGACTGCCCAAATAACCGCCAAGCACTCCTGTTCATTACTATGGTAGCTGCGTTCGGTCTCGTTTAGAATAGTACTAGCGTACTCTATAATCCGTCGCTGGTTTTGTGACTGCTCCTGGTATAGGACAGCACCCATTCCGGTTCCGTTTGTGTCGGTCTGTAAGATTAGGGGTATTTCTGGCAGAGGTCGGTAGAGCATGGTTATGTCGCAATAGAGCGCCTTTAATTCTCTAAATGATTTTTTTTGTGTCTGTCGGTCCACTTCCAGTGAGTTGTTTTGGGTAGGAGTTCGTTGAGGGGGCCAATAATGGGGGTGACATCTGCTAGAAAATCTCGGAACCAATTGCATAATCCCAGAAAATGCTTCAGTTGTCTCCGGTTCATTGGTACTCTAGTCTCCTCCATCTCTCGCACTTTCTCTGGCTTCGGATAATTCCCGTCCAGGGTAATTACGTGCCCTAAATATTCTACCCGGGTCTTTCCGAAGTGGCGCTTCTCCAGTCGGCAAGTCAGTCCATGGAGTTAAAATCATTCCAGGACTTTTTGCAAGTGTACCTGGTGTTCCTCTCAGGTGCGGGAATACACGATCACATCGTCCAGGTATACCAGCCAAAACTGACCGCTATAGCTTGTCAAAACTACTGCTGACATCATTAGTTGGAAAGTAGTGTGTGCATTCTTCAACCCGAAGGGCATTACGCGAAACTGTAGCATTTCGCCTTCTGGGGTAGTAAACGCCGTATATTTCCTCGACCCCGGTTGTACCGGGATTTGCCAGTACCCACTGCGCATGTCTAGAGTGGAAAATATGCGCACATCCCCCAGGTCGTGGAGCATATTAGCCTGGTTTATAGTTGGGGGTGCCATCGGATTTGTGACATCGGATAGTTGACACAAAAGCAGAGTTCCCCATCTTTCTTTGGCACAAGCACCACTCTGGCGTTATAAGGTGAGTCAGTTGGCTCCACTATTTCTTGTGCTTTCATCTCGGGTAGCTGGTCTAATATTATCTGTCTGCGGTAGGCTGACAGGTTGCCCGGTCGGCAGTATATTGGGTTAGAATCTTTTGCCCATATTTCATGTTGGATGGCAGTGGTCTGGTTTAATCTGCCGGCATGCTCCGAATACAGCTACGTTGGTGTTGAGTATTTGCAATAGTGACCTAAGTTGGTCAGCCCGTAGTTGGTGGTTCACCTCCTCACTGCAGATTTCTTGTGGCTTTTGCGAGTTTACTGGGGCTTCCCAGTTTATGGCCATCCTATCCTGTTTGCCTAAATACAGGTGCTATTGTCCGCAGTCAATTATACAACTTTGGCTTGTTAGCCACGGTTGTCCAAGGGATAATCTCTTCTACTAAATGTGGTGCGCATAAGTATTAGGTTTCCACACTTGTGGACACTGGCAACGTAATAATTCCTTCTATGGTCAGTCGTGACTCAGACTGGGCCATTCAAATTATTCAGGAGTTTTCCTTTATCCCGTTTTTCTGTTTGGGAGTTAGCAGCTAGCTTTTAAAGAAATTTCCGGTTGCGGCAGTGTGCAGGATGGCCTTAAGATTGCGGTTATTGATCCTGACTTAAATCCAAGGGGCGTGTGCGCCAGGTCTCAGATTGATTATGGTTAGAATTTGTTCCACCCTCTCACTTATGCCGGGGGCGACGGGCGACTCGATTTCCCGGCTGTGGCATTTCCCGGCTCCCGCTTCCCTCTCTGATGGCTCCCCTTCCCTATCTCAAGGGGGACCGCTATGGTGGCTTTTCCCTAGCGGCGGCTATGCTGGTTTTCACTGTGCGGTTGTCGCGATGAAGATTCCTCTCGGGGCAATACCAACACTTCTGCAAGAATTTCCCTTCTTCGCGTATAGCGGGTTTGACATTCTCTGTCGTTCGCACTGGGTGGACGGGTGTCAGGCATGTTGTAACATCTGCCTTCTCCTGTTCTTGGTAATCTAGTTCTGCTTCGCTCACTCTCTCTACTAATTCCTCTATTCGCGTCGCCCGCGGGTGTCGAAGGATACTTCGTATGGCTAGTATCAATAAATTTGTAATGATATGTAAGCCCTCTGCCTCGGTTTCTTCAGGAGCGATTCGGGAATACATCTGCGCTTTCCTCCTAATAAATATCTCCGCCTCCTCCTGCTTTTGCTGTTTTTGTGTGTAAAATTTTGTCCGTAATATGGTGAGTACTTCTCCACAGCAAACTTATTGTTCAGGCGGGTAGCGAACTGCTCCCAGCTCGTCACAAATTCACTGTTCCTATTCCACCAGGTAAGGTTGGAATATTATATATTATATTATTTATAAAAAGCTCCGGGTCTTCATGGGGCCATCTGAAAATTCGGGCAGTACTATTGCCTCAGGTATTCTCTGCTCTTGTACTAATTGGTGATCGCGGGCTTGGCCCGGGTGTGAAGGGCATTCCCATTCCCCTCGTCTTTGCCATAACTCGCAATAGTATACCATACCAATACACAAACATTGTGGACTGTCTGTGAACATGTAGCACATTGGGTTTGGAGTGTATGTGTATTGCGTCCCGGGCAATTAAGTAGGTCATAATGTGTCTGTTGCTCTCAGCAATTACGGTAGCTGTATTCTGTCCCTTCCGTCAGTCAGAACGTGTTGGGCCAGCCGATAAACTGATAACAATATCGCTGGGAGCAGCAGCTGCACTGGACCGTGTACAGTCCGGTTCCGCGACAAAGTGGAGCACTGCATTGCTCCAGTTGGTAACTTCCATCTGGAATATCTTCCCTTCTTCCCACATTGCTCGTCCAGAGGTTATTTCGGGTTCCTTCAGCTTGTGTTCCCTCGGTTCTCGCATCACTCCACTCCTGTGCTATTCTGATACGTGTATCTTCCATTCTTTTTGCCCGCCTTGTATAGGAATCTCTAGTCTGCCGCGCTAGTACACTCGACTCTTCTCATGTTAATAGGTTACTGGGCGCCACGAGATTTTGTTCTATACTCCTCGAAATCTGGTTCATCCTGACTAGGTCGGTAAGAGCCAGACCCTTTCTCACGGGTGTAGTCTGGTTCTTGTTTTCTGCCTGCACAGAATTCACAACGCCCCACGTCGGGCGCCAAAATAACTTGACGTTACTTGCCACTTGCGGTATACAGGATGGTTCATAAGGTACGAGTTACCTCTGGCACATTTTACGGGCGCCTTGGGTGTTGAATTGTGGGTAAACAATAACGTGTCTTACTGTTTCAGTTTAAAAGTCTACATTGGGCCATAATGATACAAACACAGACACCTCCAAGACGGTTCCCTGCAAGTTGTGAGCCTGAAGGGCGGCTTTAAAGTACTCGTGCTAACTGCTGCCAACGTCGTGGAGGGAACGCTAGGCGTCGGGGAATGTTCGTTGACCGACGACGGTGGTACTTAGCTGTATTTGTTGTTCTGGGTGTTCCGGCGGTAGGTTGAGGGTCCGGTCAGCTGGGCGCGCCTTCACGGGCCTCGGCTCGTTCTTGGCGTTGTGGACACAGCTGGCTTCTACTTTCTTCCGGGGCTGACCCTTCGGCCTCGATGACGGCTCTCCACGACTGACTGTTCTGGGTTCTCTTCTCTGCGACTTCACGATACAACTGACCCCCTCCTTTTCCCGTAAGTTCGCTTTTAACCCCTCTCGATGCCTCCCAGATCCTCGCATGTGTCTCACTCGTTGGTGGTGATGGGAAAAGGGGGGGAGGGACTGCGGCCATACTGTCAAACACTGTCAGCCCTTCGTACTCGTCCAACTAGTGTTGTGTCTGCGAAACTCTAGCTTACCTCTGCATTACTTCGGCACTTGTCCATGTTCTCACGTGTTTTGCTCGTGGGAGGGGGGGACCCGCGGCAACTGGCAAACACTGTCAGCCTTTTTCTCGTGTATCGCACCTCGGCACGTGTCCATGTTCTCATGTGTTTTACTCTGTGCGTCAGCGATTTGCTGGCTTAACTCGGCATTACGTCGGCACGTGTTAACTGCCTGTCCGCCCTTCGGGCCGGCCTGGTCTCACAGCACGTGTCTACTGGGAACCTAGCTTGGTGATGTGGGTTTAAGATGGTGGGGGGTGTGACAGCGGCACTTCTAATACTAACAATGCGGCATGCATCAAATTGAAGTTGTTAGTCCCCCAACATAAGATTGAAATTAGTCTTGCTTTGAAGTTTGGTTAGTTCGAATTTCCTTACAAAATTTAATTCAAAGTAAAATTTCCTCAAAGTGTTTGTAAAATTCAAATAATTGCATTGGTTATATTATTTCTGTGTAAGAAATTTAAGTATCGCAACGGCTGCCTTTTGTGTAGCAGCCGCCAGGCAGCGGCTGCGCTGAACAACACTTGCCACTCCTTTCCCCCTCCGACGGGGCTGCAGTGGCTGAGCGGTTAGTCGCCTGCCACAATGGCAAACCGGGTTCAATCCCTGGCCGGGTTAGTCCCCGATTTTCGTGTGTGAATCTTGCCGGATGATGGTGTTGGCCTGCTATTTCTCCTGCCCCTTCATTCCGACGCTGCTCCATTCTTACCCCAATCACCCTCATCGGTTCTCATGACCTCGCTGCTAACAGCCACCCAAATTTCTTCACTCACTGCCCCTCTGCCCATCCGCAGACAAAGAACTCCCTCAGTCTACCATTTACTGTCTCATTTATCCTCCTGCTCCTGATTTTTCTACCCAAACTTTTATATAGGAAAAATGAAGGAATTAAGGGTACAGAAGTGTCAAAAACAGACTTTCATGTAAAGATTTGGTCTTTTATTCCCTCCTCCCCCTCCCCACCTNTTTTTTTTTTTTTTTTTTTTTTTTTTTTTTTTTTTTTTTTGTAATCAAAAGTGCAATGCGAAGAATATTTAAAAAAAATTGAAAACTGTATTTACTCGTGTACATACTTTCGGGAAAAAAGAAATATTTTGTTAGTTAAACTGTTTCAACAATTTCTGGTGTCCGGTTTAAGTATGTGAGAAATTTTTCTTTCATTACATTTGTGTTTTGTGCATTGTACTGCCGTTGTGTGAAGGCTATTAAAAGAATGCCAGCGGCTGGGGTGGACGGCTTCCCTTTTTTTATTTGCCTTCCCTTTTATGGTATCTCCGGGGCTGGGCTGCTTTCTATGTTTCTTTCTTTTTTATGGAGGGATGTTTTAGAATATGACAATCCACTCATCCCAAAACAATAGTGCTGCCCCCTTCCCCTCACCAGAGTCAGAACGAAAAAAATCAACTTTTCCGGTTGCTTCAACCGCCCACTGATATTAGGTTCTGCCATGTAAAATGACTTACCTGCTGTACGGTTTCTATTTTGTTAATGTCTTTTTGCCAGTGTATTGCTGATGTGCTGAAGGGAACCACTGGCAACAGGGATGTAGAAAAGGACAATAATAGTGATTGATGGCAGTGACTGTTGCAAGGATGTGCTGGAGGAGTGACCAGAAAGGGTCTTTAAGTGATACAGAAGAGAGAGGAGTGATGACAAACTAAAAAATAATGAGAGGGATGACAGACAGTTCAGTTACATTTTATCATCCTTCAAGTACCTCCCAACAGTTTACAAATACTCAGAAGCCTTTCTTTGAATTATTTTACCATTGTATATTGCACATCCCAGACTTCTTTAACTGTTAAATCAAGCTTCAATTATTGATGGCTGAATAACATGACGTGATAACATCTCGCCACAAGTTACTAACGTGTGGAGTGTGTGCCACATGGTATAAAATTAAATATTACTTAACAACCACTGCCAGTTAGGTTGCTAGCTAAATTATTTTTATTTTTGCCTCTTCCTCCCCCTACCATGGTCGGCTGACAAACAATATTCTAGTGTCAGTAAGTGGGAGTTAAGAAAAAAGGGGAAAGAAGGCTGCAACACAATGATTCATTCATCTAATTGAAAGACAGAGCAAACTCTTAGTGGAAATTTTTAACCGTAAACTACTTTATTTATTTGCGTTTTGCCTGCTTATGAACAACATTCAAGAAACTTTTCATGTTCAAAGACTAGTTTGTATTAACATAAAAAAAATTTTTTTGGAACTGGAAATAATAAAAAGAACTGTTTTTAAAGTTGAAAAGAAGTATGCAGCACACAGTTATTACACTGTGAAAACACAGAATGGCAATTGAAAGTATCAGNTTTTAAAGTTGAAAAGAAGTATGCAGCACACAGTTATTACACTGTGAAAACACAGAATGGCAATTGAAAGTATCAGTTCAGTGGCTTGTGGGTAGAAGGGATGTGTCATGGTGAAGCTCCCCTAGCCACAGATGCACTGGCTTTGTTTTGTGTGCTCCATTTCATTCAAAGTGTTTTCNTTTTAAAGTTGAAAAGAAGTATGCAGCACACAGTTATTACACTGTGAAAACACAGAATGGCAATTGAAAGTATCAGAGAGGCAAGTTGCAGACGGAAAGACTGCGCGCCAGTTCAGTGGCTTGTGGGTAGAAGGGATGTGTCATGGTGAAGCTCCCCTAGCCACAGATGCACTGGCTTTGTTTTGTGTGCTCCATTTCATTCAAAGTGTTTTCCATTCTACAAAAGAAAAAAATTTTTGGGAGAGCGCGCGCGCACCAGTGCTTACTTTGCCACCGGCAATTACCCCAATACATCAGCATGCATAAACGCCTGAAGTTCTGTGTGATGTATCACCGGTGGTGTTTGGGAGGCTTCATTTTTGGGAATTAATACTAATGTTATTACTGTTTTTTAAGGAAAATAAGAGATTCCCTCACCAATTAAATATTCATAGTAAATACTTTTTTTGATAAATTGGATGTTAGGGTTGTGCGAAGCTTTGCATTTTTGAAGTTGAATCAAAGACTTTTGTACCTTCGATTTCAGCTTTGAATAGAAAATCTTCGAGTGAAAAGTTGAAGATTTTTGCCAAGTGTTTTTTCCACGGAAACTATTATCAAAACCAGCAGCCACTATCATTAATAAGAGAGTGCAGATATTCGTAAAGTTGCAAATAGTAATTTACGAATTATTCACATTCGAACTTCGAATATCTTATGCAAAAATTGTGAATAATTTGCATTCTCATAGGAGTGTTTGTACAACTGTGCCAGCCTTTCTAAAGTTTTCCCTTGGAAGGAAGCACCACCTCAATGGAAAAGATGCTCAACTTACACTGTTTTTCAAACAAAGTTTGAAGTTTTTATCCCAAGCTCCACCCTGCTGAGATAATCTACCAGCTTGACATTGAGGAGGGTCCATCCCATCCAGGGTCCATTAGCCATGAAGGGGAGGGAGTGAATGGTTTTACAGCTGCACACTTTCCTTTGTCTCTTTCTTTCTCTTTCTCCCTCTCTCTTGTTTGGTGAACAAGTACATACCACAGTGCCACAGCTGATAGGTCTTTTTGGAAGAACTGCACACTTCCCTTGTAAGCAATGAAAATGGCTCAACTCTCTTACTCTGAGGCCCTAATGCCACCACCATCCAGCAATTTACTATCTAGCCTGACATTGACAAGGCTCCTTGGAGGAGGAAAGAGAAGAGGCCAAATGTTGATAGCCACCGGCTGAAATCACTGTGAGGTGGTGGTGCCAAATGGAACTGGATATATGGAGTAGGGTGGTTTTTATAAAGTTTGTAGGTATCTAAATGTATAATGATTACATTCTTGCAGATTTTGATATTTCAGTTTTTCAGCAGTACAAGATTAGGATATGTTTTATTCCATTGCTCAGTGTCTTAGTCGCCATACATTTTTTTTGGCAGCAGTACAAATGAGTTGAATACACTTGAATGAGTTCAATATTCTATAAATTAATGAAAACTGTAGCCTACTATAAATTAATATATAAATTTTTTAATCTTTGCACTTTGATTTTTCTTTGAAATTCCTTCACATGATGGAAGCTTGTCTTCAACTTTGCTTCACATTTAAAAAACGACCTTCGCACATGCCTATTGGATATTGAAAATTGTGTAATTCAAAGTCAAACATTTTGGCTCCAAGCATTTCTAAGTATCTAGGTTTTACTGTACGCACACGTGTGTCTGTTCTAAGAATAGACACCTCTGTACACCACTATCATTGCCAGTCAATATCGTTGTCTGCTGCCCACCCCTGTCTCCAAGGTGGTTGTTTCATCACACGCAAACACAGTTCATCATGCGCATCACTTGTTTAGCCCCTGTGATTTTGCTTGCCCTTGCGTATCTCAATCATATAAGTTAGTCAGCACTTCTAAAGATTCATTTTAAAGACAATACGTCTGCCAGTACAATAAATGGGGTACAGTTTATCGGCACGGTACATACATTTCTGGCACATCGAGAGTCCACTGTAATTAATTCTGATTTTAACGATTTCATATAACTTCTCTCATTCAATTAAAAATTTAAAGTATTTAATTTACAGGTATTTATGCAACCAAAATAAAAAATATTGAGTACAATTTATTAAAATTTATAACAGTTAGATTTTTACACTAAAGAGAGGAGACGTCAGAGTGACAAGATAAAATGATTNTTTCAAGAGGATAAAAGTTGGTACTTATGATTCTGTCATACATACCTACCTGCCAACTTTTCCGCATTTTCCGGAAGTCTTCTGGAAAAAGCTGCTATATATTGTTTTCCGGAAATACTTACATTCTTCCAATTTTTCGTTAATTGATTTTGTAAAACATCATTTTTGCGATTATTTTACGTTAAAACACTGAAATCGTAGTGTTGTGACAATGTAGATTGATACTGATTTTGCCTGCATCCAAGAGATCACATTACGAGAGGGCGACAATTGATTTTTGCATATCTATTGTTTGTTAGAGTTGCATTTTTTCGTCTGTGGAGTTTTTGATAGCTACTGGATTTGTTTGCAAATACGAATACGTGTGGCCATTGATTTTACCGTGAACTGTTTCAATTTGAAGTCTATTTGAAACATGTTTTAAAGGATTTTAATACTGTGTGCGATAAAATCTGTATGTTACTACGTATGGACTGTGATTACAATGTGGTATGCATTATGCCTCTTGCCGACCATGTTTTTGTGGTATCTTGATAGGTTACTTATTGTTGACTCTGCAAAGTTTAAAACTAAAGATGAGTAGAAAAAAGCAGTTTTACACCCAGACGCTCTGAGAATCATACAGTGTAGAGTTTTCATGTAATATAAAATCGGACAAGGGAGATAGGTTACACTTTTGTAGTACAGTAAAGCTTCGCTATAACAAACTCCAAGGGACCCAAATTACCACTTGTTTGTTATAATGAAGTTCTTTATACTGAAATCAAAGATTTCAGGCATCGCAATTTGTTTCATCAATAAACCACTTGGAATTGTAGAAGTGAACGATTTTAAATATGCCAGTAATTGTAGTGTATATGACATTTTATATGTGAATAATCATACGTAAGTTGGTATGTACTACATAGAAACAGTACCATAAAGAGAATAAACCGTATATGAATTAAGAATACAGTACTACATAAAATGTAGGAATACCTTTCAAATATTCCAACTCACTGCAGCAAAACACCACCCAATAACATTCTGCTTATATAAACTAAAATGTTTTAGGTACATTCAGTTAACAATAAAAGTTACGTACATACATGAAACCATTTCAAAACAATACTGAAGAAAATGAAATATTTTAAGAACAAAACATGACACTTCAATTGATTTCAACTTTAGAAAAGAACTCTTTGATGGATGTCTGCTTCTTCATGTCTCTAAGTTCTTTAGTTACATCTCTTTCTATTTTTTGTAGTGATGACATGTGATGGGATAAATTTACAGATGTCAGAAAAAGCCTTTCTAACACATCCAATGCATTACAGATTTTGTCCCGTTGAGGACGTTTGATCTCGGTTTCCTCTTCTGAGTCATTGTCATCGCTGCTAGCCTGAATGTTCTCTGCGGGTATCTCGTCCGTGACAGGAGAGCAAGTGGATACCTGATTATCCACTGACACAAAATCACTGAATGAAGTTTCATTAATGTCAAATTTTTTCTTCATTTCTACCCAGGCAGCTTCACACTCCTCTTCTTCTTTGGTGCAGTCAACTTCCTGCGTATTTGCTGGAAACCCTGCCTTGGCAAAACAATTTGCAACTGTGGCAGGTGTGATTCTNTGCAGTCAACTTCCTGCGTATTTGCTGGAAACCCTGCCTTGGCAAAACAATTTGCAACTGTGGCAGGTGTGATTCTATTCCATGCTAACACGAGCCTGTGCATGGCCTGAAGAATGTTCCACTTCAAGGAATTTCTAGCATCTTTACCAGATTCCATTTGGCACAGAAGGAATTGCACCAGTTGCTTTTTGTAGTCTTTTTTGACCTGTGCTATAATCCCTTGATCTAGTGGCTGCAGGGTACTGGTGCAGTTTGGAGGGAAAAAAATCACTTTGATGTTCTTCAGTGCTGATATGTTAGCATTATGAGCAGGACAGTGATCTATAAACAGCAGAATTTTCCTATTTTGCACCCCCATCCTACAATCAAAACTCTGGAGCCATTCTTGAAATAATGATGATGTCATCCATGAACTTGAGTTGGCTTTGTATTTGCAGGGAAGGTGTTTCACATTTTTGAAACATCTGGGTTTTGAAAACTTCCCAATCACTAGTGGTTCCATTTTCTCAGACCCATCACTATTAACACAAAACAGAACAGTAAACCGCTCCTTACTTTTGTTTCCTCCATGACAGGTTCGACCTTTTACCTCCAAAGTTCTGTCTGGGAGAAGATTGTAAAAAACTCCGGCTTCATCACAATTAAAAATTTTTTTTTTTTTCATATCCCGAGATAAGTGTGTCAAGATTTTCCTGCCATTTTTCCTGAACCTCAGGATTAACAGCAGCAGCTTCTCCACATACTTTCAAAGTGGTTAAATTATGCCTTACTTTGAACCTATGCAGCCAACCACCAGAAGCCTGAAAGTTTTCAATGCCCAATTTAAGGGCTTCTTCTCGTGCCTTTTCCTTAAAAATATTTCTGCCAACTGGTATATTTTATTTCCTGGAATGCATTAGTCGAAAGCGTGGATTTCGCTATTCTAAATTCGTTAGCAATATCATTTTTTTTTCTTCCGTCATCTACATAACCAAAAATGTCTATTCCGGTTCCGATTCTACAATTTAAATATCGGTTCCAGTATTCGGTTCTATGTATTTTGAATACTTGCCTTTTGCTTGCAACTTTATTAAACCAATAGGTAAAATTCATTAAATGTTTTATTTAACCTATGGAAGAATTGAACAATAATAAAGTGTGAAAATAAGTTTTAATGTATACAGATAAACTTGCATTAAATTTATTTAAGGTTAGTAAATATGTAAAAAATTATTATTTTTTTACATTAAAATGTGATGATTGTGATATGTTTGTAAAATACTTTAATTAAATAACTAATGACCCTCAAATCAAAACATTGTGGCATGCTGTATGATAAAGGTAATCTACAAAGGTTCCTTAAAAGAAGGTCAACAGCTGGGTGGGCATCCAGATTTCTTATCTTTTTTTTTTTCCTTCTTTTATGGTGTCTGGGCCTCCCTTTTTTTTTGCATCTTTTACACAGTGACTCATTGGTTTTTTTTTTGCTGTGCTGGAATGTGACACCTCGAAAAAAAACATTCTCTTCTTCCTCTCTTACTCCAGCCCTTGGCCATCCTACCAAACAAAGAAGCCTTGGAGGAATGTATAGATTGGCTAGCAGTGTTGTTTACTGGAGAGGGCTGAGCTAAAGAGAGAGAGAGAGAAAAGGGAGAGGAGTGTTGATGTAAGAGCGAGAGCTGAGATAACAGACTATTCTCATATACTTCCCTCCAAACATCGCTGAACAGTTTATGACTACCACTCCTTAATTGTTTTTCCATGTAAAGCATGCACCTCAGAAATTTTTTCCTTTATGTTTATGTTAGAGAAAAAAGGACGCGCTATACATGAGTAAATACCATAGTTATTTTTGTAACAACAGAGTTTCGCCATTGCCGTGTAGAACCAAGAACCAAGTAATTGTTGTTAACCTAAAACCGGTTCCGAGTCAAACCTCAAGAACCAGTATAAATTGGAATTGAAGAACCGAACCGACCCATTCCTAGATAACTATTACAGTAAACATGGAATTAAACAAACACAATGTTTACATACTTTACGAAGTAACTCATAGAAGTCACTAAAACTATAGGTTGACGTAAAACTGTTGTTAAGTCACGGGCATAGATTTAATAGGCAGTGTTGTAATCCTGCACAAGGCACTAAGCTGCAAGTGTTCACTTTGCCGCACCACGTTGTACTGTAGTATCAGCTGCTGCTAACGTAGCTCTCCACTGAACCGCCGGCAAGCGCTAGTTGCATCAGCCAACACAAATGTTTGTGACCAAACTACACCACCAAAGAACTGCAACATCTATGAGAATACCAGTGAAATTGTTTATGTTTTCGTAAGTGTCCACTGCGTTTGTGGATGCAAAAATTTAATTTCATTTCCGTTTACAAAAAATTATTACCAAAATTTTTGGATTCGTGAAGCGCAAAAGGTGTTCGTTAAAGCGAATGTTTTATAAATTGACCGTTAATTTTAAGCGAAAAATTTGTACTACTGAAAATTATGTACATGTGAAAGTATACCATTTTGGCGGGACCAAATGGTTTGTTCGTACTAATGAAATGTTCGTTGTAATGAAGTTTGTTGTACTGGTGCTTTACTGTATGTGCCGATGCGACATAAACATTGCACATGGTGTGAAAACAGATATAAGTGTACACATTAAAATCGCGATGCATGTCGCCAACCTTAAGTGCCAGGAAGAATATCAGAAGATTTCAAAGTTCTTTGCAAAACCTGCAAATGCAGATTTGGCATTTCCACGGGCAGAATGCTTGTTTACTTCTTTTTTGGTAGAGCACAACATTCCCCTAACTGCCGCAGATCATGTAGGTTGCTACTAAACAAAATGTTCCCGGACTCTGAAATTGCAAAGAAGTATGGCTGTGGTCGTACAAAAACCTCAGCAATTGTAAAGGAAATGGCTTCTGATGCAAAATGTAGTGTAGTACAATGTTTACAGAATGCACAGTTTTCTGTTTCAAATGATGGAAGCAATGACACCAGTTCAAAGTTTTACCATCGTAGTGACGTTTTACAATGATACACAGGAGAATATTGTGAACTCTGTTCTTTCTACCCCTGCCTTGGAAGAAGATTCTACTGGATGGAATATAGGTAATTTAGTGCTTGCACAGCTTGAATGCAATAACGTTCCTGTTGAACACTGCGTGGCTTTTGGTGTAGATAATTCAGCTGTAATGGTTGACCATTAAAATGGTGTTGCAGCAGTGTTGAAAGAGAAACACCCTGGACTTATTGTGATTGGTTGCATTTGTCACTTGGTAAATTTATTTGCAGAAAGGGCTGTATCTGCTTTGCCAGCAAAAGTTGATAACATTCTTGTGGAAATTTTTTATTATTTTGAAAAAAGTTCAAAGAGGGAAGAAAGTTTACAAAAATTTCAAGAGTTCCACGATACAAAAATGAAGAAAATACTCAAGCATGTCAGCTCAAGATGGCTTTCTCTTGGAAGAAGTTTGTTGAGGGTTTTTGAACAGTGGGAACCATAGCTTAGTTTCTTTAAGGGAGAGGTTGTAAATGAGAAACTGTCATTTTCGAGTCTCCCCTCTTACAAAATTCCTATACTACAATCATCACCCAGTTCAACCTCTGATGGGATGTCAGAAAAACATAAATGAGAAAAGGAAAAATTTGGGTTCTGCTGATTCCAGCAAAAAAGAGTATTGCTTTGACATCAGCAAACAGTGATGCTCCTATTTTGCAGAATACAAGTCCTTATGTAAATCGGAAAGAAAAACTAAATATCCCTTTCTTCTGACCTAAATAAAGCATTTTGTGAATTTCTTTTAGGTGTCCTCCCAACATTTGAAAAATGGAATGAAATTCTTCAGTCAACATCTCCACACATTCATATTTTGAGAGAACTGTTGCTTGATCTTCTAAAAGCATTGCTATCAAATTTTGTGAAATCAAAGCTGTGAAACGTTGCTCATTATTTGAAGTGAACTATCACTCTATTCAGAATCAGAAAGATGACACTGAATTAGTAATAGGAAATTAAACATAAAATATTGTGAAAACACTTGAAGAAAAGGAAAAAGTAGTTTTCTGTGCATCTGTCAGGACTTATTTTGTTACAGCATGTGACTACATTGTTCACAAATCCCCCATAAAAANGTAGTTTTCTGTGCATCTGTCAGGACTTATTTTGTTACAGCATGTGACTACATTGTTCACAAATCCCCCATAAAAAATGAAGTCTTGAAAAATGCAGCTGTGGCAAGAGTGAACAATCTCGACAATGCCAACTTTTCTTCTNAAAAACAATTTTCAACTCTTCAGGTAGACGACATTTCAGCCCTTAGTGCTACAGGAGATAGTGATGATGTTAAGTGGGCCAAGTTATCCAGGATTCGTGGTGTTGATGGCATTTTAAAATACACTAGAAATGTTGAATAATGTTGTCTATCCTCTCTTCCACACAAAANATTCGTGGTGTTGATGGCATTTTAAAATACACTAGAAATGTTGAATAATGTTGTCTATCCTCTCTTCCACACAAAAATGCAGAATGCGAGCGTATTTTCAGTTTGGTAAAAAAAAAAAAAGCAGAACTCAGTTCAGATCCTCCATGTCTAATGACACTATAGAATCAATTACGGGTTTAAAATGCAGGAAATCGATCTTATGTTATGAACAAAATTTTAGTGCAGAATTCTTAAGAAAGTCAAGAAAACTACATGTGCTTCTTTAAAACACCAAAGTTCCATTTCAACATAAACAGCAGAATACAACACAACATAGCAGAAATAGATAATAGTTGTATTACTCCATAGTGCTCTAACTTAAGCAGGAAGATAGTTTTAGTTTGTTATTGTAGTGCAGATTTAACCAATTAAGCTAACAATGCAATGCAGATGTCTTAGAGAAAGCTACATGTGCTAATTACATCTTTGAAATTCCTGTGCTCTGATGCTTCATCTCACATTTCACTGAAAGTGGAAAGGTTATAAAATATTAACATATTTAGTGTTTTAGTAATGTTATTATTGTGGTAAAGCATAATGGGCCTTTTTCATGTTGAGTGGTAGTATGTATGGTAAGCCTGCATTGTTTAGTGTAATTTTATTCAAAAATTGAATGATTTTATTGTGTTTACAAAATTTTCCTAATTATGATTTCCTAAAGTTGGCACCTATGATATATTATAACAGGAGAAGCTTTCTTGGTGTAGTAATTTCGTTGGATATCCTAAAATTTGAACATTATAGCCAAGAAGCCCAGATTATCTTCTGTAATTAGCAATAACTTCGGTACTAAATAATTTCCAAATCTAGTCGTGAAAATTCCTGGGATGACTTTGATGTGCTATGCTTTTACTATAAATAATGTATAAATAAATAGTGTTACATGCTATTTATTCATGGTAAAGTGATCTTATTGAAGCGCTCTCATTTGGAATAATATTCAATAAATATATTTTATTGTAGCCTTAGACATTAACTTTCGAGTCCGGTGAAATATATACACTATGTTTACTACTTACATTGCAGTATTTACTTTTAAAAGTGGTGGAAGGATAAAAAAATCACTTTTAGGATAAAAGTAACTAGTGCCTCAAAACTGCTCTTTTTACTGTGAACAGCCTATACAATTCCTGTCTTTATAATGTATTATAGTACTGTGTCCTCATTTGCAGACACTGAAAAAAGAAACCCTTCGTCCCGTTATTTGTTCACTCATCAAACTTGTGGTCATATGCACGTGGAGGTAAAATGTAAAATTGGGAGTAACAAAACAACTTCAAGAATCATCCACAAACATTAATGTAATTTTTATTCTGATTCAATAAATAAATGTGTTAGGAATTTTTTTACTCCTTGCCCTCTTCAAAAATATATGTAATTTCAACTTTAAAAATACTGCCATTCAAATATATTTTATCCTCATATTGTGTAATTCTCATACAGTAGTTTTGTTTCACAGAATAAATGTATAGGGTACTTCTTTTACATCAGGGGGCACAACTGCGCCACTTTGCACAGCACACACATATATGCATGTGCCACATACACACATCCATATGCACACACACACAGCACATGCAGACACATACATACACACAGAAAGATACACAATCAGACAATCATACATCCTTACACAGGGACAGACGACAGGTGACAAAATATAATTAAGGATGAGAATGAGAAGTGAATAATTACTGTAAAGTTTGAGATGTAGGAGATGAGAGGGTTTTTCTGCATGCAAAATTGAATGAGATGATATGTGTGTTGTGACACACATATCATGGAGAGGAAGACATTCATACTAGCGGGTTCATGGTCGCATGCTGTGTAGACAATTCATCAACAATAATTTTATGGTAGGTATGGTGAACGACTGCTAAGAATATAGACTATTCATTAAAGCAGTAAGGCAGTGCTATTAAATGGGTTTTCGCATTGGTACACTTACAACTTATTTCAGTGCTTTACGGGCCAAACTCGCTCATTACAAAGTTTCAGTTCACTTTATGTAGTCATTTTATTTATGTAATATTGTATTAAAAATATATAATATTACTTATTTTATGCAAGTAATGTATTTTTTCTTAAAAACTACATATTTGTAAGACAACTGATATTTTTTCACGGGCCTGTCTGACTAGTCTGGTGAGTCACATGTGGCCTGCGGTCTGCTACTCAGTTTCGCTGCAGTAAGGGATCCATGTACTAGATGTAATGAGTGGCTTTACACACAGGCTGCTGCCAAACACCAAGTGAGAAAATTGTTAGTCTGTGAAACAGTTAGCATTGCCTGGATTACACTTGACTCGACGTAATACAGTCTAGTCCTTTTATTCATCCAGCTACTAAATCATCAACATAAATGTCCCAGTTACCTGTTATTGTGTGAAGTATTAATACAGTTCATTATGTTATAAAAAAATAATATAAATAATGAAATCATTTTATACAGGAAACACGTAGCTAAATGAGTTAAATAACTTTTATAATTGTACAAAAATTTTAATTGATTCGACACCAGTGAATGAAAGTGTAACAGTTCATTCATTGTCTCTACTACACAGTCAAATTTAAGTATATATCAATGTACAAATCACATTATGTTGAACAGAATGATATTCACCATATTTTGAACTGAGTGGCTAATTAATTATCTATTTTCAGTGTAGCATTTTTTATTTTATTTTTTATTTTTAAAATAATGTTTGTCCTGCCCAGTTTGCTTGAATCAAACAGAAGTGGTACATTTTAGTAAGATTTGGTGAATAGTCATTGAAGTTAATGTTGCACTAATGAAAAAATTAAATAATAAAATAGTTATAATATATAGTAAAGAATTCAATTTATAAACACTTGAGGTAAAATTCTGTATCCAGAATTACCATTTTCATCTCCTCTCAATCTCAGTGGCATAGAGAGCATGGTCCCTTATTCTTGTAGAGAATTGAACATCATCAAACCTATCTGGAATGCCATTCAGCACTAAGCAGAGATCAAACTTCTCAGAGTATAGAAATATTGAAGTTTTTGTGGTGACCTGCTTTCTTTTGGCTATTGACTTTTGAAGAAAGCTTGTTCATATTAATACAGTTGTAAAATCCAGAGGTGGACACTATAACAGTATTCTACAGGTGTGTCAGTATTTGTGGCTCTTTATTGTAAAACAGACGACAATTCCTTTGTATTTTTAAATAAGATTGGATAACTTAACAAATTGTTTATTTTTAATTTAATTCAAGGGCTGACTGTGAAATTAAAGTAAAAGCTCATAATTACCCAAACATATAATAAAACTGGAACCTTAGGATGTGCAGTTTTTGGTGTTGTTTGTATTTTATCTATATGAAATGATGGTCAACAGTTTTCAGGAAAATTACGTTCCAAATATTACTTGATACCACGTAGTATTTAATATTTTTTTTTGTTATGCTGTGTTTGATTTATAGGAAATATATTTTATAAATTGACGCGTGACACATAGCTATACAATTTTTTTTGCTGCAACTGTGTATCATTATGTGCGCACCACCTACCCCAGAAATGTTGCAAACCCCGAATGGCTGCCACCCAGGCCAGCATTCCGTCTCCACAGATAAGATGGATGCCGGGAGAGCGGAATACACCTCAAGGAAGATAATAGTATAAATTGCCCCTCCTGTGAGAAGGGAGACCAGTCCACAACGCCAGCGAAACTGCCCCTAATCTCGTGCAGCCGATACCACCCGCACACTAGCAAGACCTGCTTTTAGCCCCGAGAGATGGCAGCAAGTACTTACGAGGTAGGACAATATATTGCCCTGCACCGCCACCAATGGCAGTTGATACCAGCAACGTGCCTTAGCACCAGTTGTGATGAGGCTCTCTGCTAAGTCTGTCTCTTCAGCCTCGTGAAAAAACACCCAGTGATCACCAGTTACCAATGCCGGACTTCTTCAAGCACGTGCTGCAGACCTAAAGAGTTGTTGTTCCCCCCACACTTGACAATTGCAGTCAACCCCACACCCCATACTCCCACATTAAGTCCCTTCAGGACTACATAGCTTCAATTATGGTTTAGTTGTTCTGACGGTTACTAATTAATTTCTCTTCTAGCACACCCTTCAGGGAAGGCTCTTCAAGCCGACAGGTCCCTTCACCTGTCTTTTGTTTTTCCCTTCCGTAAGGTTATCAGTGTATTGATTTACAGCAGGACAGTACAGGTCACCGTGTTCTATTCTGGACAGAATAAAACACGTTACTAGTCTAACCGCCATCTGTTCATCCTCGTGTGAATTTGTGTGTCCTTCCTGGTAAGTGTCACCCCTCAAACAAGAGGCAGGGAACTGCGGTTTGAGAACAGGTTTGCCGAATATAGAGGACTGCGGCCTGTCCCTTAAAAAGGACTTGACATACTTCACCCAAAACACAACCCATTAGACGGTCACCCGTACTGTGGACCAGGCATGCATAGGTACCTGGTTCACACGTACGGTAGAGCCACGACCACTAGCAAAACACACGACGAAAAGGCTAGATCAGCCTTGTCAGTTAACCCTCTCCATCCACTGTGTATGAACCTTCCGAAAGGAGTGCCAGGCCTGACAAGGTGGGATCTACCCCTTCTGGACTACACTTTAGCTAGGGACATCATTGCCTACCACCCTAGTGTGGGCGTGAACCATGACTTGGAGCGACAGGAAGGTAGCTGCTATCCTCCTGAGAAATAAACACTGCTTAACCAACCTGCCCAACCTTCAGCTACTTGACCCCCTGGGAACGAGCTCACG
>NQII01000101.1:1014783-1026631 GCA_002778355.1 Clitarchus hookeri | reverse complement strand
CGTCGCCGACAGCCTGCCGGGTTGGGAAACCCTACCCTGTACCTACGCCGAGCACCCGGCACATGGCAGTAAGAGGTAAGCCAGGGGCTCTGCCAACGTCATGCACACGCAAGCCCAACCAACCCCAGCTAGACTTTGTGCCAAGCCGGTGGCCTACCCGCCGACTCTGTTTAAGGGCACAATCAAGGTCAAGCGCCAGATCCTGCAAACCCCGCGTCAATAAGGTCTGTACCCCAGAGCCTGTGTCTCTGCTAACACAAGTTAAAGATCTAGTAGACACCGATGCTCTCCGGCCACTAAGGCCATTACACGTCCAAATTATGCTTAATATTACATATAAACCTTTTTTTAATACTTTGCAGTTATTTTTCCTGCTTTTAAGTATTCTTCTGATTTCTAAATGTAATTTACCAACCTAATTTTTGTATTTTGTATTGTATTTTTTAAATAGCATATTCACATTTATAAAGTACTAGTTGGGCCCGCGGCTCTGCTCGCGTGGACTGCGGGATTATTGTTTACCTTGATTTTACTTAGTGATAATTATGAGATTAATAATCATTTGACAAATATTTTAAATTTAAACATACTTTTATTTTTTTACATTTTAATATGTTGCATAAAGTCATTTGTTGATTTTTTCTTTTTCTAATCTAAAGACATATATTTTATCGCAGGGCCTCTGTGTACACAACATATCTCGTTTCTTTTATTGGGCGCAAGTACATACAAATTGCTACTGCAACTGATACGCGAACTTGCGACATGTGAAATGCATGGCTGTCGGAGGTCAACTCTAGCAACTTTCAGGGTTTGGCCTTATGACTTATTTATAGTCATAGCAAAACTAACCCTGATCAGAAATTGAATACGCTTAAACTGGAAAGGTAAATCCATTGGAATCATGGGTATTAAGATTTTTTCGCCAGTACCAGTGCCACTCATAATAGTTGCCTCAATAACATAATCCCTCAAACTGTTTACTTGTAAGCGAGTGCCATTGCACAATTTTGGAGGGCTTACGTTCCGTAATAACATGATTGATGCGCCGATTTTTACAGCAAGAACGTGAACAGGCAAACCTGATGGATTAAGGGAATTCAAGAATTCAATCAGATAGTGGACTGCATCTTCTTCTTCAACAACAGTGTCCACAGACTTGGACGTTCGGGAGGGTGATTCAATCATGTTCAGGATCGTTTTATTGATGTTTTCGACAATTTAATTTTTTTATGTTAAGATAGCACACTCTTGGAACCATGTCAGAGGCTTGGTTGTGATTCTTTGGACGTCTGAGAAATGAAATGGTAAAAACGCTTATTAGTATTTCTCTGTTATAGACTGATATATGCTACCACTGAGTTTTTTTTAGGTCTTTTTATTTTACACAATTCATTACTACATGATATTGTTCCATCTTTAACGGTTTAGACAGCATATTGCAAGAGAGCGCGCTGACGGCATACTTTTTTCTGACTTGATTCACTATTATTGTCACCGTTTAGTCCTTATGTTACTTTATGTAACAAAATATATACTAAAACCTGGCCAAAGAACATAGGAATGAATTTAAAAAAAAAACACGTAAATCGCATAAGTGGTTCTCAAGTGATAATTGCACTAGCATACAGACAGAGAGACGTTGAGTTTTATAATGTGTGTATAGATAAGTTTTTTTTTTTCTTAAATTTTGCTCTGTGGTATATGACATAGATTTTGGTGTGAATGTGAAGTGACCTAAATTTGGCAGTGTTTGTTTAAACTGTTTGTTTATGTGGCAGGAGCTATTGTGCAAGCTGACCAGTTCAGTTCAGCAGACTACATGCCGGACTATGGATTATTTGAAGCCAGCCGCATTGCTTGCCCTGTCCTGCCTCAGTACCATCCGAAGCAGCTCATGGAACTCCTGAATTCTGGGAAAATTCGCTGGGTGAAAGCAATACTTGCCCATCTTGTTAGGTTAGTTCACAGCTACCATCCATTACTTTTTCTTTACAATTTTTCAAATTAATGATTTTACACTAATGGTTAATATATTTCTACAGGTGCTCCACTTTTTTTTTCCGCTTCATTTATCTTGTAGTATTTTAACTACAAAGTTTTCTGCTATTTTCAAGGCTCTGTTTTTTATCAACAGGGGGATTCACCGTAAATGCCTTGTGTGCTCCAATTAAATGAGTGCCGTGACAGACATTATATATGCCTCCACACGTCACCTGCTTCTTTCCATGACCCGGGAGAAACTGGCGGGGGCTGTGCAGATTGGTGTTCACATCGTTATCCTGTGGGTTCGAGGTCATGTGGACATCCCTGGCAATGAAACAGCGGTTATAGTGGCTAAGGATGCATGCAGCTTTCCACCCTGCAACTATCGTGTCCTTGTGAGCGATGTGCTACACGGGGCTCGTATTCTTGTCTGGCAAGCTTGGTAGCAGGAGTAGACTTCTCTTCCACTGTCCAACAAGTTACGGGGCTCATCTCCGACTTGCCTTTTTGCACCCGCCCGGATGTTTCGTACACCTGCAGGGAACATGTTTTGCTTTCTTGACTTTGCATCGAGCACACAGCTATCTCTTTCATGGCGAAACAACTTCTGAGTGTGTGGCACTCTTTTGATGGTCTGGCACATTTTGGTGGAGTGTCACAGGTGTTAAGAGACTCATTGAACTTTTAATATTCCTGTTAACATACTGCAAATGCTGTGTGATGGGAGTATGTCTGTGAGCAGCGTACTCCAATTTTTATATGTGACATGTCTTTTTAATGTGTTGCAATTTGTTTTTTTATTTTTGTACCGTCTGTTGTATTGTTTTTGTGTTGATTCTCAGTAGCATTTTATTGTTTTGTTCTTTTGTTATGCTACTGCTCTTTTGCCTCCTGTAAAGGTTTTTAAAGTGTTTTTTATTTATGTAATTAATTTGTGGGTGTTAATGATGATAATGGATTGCGTGGCGTGAACAGGCAGCACTTATTGGGTGATATTCGGTTGGAGGCCATATTTGGCCCTAATATGGACATGAAGTTGTGAACATTCCAAGAAGTTAAGGTGTGTCGTGTACAGGCCTCTCTATCAAAACACCCAGGGAATCAGCGGCAAGCTTGTGCACACACTGGTGCTGGATAGAGGTTGACTCTCCAGAATACCTACCTTGGTTTTCGTGCCTACATGTCATGCCTCTCCTCACTGAACACCAGCATGAGCCTACTCTCTGTTTAAACCTTAGCTTCATCATTGTGGGTTTTGTCGGTGGAGGGGGGGCAGGTGCAGAAGAAAGCAGTCTTGAGAACTTTGGCAGAAACTTGTTGGCAGATGACAGGTCCTGAGAATGCCCACGTCTGAATCAGGCTCCTGGAAGATGCAGCAAGATAGAGGGATGTTTCACTCTGGAGGACATGACCCAACAATTGAAACATAGTATCTTGTTCCTTACAATAGCCTCTTCATCTTAGAGGGTAGTTTGAATAATGTCTGGTTGTGTACAGAGAATGGGTTGTCTGCTGACACAGCAAGAAAAGTTATTTTGAATTTGGGTCAGAGTTTGACAAAAAGACTGCCTTTTGCACACAGTTATTTGTTGCATTTAATGGCACTGAAGTTTTTCTAGTGTTTTGACTTATGAACTTTTGTCCCATATCTTGGACACTAAACTATAAAAAGTCCACCAATTCTGTAACTTCAAGCACAGTCCTGAATCCACCTTTTTGTAAACTGTGCTTGTGAGGTTAGTGTTTTTCTGATTGACATCATGTCCAAGTGCTTCTAATGCTCTAGCATTCTCTTAAAATATGTGGACAAAATTACAGATTGATTTATGATAAATAGAAGTTGGAGTATTCAAATCAAGAGCCCTAGTGTCTCCCTTGAAACAACTTACCAGGTACTACTAAAATTTCCCCACGTCTGACAAGACATGATTCTCATTTATGGTGCCTTAGTGCAGCAGTGAGAAAATGGGTCATGTCTTTCCACTGGCTTGTGAATGTAGGCAGTTCGTCCTTTGCGAAAACAGGATGTAATCACAGAGCTAATATCAGATAATCCGGTTAAGAAATTGTTTTACACTAAAAAAAAAATTATTACTTTAAAATCTTTGTGCATTGGCTCATTTTGGATAAATTATGTTGCTAAATCACTAACTGTGGCATCAGCCATATTCAGTTGGTCGTGGAATACACAAAATTCCTCTATCTTACCAATAGTAGCTTTACTTCTACAACCTCTACCAAAGAGAAAACCATGTAATTAATATGCTTCATTTTTGCACTGTGAAACTTAAAATTCAATAAAAAATTTTGAGTATTAATTTTGTTTATTAATTTTACCATGCACAAGGTGTTTGTAGGTAGAAACAACAAAGTACAAAAACTGAATGTATAACGTAGAATATTACTTACCACTAGGGATGGGGTGACAGAATCTAAGCTTCGCCGAATCTTACGGATTGGAAGATTCAATTTATTTGATATAAGATACATTTAAATATTAATTTTTTTTATATACACAATGTGGTGGTGACATTTTTTTTGGACAACAGGTTTAGGTTATTTATCACAATACAGTAAAACGCTGTTGTTTTGAACTTGCTTAATTCAAAATATAATGTACAGTGGAACCACGCTATAACAAGTATGGCCTATAGCAACACATCCGCTATTGCGATAGTTATTAAATGCATTGTCATTTTCCCTATAATTTATAGGTACTTAACTTTGTACTTCGTTTATAACGAAAATCTGTCAATGAAGCCTTTCGCTATAGCGATAGGAACATTTGAATACTCTTATTTTTAAAATGTTTAAACACGTCGTATCGCAAGTGACATTCGCCCACTTGCCACGCATGAGCCAGCCTTTGTTAGTCTGTGTGGCGATACTCGCGTCGGCCGGAGATACAAAAAGAGGAACGGGCGGGTGTTGTGAGGGATAAGGAAGATGGTATTATAGTGGAGGGGATAGGTACGAATGGAAATAGAGCTGGTAGAGTGGTAGAGGCCAAGAAAAGAGGGGTACGCTAGAACAAGAGCCAAAGGGGGGGTGGGGAATGGAATGGTGGCGGCAAGATGCTAGCACCCTTTATGCTGTACTGTCTAGGTGGTTGACTACTTTAGTTTAGTTGTTAAATAAAATGGTAATTTTGAATATTGCAGGGTTTTTATATTATTAAAAACTAAATTTATATGCCAAAGTTTGTTATAAAGTTGTCTTCGATCGTAAGGGCGTGACCCGGGAAAAGTTTTGTAATTGAAAAAAGTTCTTTCATAATCGGTGATTTTTGTTGTGCAAAAACGGGAATTTGAATATTGCAGGTTTTAAAAGTATTAAAAATGGATTTTAAATGCCGGAGTTTCTTATAAAAATTTTGTAAATCGTAAAGGCATGACCCGAGAAAAGTTTTGAAATTTTAAAATAAGTTTTTCATAAACTGTGATTTTAAGTTGCTGTTTTAAGTAGAAATACTATTGAAAGTTTACTAGTGTGTTATTTTGTATGTTGAGGGGTTGATTTGGTTAAATTACACTTATTTCCTCATGGGTGTGTCACTCTACCGAGCGAGGAAAAGTTTGTTTGGAAACTTGGCTTTAAAATATTTTAAGTCGCGAAAAGACGTGTAATTAATGATTGAAAACAGTTTGTTTGGTTATTATTCTTTCAATAATATTTTAAAACAATAATTAGTTTTGAGAAAAAAAGCTTGAAAAAAAAAATTGTGATTTAATGTAAGATGAAAGGTACCCTACACCCTACGGTCATTAAAAGATCTTTAACAACTGCTGCAGGCTGCCAGTTTTAGCTTTCTTTTACGCCTTGCGGGTTTTTTTTGCAGTGTTGGAATGTCGCCCCTAAAAAAAAATGTTGTGTCGCCTCTTTCTTCTCAACCTGAGACGCTGGATATCCTCTGCCTTACAGGGAAACAAAGAAGGTTTGGAGGAATTTATCGATCAGCAACATGATGGTGAAAGGGAGTGGAGGGGAAACTTAAACATGTGGAAGCTCTGCTTTGAGGCCTGACAGGTTTGTAAAATGTTGGGTGAAGGGAGGAGAGACAGGAGAAGAAGAGGTAGGTGAAAGAGAGAGACAAGGAGTGAAGTAGTGCGTTCATTGGTAGGCAACTAACTCCATACCGCAACCCGAAAATTTGGGGGTGGGGAAGAAGAAAGGAGGAGGAAGAGACATCGCGCGCGTCTCATGGTGCTGTTCGTTGCCTACACTTCATATGCATAGTTGACAGCATTCTTTAAACACAGGATCTACAAGGGCAGCGCCTAAAAAAAAAAAATGGATAAATTGTTTTATAAGTCCGATAACTTGCTATAGCGATAATTTATTTTGCCATTGTCGACTATCGCTATAACGTGGTTCCATTGTAAATAAAAGTTGTTCATAGCTCCTGAACATAAGAATAGGATTTTGCACCCTTTGGAGTTTGGGTAATTCAAAATTGCGTAACATGTAATTCTATGTAAAATTTACCCAAAGTATACATAAAATTCAAATGATTTTTATGTGCTGCAGTAATTAAATTCTTGTGTAACAGGAGAAGCATTGCAAATGTGCATCAGGCGGAGAGGAATTCTGCACATAGCCGCCTTGCCTACAGACGTGTTAGTCGCGGGCCACGGGCGGTACAGAAAATCAACTGAGCTGTCATTCCCCAAGTCCACAGATAAAGAACCCCCACAATCTTTCTGCTTTTTTCTGCTCATTTATCCATCTCTTTTTTTTTTTGAAGCATGGCTGTTACCAAAATTAGTTTGTTCAACCCAAAAACTATATTCACGCCTCAAGAGGCGGAATCATAGCCATAACTGCTTTGCAAGAAACTACCACCACCAGAGCGCAGTGTACTACAAAATGGCTGCCAGTTGACAAGGGGCAGGATATTCAAATAACAGCAGCACTACTAGGAACTAGAATTCACTCCAGAACCAAACATTATGTACAGGTATGCTTCTTCCAATGCTTAGTCAACAGGTAAGTGACACAGTTTTACAACCCGTCTTTTGTTGGACAGCCTTTGTTGCTGCCTGATAGTGGCCACTCTAGCCACTCCCTCCTGTCCAAGGTGCAGAGTCTGGGGCCCAATTCCTGAGACTGTCGCAATAATTTCTCTAGTGGAATGACTTCATTCCGTTATCATAAATTTTTTAACTCAATAGCGGAATTGTTTCTCAGAATTGACCTGTAAAGTGTCGAAATCATTCCGGCAGCAATGCAGCTTCCGGAATTCTCATTCCTCTAGAGATGTCTCTGTAAATATTATTGTGCAATGAAGGAAACGTGAAAATATTCACTCCCTTGTGGTTATGTGTAAATACAAACAACTAAATAGAGGAAAAACTAATGACCATTACCACATATAAAATTATAATTTCTTTAAATATCTGAGGAAACCAAATATTAAGTTGGCACATGAAAACTTATAGGAATGTTGTGAAAATTAAGTAAATAATAACACTAAACAGTTAAAATATAAAACGAATAATCTTACATTCGCATTAAAAAGGAATTTTCAAAAGTACTGATATATAACAGAAGCTAGGCAGCTGTGTATACAAGTTTGTCCTCGTATATTGGGAGAGTCTGACACTCTAAAAAATATATAAAATTACACACATGTGTGCAGATAAAATTATATTTAAGTCAAAATAATTATCTACAGGAATATCATAGCAGAAACTAATTTATATATTTAATAAAACATAATTTTTGTAAGATTTGCTATAAGTTTTAATAAATTATTATTTTACAAATTATTATACAAATATTGAAGTTTTCAACATTTTCTTATAAGACTATTTTAAACTTTTATAAATAATTTATGTATTTTAATTTTAGAAAACCTACAATACAAACCAAATGAAAAAAATTATGTTAAATTAGTGATGGGACGAGTCTCGAAAAATCGTGTCCAGTTGAGTCAGCAAAAATTGAATCGACACTTGATTTTTTACAGCTGACATCAAACTACTGAACGTTCAAGTCGAGTCATGGTGTTTTTAGATTATAAGCAACAATAATTACCTTTCGTGTCTCACGAATCAATAATTTTACGTTACTAAACTGCTGAAGGTGCGCCAGAATGAAATCATTAACTCGGCTACATGCTTTGACACTTGGTTGATGAGATTGTGATATTCAGCTGTGATAAAATCAGATGGTTTTATATTCGTAACATGAGCCATTTTACTTCCCAGCGAAGGGCTTCCTCTTTGCTGCCACCCTTGGTGACATCAGATAATAGGACCCTTGTCAAGGTTGACAGGTTCAGTATCAGCAGGACACAAATACATTCAACCATAGGACACACTTTATTTACTTACTTAAACATGACAGGTCATACCATCAGTAGGAATATACATAATTTTAAACTTGTCATTAGTTTTTTCATCTCATTCTTTTGAAAACATGTGTTTAATTAAAACAACTACTAATAGGTAACAAAAACTTTACATGTGGACTGCTTGTCCGCTCACAACTATTTTTTTTTTTTTTTTTTCCCTTACCTGCCCTATTGCGAAGTATTAAGTGTACATTCGAGGTAGGGACCAGAGTTTAGGTGCGTCTCAGGACTAGGCCCCATACACCTACAGGACAGGGAATTTCATACAAGGAGGCATGCATCACGGCTGAGAGAGATTAAGGCAGCCGTGGCCGCAATTGGGGCAATGAACTGCCTCCCTAAGTGTGCCTATAGCTGAGGCTGTATCTAAGAAGGGGGAGGGGAAAAACGGGCAGACACCACAAAAACCCCTCCCGATAGGTAAGAAATTCAAATTTGTTTGTGCATTACTGAAATGCTACGGGAAGCAGAGGATGTGGAATATGGTCCATACCGTATAAGAAGGCCACTTTCTGACAGTCAGCGAGTGGCAATTTGAAGTATACAAAACAAACAAAGTGCCATTTACAAAATCCTGTATCAGCTGATGAACGAACGAACAAAAGTTAAAATTACGTTGGCTATTCTGAGTGCACTGCCGATGTACTTCAGAAAAGAAGAAAATATGCGGATAAGAAAGAGTTCTTAGATTTATTAATACATTTTATTTTACAAGGTCACAAAACAATGGTTGTTAGTGTTAAAAACTAAAATTTGTGATAATGTAGTTATGTATAGGTGTTGAAAATTAAATTTACAATAGAATGATACCACGTGGAAAAATTTTCTGAAGTTGTGCTAACTTTAGAAAGCTTTTCCACGTTGTATCATCCCTCTCCAACCTCGCTTTTAACACGTCCTTGATATAAATTCCAAAAGCATGCAGAAATGTTGCATTATATTGTTGAATTATTTTTTCTAATAATTTGATGAAATGACACGAATTTGAAAAATATTTCCAGCCCATAATATAAGAACAATCAACTTTAAAAGAGACGCAATCTGTTATTTAAAACCAGCGGCTCAAACTTTGCAGTGACGTGCTCTGCGCGCCATCTGTCGGATATTATGCGAGGTATTACCAGCCAGAAATGAACAGCTTTCCTGCGCGATATATAACGAATTTACAAACAGATGCCAATAGTTATATTTTTCCATGAGCTCTGCATAATTTTTAAAGTAACATATATTTTATGTACAACGATTTGGAGTACAAGTAATTTATATTCGGCCGGTAATCGTTCGTCTACGTAAATTATACGCCATATTGTTCTCTCGAAACCCATCTCCTTGTTTCCGTAGAAAGTGAGACACGCGTGAATAGTTTTTAAGTAATTCTAACGTTATTCCACATCACATATTTCCAACTCGAATATATTAGATATAACGTCCAAAGTGTGATAATAGATACAACAGACCGTCTCGCAAATGTTAACCCAAATTCACTGTCTCGGACAAATTAAAAAGAGTTAGCAAATATTTAATTATTTGCAACATTTTATATTTTTACTTTTATAACCTACTAATTTTTTTAGACATGTCAGTCTTAAAATATCTTAAAATTTGGTTAGCATTACAGTACAATGAGAAGTGGATTAGCTGACAGCGTGTTGATAAAAAATAGAGCCCCGACTTGACGGACCAGCTGATGGCGGAAGGATACGTAGTCAGATGTTAACAGTGGTGCTACTTTCGCAGAGCTGTTAAAAAGTGGCCTTCTTATATGGTACAGAATATACCATGCTCTTTAATTTGAATTGGAAAAGCTAGAAGAGAGGGGGCTGTGGCGTCCTTGACAGTGACAACGAAACAAAGCTAGTTTGCTCATTGCCTAGACAACCAGTAGTATTCCCGCACATAAATGCACGACAATACTACAGGCAGCTAGCAAGCAGAAACTGTGGCTATAAACCCGGCGGTGCAAGCGAGCAGACGCAGCTTCCAATGTCGAAGGGCTCATCTTCTGTCTTCTACTTAAGCAGTAGAATAACCTTCCGCCCAGACGTCATGGAAGCAGGTTTCCCATCTCTTCTATTTTACAGCCATTTGCCTAGTGCACTCGCTTAGCCATCCTAGCTGATTTCTCCCACTTACACCCAGCTGGGCATTTACTGACAATCAGGCAGACCCCATTGCTTTTATATCATAAACGTACAAGTCTCGTCACCACATCATATATTTTTGTACTTTTTTGTAGACATATATTAGGCTAAACCTTTTATCAAGTAAAACATATTTCTGCATTTTAAAATTAATTTCCGTATTGACAACAGATTTAACATGGTTGATCCAGCATCTGTGATGACACATGAAATGCAACGATGCGAAGTTGTAGTATCGATTCCTTTAACTTCCGCTACTTTTCATTCCGGCAGTCGTTATGGCCTTCTAAAGAATACACATTTTGGCATTCCGACATAAGCTACCGGAATGGAAGTATCGGATCAATCGGCTAGCGTAATTGAATTATTTCGAGAGTCTCAGGAATTGGACACCTGAAAACATCCTAGCTGCCACTGGAGCAGTGGTATGTTGTCTTCCTTGAGGAGGACGAAGTCGTCAACGTGGAAGACTCCTTTGTTCTTTGTCTATTTAGCACGAGGCTGCATCGTATGCAAGTACTCTCAATTCCATCTTTGCTAGAAGTGTTGAGCTGCTGCTGGTATCAGTTACCAACGTTCAAGTCTGTTCAGCCGGGTCTCCATTAGGTTTGAAGCTGGAACTGATGTTAAGGTGGTGCCAATTAGAAAGTGAGCTGGAGTTGATGCCTTAAGGTCATTAGGGTCTGAGGATAGTGGAAATAATGGAAAAGAGTTAGGAACAGCCTCAATCCGTGAAAAGTGTGTGGAAAGCTCTCAGAATTTGTGAACCAGTTGACCTACGACCTTCTTTACGTAGGACTTTGCTGACTTCATGCCAGCTTCCCATAGTCAAGTAGCTAGGTGATTTGCAACAAGCTGTGAATTGGGAGGTGTCGTCAAATGTTTTTGGAGTTCATTAAGGTAATGCAGTGCCCCGATACAGTCGACTCTTGTACCGATAAACAGTATCCACAGTTAATTTTAAGTGGTCCCAGCAAAACTCCTATACAAATAATGATAAAGCTAACCACTTATATCATTTATCAGATGTTGTGTAAATCAAAGTATATTTCAGTCCGGCCACCTAAGATTTCCTGCAACTATCGTTTGTAAGCTGTTGGTTTATGCAAATGTCTAGTAACTGGATGTGAAATACGTCATGCTCGCCATTGTTTACCACTGCTCGGCAGCTCGTTATCAGTCTTATCTCTGGCGTGGTGCGAGTCTGGCTTGCTACCTTCGCTATACGCCTGACGAGAGGGGTAGTGGTTATCTAGCAACCAGCATGGCGACCTAGCGTTCTCTCTTGCTGTCTTTATCAGTCGCGCATCTTTTTTCCTCCCTTTATGTGCCTTCGAGAGGGGAAGCTGTTGTCTAGCAAAAGAAA
>NQII01000101.1:993312-1014775 GCA_002778355.1 Clitarchus hookeri | reverse complement strand
ACACACGTGCTTGCTTTTACATGCCGGCAGCAGAGCAAATAAAGTTCTACTGGCGAGGAACATAGAAATTTTATCAAGATTATCCGTCGCTCAAAGTAGTTGCACCTATCATCACTTGTATTTCAAAGCAATTGGTTCCGCCTGATGATGTTATGCAAAACATTGTAACAAGGAATTATTATTTGCAAAAATGTTTTCCTTTGTGATTAAAGGTAGTTTTTCCCTTAAAGTTGGTGTTTCATTGTATCTGGTGTGAAATCAACAAGATTTTAAAATGTAATATTAATTAAACTCAACGGATAGAATCTTCAAGAATAAAATGATATGCCCAAGAGTATATACTTAACCTACCTACCCTTGTTGCCAAAATTGTTTTGATCGTCGAGCTACTTGTAAATTTCATTTTCACTTCCTGCTGGGAAATCTAAAGATTTGTATTAATTTATTTCAGTAGACACACATCTTTTGAATAAACGGATAAAATGTAAGGACCTATTTGACACCTTTNTTTGTATTAATTTATTTCAGTAGACACACATCTTTTGAATAAACGGATAAAATGTAAGGACCTATTTGACACCTTTGGTCGTTTAATAATGGGTAAGCACTGAGCCTGAGTGCAGTGTAACTCACAACACGAAAAATCAGAGGACGTGGTTTTTAATTATTAATTATTAAAGACCGTGATAAAATAAATAATTATTGCCTTTTTTTTTATTAATTTCTGTCTTAAAAGTACAAGTTTTTTTGCAGTGAAATATATTCATTACTGTAAAAGACAGACATTTGCCACACGTGCAAGGTGTCACAAACATGTAGTGGCGTGGAGGAGCAATCCTCTCGTTTCCTCCCCTTCGGCGTTACACCTGCCTTGTCAAAAAATAATTGACGTGTGTGGTGATTCGTTTGTTCTTCTTTTATTAGTATGACATTGATTTTTCTTTATTTTATTTTACATTAAAAATAAAGAGAGTGCAAGGAACATAAAGTACAATGCACAAACTCTTTCNGATTTTTCTTTATTTTATTTTACATTAAAAATAAAGAGAGTGCAAGGAACATAAAGTACAATGCACAAACTCTTTCAGCAATTATTAAATAAGTCAGGAAATTTCTAAGAATTAAGGAGTATGACAGCTCGCTTTCAGTGGTCTCCACTTACTAGGAAAGTTGTGCTTAAATTGGAAATAAATGTAGTAAAAGGGCACAGCCTGTGATAACTTCAGCATCACGTAACTAATATAGCTGAGAGGTGTGATGTGGCATTAGAGAAAGCTTGGCTGAATGAGATGTTGTACAGCAGTTGTTCCCCTGCAGGTAGTTTCCATTCTGTCCTCTTCTTTTTCATGCAGTAGTGAGATACCATTCACAGGTTGTCTTGTCGGATGAAGATGAAGATATCCCCCTGACTGGAATGTGGATCACAGTCGAAAGAGGGGAGGGAAGTGCTTGACAGCTGTCAGCGTTGGGTAAATTAAGGCATGTGGAAAGAGAAGGCTTGTGTGGGAATAATTATCTTGTGGAAGACTGCAGCAAGAAGCTCTTAATAGAAATTTACTAGTATTATTAGATATGTGGGACCATAAAATGCACATTTATCACAGTTTGTTTGTACTGCATCCCAATCGTACGTTTCGTCACTACAGTTTTATTTTTATGATCTTTCAGTAGCAGTCACTGTAATTCACCATTCATTTTTTTTTAACTGTCCTGCAAACACTTGAAGGTACTGCTTATGTGGGCGACTAACACTGTGCTGAGATTAAGAAAAACAATTTTTATTTTAAAACTGCTCGTCTTTTTTTTCTTACTTACAAACTGTATTTATTAAACTTTTCACGATGAAGATTCATTTCAGTTTTCTATTTCCTTTTGTGTACTTTTTTTTTTTAAGAATTGTGTCATAAAATGACAGTGTCACTGCTGAAGTCTCGTTGAAGCAAATTGCCAATGAAAAGACAATACACCAGTTAAGTGTAGAGGCAGTGTAATGCATGCTGCTACCGCCCTTATCGCTCCCTCACATCTCGGTCTTAAACGTGTAAAATACGTCCTTATTTNGTGTGACATGCATGCTGCTACCGCCCTTATCGCTCCCTCACATCTCGGTCTTAAACGTGTAAAATACGTCCTTATTTGAAGCATCCTTAACCACAGATGCACTAACAGTGTTTTGTGCACTCTATTGTATTATTTTTTTATAACACAAACAGCATGTGATGCATACGTGCACCAGCACATGTCTTACCGCCGGCAACCACTCCAATACATCAGCATGCATAAGCGTCTCATGTTTTGTCTGACCAAGGCGCCATTCATGCAATCTCATTTCCAGGAAAAATTCAAATTCTACGTGGACAAATACCAGATATTCTAATTTTTTCTATTTCGGGTAGTTTGAAGTCATTAATTTTGGCCCCGAACATTTTGAGATTTTACTGTATTACGGTAACGCAAAATTGTATCAAAAAACTAAATTTTTCAAAGACTGTATGAAATATACATTATTCCATTTTCACAAATATTTACTCTGTTGGCAAGTGCAGTATTGTGACGATTAAACTATTCAAATATAGCAGTAGATAAAAATTGTAAAATATGTATTAAGTACTAAACAGTAGTAACAATATAGTTGTTCTATGTTCCACATACTTATAGCAGGTTAGATTTTGATATTGTGGTCATCTTGCAAACACAAAATCATAATAAGACAACTATTGCCATTTTACGTAATGTTTAAAAATTCTGTCACTCTAAAATTACATTCTATATTGGAAAATGCAAGTTGTTATATATTTTAATTTATTCATTTGTCTATTTTACTCCAATTAAACTATCAGTTTTTACTGGTAAAAAATCCAAATTATGACAGCGATGTCACATGTGGGAACATATTGTTTTGAATAAATCTGACACCACAAAAGCCTTATGTTTGTTTTGTGGTGCAAAAATATCTTGTGGAAAATCATAAAATCAAAGATTCGGGTTTGGGTTCTGGATTCTGTAATTTCAGACAATGATTCAAGGGTGGGTTCTGATTGGAGGAAAAACTGGATTAGCCTCATCCCTACTTAACACACAAAATGTGTTTCTGGAAACAGCGTAACATGGCATAAGGCACGTTTTTAGTGTGTACATAGTATATATATATTTTTTAAAAATCACGATTCAAACAAAACACAGAATAACCACTACCTCCGTGAGTAAATAAGATGTATAATTTAATCTTCTGAGAAAGCAATGTGAACACACAAGTTTTTTCTCTCACCTACCAGACAGTGAAACCAAACATCTCGTTGGTACACAAACATACTGCAAACACAATAATAGACACAACACATTGTAAGGCACAATTGAGACATTGCTGCATAACACAGGAGAAAATCTTGCCTGGCAAGGACCAACATGTGAAGAATTCTTACATTTCCGTGTCATAAAATGTTCCAGAGGACCATATGCAAAACAAAGTGACTACATCTTCAAAACAAATTGCACTAACCTACATGTAACTGGGAAGTAAAATGTTCCTAATCAGCACTATATGTAATCCCACATTTATGGTTTCACTAGCTTGTGGTTAGTCCCATCACAAACTTCTTTTGCTTTTATTTAATGTAGTTTTTGTTTTTATTTTGTTGCAATTTACAACAATATAATTTTTTTGTGTTACTGTTGCAACAGCATCTGCAACCGCTTCCAGGATATTATTTACTTATTATGACATTTTATTTTGTTGTCCTCTTATGAGAAATTTTATACATAATCTATAACACAGTAATTTAATCAGCTTAGTTCAAGTTGTGTTACTATAATATTTATGGAGTTTGTAAACAGTAGCAACTAAATTTTGTAGGAGAATCTGCTGGCATTTTAGAAGATACAGAATAAAAAATCTGTATGTTTTGTATACAGGTGCATCTCGGGCACATGTTCTGTGCGTCAAGGAACATTCCAGTCCAGCACAGATGAAGAGAGCTTGGTGCGTCAGAGAGGATGGTCTCGTTCACGTACACTTTCCGTCAGCTACATTGGTATGTCAGTATTCCAAACTTTTTTGTGGTTTATTTAATGTGTAAAATTCCTGTGAATACAGGATTTTTGGGCCATGTTGTTTTCCTCTGCAAGACTAAAACTGTTAGTATAAGAATATATAAATTTTTTGTGTACTTGCATCTGGTGTTTGTGTGTTTTTTATTTTTGTTTATAAATAACAGTTAACAATACTTAGGTTTGTAGTATTAATTAGTAGTGTGCAAATAGTAGAATTTGGTGTTCAAATAATTTAGAATTGAATAGTAAAATTTTGAATAACATGCTAATATTTTCGGAATTCGAATAGCTACCAGTAAAAATTTCATTTCAGTTATGTATAATATAATTTCACTGATCAAACAACAAATTTTCCCAAGAAATAGTACTTGCATCTTCAAGTGCATTATAGCATTTTTACTATATCTCCAGAAAATTATCCAACACAGGAAATTTTCTATGTACAGTTGAAAGTACGGATTTATTGGTTCCGGTTTTCCGCTATGGAAAATGTAAGGGAAATTCAATTTATTGTCTCCCTGGACATACTGAATTAATGTAACTCTAAAAATTTGTGTGCGCTTGTGTGAGTACTTTTTTTATTATTTATTTATTTAATTAATTATTTATGTAACAAGTTATTTACATACCATTATAGTCACACCTCTAATTTTGCATAGATAATTTTTGTATAAAATGTGAGCCAGGTATGAAGTATTGAGACAGGATTTAGGGACAGAAAGCTCCTGAGCAATGATTTGGTCCTTCTACACTCAAAACTAGTGATGAGCAATTTTAATATTTACAGCTTCTAGTCGAGTTGATTCAAGCTGTATGAAACTTGAGTCAAGTCATGTTCAAATTAAAATTTTTGAGTTCAAATCGAGTTTGCACCATAATGTTCACTGGTAAAATGCCTGCCCTTTATATAATCTATTTGCATTTTCTCCACACTTTAAAACAGAAACATTTTAAAATCACACCATGTATGAATTTTTTGGTTATTTCCTATATATGTCTTATACACTGAAGAGCCAAAAAAAACTGATATAGGCGTGCGTCTGCAAATAACAGAGGCATGGAACCAATCAGAGTAACGCGATGCGGTCGGCAGCTAGATCGGTTACTGCTGCTACAATGTAAGGTTATCAAGATTTAAGTGAGTTTGAATGTGGTGTTATAGTCGGCGCACGAATGATGGGACATCACATCTTTGACATCGCTGCGGCGGGAAAAAGATCGTGAAAGAACGGTACAAACTATGTCTGACGAGAATCATTAAACATGTCAGACGTGCAACGCTTTCTCAAATNCATTAAACATGTCAGACGTGCAACGCTTTCTCAAATTGGCGCAGATTTGATTTGTGGACTGCCCTGCAGGATTCATGGTGTAAATAGCCTCCTCCATACCTTCAGACATTAGTAGAGTCCATGCCACGTCGTCTTGCGGCACTTCTGCATGCTCGGGGGGCCCTACACGTTATTAGGCAGGTGTACCAGTTTTTTTGGCTCTTTAGTGTATAACAAGCATTTTATACGATTGTTAATGTTTAAAACAATTCCTTATTTTCGGTTAAACTGAACTTTAACTTTTATATTGACCGTAAGTTATAATATTTCAATTATAATTAATATGATTAAAAACAGAAAATAGGTGTGTTGGTAACGTCTAGTAAAAAATAGTTCTTGTGCAAATTATTATTACATTGATTGCGCACAAATGCAGTGTTCACTGTCCCTGTGATGTAGCTTAATATTGTTGACTCAGTTAAGCTTTGTTTGCATGAGGCGGAGGAATATCCTGGAAGTAGAACTCTTTAGGGGGGCTTCAGAAAAGTTGGAAGTTACTGGAATGGACTATAACTTCCTTCTCCTCTTATAGTTATGGTTTACTTAGGGAAATGTTTGGGACTAGTTTCAACCAATAAGAATATTCATTTGCTCGGTTAAAAGATTTACAGCGCTGCCTACGAGTGCATGACTATGGGATGTAGAAAATGTTTAGAATGAATGAAAATGTCAGTCACTTGATGCTGATGGAAAAATAATTATGTTTAAAAGTGTCTCGAGTGAAGTGGGAAGCTAGCTTTAAGTCTGGTCTGTCTGCATGTTGCTGAGAGAGGGGCAAGCAGTTCACATTAAAAGTTTTTCTTTGTTAATAGTTCGTTTTTTATGTATATCTTTTTAAAACAGTAATTATGAGAAAAATAATTGCAAATGTAACGTACCTATGCATATTTCTACTGAAGATGCAACGTGCAACGAGATAAAGAGGCTTTTCATCTTTGAATACGTCGTGTGGTTGTATGTGTTTGTATTCTCCTGCAACTGTACCTGTGGAAGTCGCCCGCAGTGGGGTTAACCAGTCAGCAAGAGAGAGGAAGTGGCGTGTCATGACTCATCAACTTTTATTGCTGCGGAAGATCACAAACAACAGCATAGCGTCAACACATGTAGCTGAGTTGTTATCATTACGACGCAACTCTAATCGCTCGGCAATATAAAATTATTGATTCGCGAAACACAAAAAGTTATTGTTAGGTGCAAATATTTGTTTGCGTTTAACTTGAAATCAGTGTATCTCGACTTACATGTTCAGTCGCTTGATGCCTGCTGGGAAAAAACTCGACTCGAATGACGAGTTGATCTTTGTTAGTTCGACTCGACTCGAGTTTTTGATACTCGACCCATCTCTACCCAAAACCAGTCTGGGATGCAATGTGCTAAAGTGTCAATTCAGTCCTTATGCTTTGGGGTCTAGTTCCTGAGACTGTTGGAATAATTCCTCTAGCGTAATGACATCATTCTGCTATCAGAATGCTTAGTCAATTATTGAACACTCAATAGCTGCATTTTATACTGGAATTGAACTGTAAAGTATCGGAATCATTCAAACAGTAAGGCAGCTGCCGTAATTGTCATTCCTATACAGATGTTTGTAAATATCATTGTGCAATGAAGGAAACATGAAAATATACACTCCCTTTTTATGAAATATAAATATTATCGATAAAATAGAGTAAAAACTAAATACTTTTACACATGGTTCACTTTCTTGAACAAGAAGGTGTACACCTTTCTTGTTCAAGCTAACTTGCATTGTGTGAGTGGCTAACTTGCATTGTGNGGCCTTCGGCTATGCAGGTGATGGTCTCATCCTCAAATCAGGAAAAGCAAGGTGGTAGCTTGAAGAAAAGGCAGAAGTTATAATGGAGAATATGTGGACATGGTCCAAACAAGTGAAGCTGGAATTCTCCACGTCTAAGACAAAAACCATGTTGCTCAAAAGGAAACTGTATGCTTTGGTGGAGACTCGGTGGAGTGTGTGCATAAGATGAAATATCTGGGAGTTATTATGGATGAAAAGATGAGCTTCCTGATGTACATAGAGTATGTTGCCAGAAAGGCTGTGGTGGTCTTTCAGAGATTTAGGAGTATTGGTAACACAAGCTGGGGCCTAAATTTTATAACACTTAGAGTTATATATAAGGCAGTGTTCGAGGCCATTTATCATATGGGATCATTATATGGCATAATAGAGTTGAGCTTGTGAGGCATAAAAGGAAGCTCATTAGTGCTCGAAGGGCAGTACGGTTCACTTTCTTGAACAAGAAGGTGTACACCTTTCTTGTTCAAGTCAACTTGCATCATATAACTGGCTAACTTGTTGGCAAGTGGCTTGCGTGCTAGCTAGAATCATTTAGAGACTCTTCTATTTTTCGTTCACCTTCTTGTTGCAAGTAGTTATTTTACATTTGGGTTTATACATTTATATAGCTCCTGTACATTTACTTATACTGATATTGTTAATTTGAGAGTAGAAAACAGATTTTAATTCTGTATTAGTGATTTGTTANTATACTGATATTGTTAATTTGAGAGTAGAAAACAGATTTTAATTCTGTATTAGTGATTTGTTAGGTTTGTAAAATTCTTGTGTTGTAGTGGAAATTAGTGACTGGCATGCTGCAACATTCAAGTGCTACTTCTGTGTGTAAAATATGTATATGGGACTTGAATACACGAGGATGTTCACCTTCGTGTTCACCATTTGGTGTTGACCTTGTTCACAAAATATATCTGTCTGTATCTGTCTTAAGAATCATTACCATATATCAAATTATAAGTGCTCTGAAAACGTGAGAAAAATTGCCCTTAACGTAATGAAAACTGATAGGAATGTTTAGAAAATCAAGTAATTCATAACACTTAATGGTTCAAATAAAAATCAATAATGTTAAATTTGCAGTTAAAATTACTTTTCAAAAGCACTGAAATATAACAGAAAAGTTTGTTCTCACATTCTATTAGGATGGGATATAAAAACTCAAAAAAATGTATCAGATCACACACACACTTGTACAAATCAAAATCTATTGAATTTATTGTACTTTGTTCAGAAAAATATTCACAGGAATATCCTTGCATAAACAATTTAAAATGTGATGAAGCTGAATTTTTGTTATATTTGCAATATGTATTCGTGATGGCCCGATACTGAAAAAAACCGATACCGATGAAGGTTCCGATATTTAGGATTTTCCCGATCCGATACCTGTAAACCGATATTTTCATTTATCATACTCTAAGCAGACATTTGTCACTAAAGTGTTTGATAGAAAACTAAGCTAAATAGACATGCTGTTAAGTGAGATTTACTTTATGCCTGGTACATCAAAGCAGCAAAAAAAATAGTTTAACATTATACAAAATTATAGCTCACTACAACATATTACAAAACTAAATTAAGGTTGCATGTAGGTCGCTAGTCTACAAAATATATGTAAAAGGACAGGAATGATAACTAAGCTAACGAGCCACGATCATTTTGTTTACTTTGAGAAACGTACGTCGAACAAAAGACTTCTTTACCAAAAATATAATTGTAATCCGTGAAGTGAAAAATAATGATGGGCATGTACATTCTAATTTGTTTTTATCGTAAAGAATTTTTTTTAATTAGTTTAAAAAAAAAATGTATTATTGCATATTAACATTTTAAATTAATTATGTTCTTTTTAGTCGTATTGCTGCAGCCTGATGTTAAGAGTTGAGAAAATTAAGTGTGTAGCAGAGGAGAGAAAATACTTGAGGTTAGAATGGCTATTACCGATGTGCCGATATTTTAATGCCAATCTCCGATAATGGTAAATGTAACGATAATACCGATATCTGATACCGGATATTGGCTATCGGGCCATCACTAATATGTATTAATAAATTGTTATTTAATTTTTAATTATTTTACAAGTTATTGTACAAATACTGAAAAATTTCAAAAATTTTTGATACAACTATTTTAAACTTTAAGAAATAACTAAATTAATTCAACCCAAAAAAAACTACAGTACAAATGAAATAAATGAAAAATATAATGTTAAATATAATAAATATACGTAAATGCTTAGTGCTATCTATAGACTATTTGTAAACCCACGTGCTTTTATATCATAAACATACCAGTTTTGTCACCACATTATATATTGTTGAATTTGTTTTTTTAAGGATATTAATTTGGTGAAACTTTTTATCAAGTTGACATATTTCTGTATTTGGAAATTAAGTTTCATCTCCACAACAGATTTAACATGATTGGTCCAGCATCGATGATGACACAAAATGCAACAATACCAAGTTGTAATATCGATTCCTTGAAATTCCGATTCTTTTAATTCTGAAAGTCATTACGGCCATCTCAAGAATGCACATTTTGGCATTCTAACACTAGCTACTGGAAGGGAAGTATCGGATCAATCCGCTAGCTAATTATTCTGACAGTCTCAGAAATTGGACCCCTAGAGAAAGATATACTACAGCTTCTCCTATATCCTCAGGTTCCTCGGACCTGCTTCTTTAGTGTATGCTTTACAGTAAGAATAGCATGTGGCAGTCTACTCTGCTCCATGTTGATAACCTTGGTGTTGAAGCTCTCCAGCTATAGTATTCCCCATGGTCTCCTCGTGGGACAGGAGTGATCAGTGGTATGCACCGCCTATTACTAACACTCCTTCATGATTAAATCATTCACGAAGCCTCCCGCTAAATGTTCCTCTGTACATATGACATGTTTTGTTTTGCCAAACAAGTTATTTTTGTGCCACGCTGTTTGCAATAATGTTTACTTACATTCTCGTTATATTTATTTTGAAACACTTGCACACTGCAACGTTAATGTTATGACAAATATTATATTCTTCCTTTGTAACTGATACTGCAATATAAAACACTTAACATCCAGTTTAATTCAACACGTTTTCCGATAATCTAAAAAAACATTATTTCAGTTCTTTAACGTCTAATTTAGTACTATTGCTTGTTTTGATAAGCAAGCAATTATGCAGTCAAACATTCTGAAAATTTGTTCAGCACGCACACTATCACAAATGACTGCTCTAACCAATAACAGTAGAACCTTGCTAAAACGATGCCATACAGTTCCCAGAAATGAGGTTATTATGGAAGGCAGGTTGCTATAGGTATTTTGGGAAATTTTGGCCAGATTTTGATCGACCCCCAACTCCTATATGTGAAAATTTGCAATTTTTTTTTGCATGAAGTTATTTTTTAATTGGCTTTAGCAGGAAAATGAGAGATTTTTATTTACATATAAAATTATTTTAATTAACAGATTTCTTCTGAAAAAATTGTTACTACTGCAAAAATTACTTTTTTTTGATTAAATTTAAATTAATTTTAATAAGCAGNATTTCTTCTGAAAAAATTGTTACTACTGCAAAAATTACTTTTTTTTGATTAAATTTAAATTAATTTTAATAAGCAGACATTTTAATAGGAAAACATTTTTAGAAAATGATACTTGAGGTGTATAGTTAAACCTCCAAATGGGAAATGCATTTTCAGTGATACCTTGCAGAAAAATTGGAGGTTTTTTATTACTGAAATACGCAAATTTTTGAATAAAATTGATTACCCTGAAGGTGCCATAGGAGGGGCACTAAGTTGGTACAGGCACAGGACATGGAGGTATATGTACAGAAACCATAAAATATTGTACCACACCAAGCATGTATTGCAGAGTACCAACACTTGAAGGATGCACTAAGTATGGTATTGCACCAAATAGTACGGAGACAGGTAGCGATACGGTCATGCATGGATGTTCTGAGAAAGAACCTGCCACAGCAGGTACAACTATCCCTCTAAATCCTTTGTGATGGATGCTGTCTGAAGTTCCAGTCCAATCTGGTCCTAAACGTTCTCAATGGACGAGAGATCTGAGGACCTTGCTGACCAAGGAAACACTTTGACATCATGAAGTCAGGCCAGAGATAACGACACTGTGTGAGGCTGGGCATTATCCGGCTCAAAAAAATTTGTAAAACTCCACCAGGAAGGGGTGCACAAAAGATCGCACAATTTTTTGGATGTATCACTCTGCCATCAGAGTTCCTTCAATCAGCACCAGTGGATTGCGGAAATCTTATGGACAGGCACCCCACACTATGGCACTTCTCATTGGGACAGTATGCCGTTCTACAATAAAGAATGGGTCACTGCGCTGGTCAGAAGGTCTCTATACCCGAATTTGGCAGTCGTCTGTATCCAGACAGAACCATGATTTGTCGCTTAATACCACTGGTCGCTAATCTGCAAGCTGCCATGCTGCCCTTTCCTGGAAGATGGTTACACGCTTTTAGTAATGCTCAGGTCATAATGGTAGATGTTGTAAGGGATGCTGCGATTACAGATCCTGCGCTGCTAGCTGCCTGAATAGAGTAATGATGTTCACAGGCATATCCTCAGCTGACATGACTTGTCCCTGGATGGTGCGCAGACACGTCCGTGGAGGGCTTGCAGCCTGTTGCTTGAATAAGTGATCCTCCTGCTCATGGTCCACCAGTTTTACCCTGAGCCTTCTCAATGGTGTGTGTACCCTCATGTTCCCACTGCATCTAACACTGACTTACCATGTTGGCAGAAGGTTTCAAGGGGCCAACAATGTGCTGAAACCTCCAGCCTGTGTCCTAGATCCCGACTATGAGGTGCCTTTCAAACTCATCCAGCTGGGCAAAGGTTTGACGAATGCACCGTTGAGGCTTGCTGCATCTTCTCTGAACTTGGCTGTGTGGCTCACACTACTAATATAGCCTTATTTCATGTTTTGCAGCAATGATTGATGTGCCCCTTTATGGCTCATTGACTTAAGTAAACCACATTAAACACAAATGGGATACCTGTACGACTATGACAATGCTGTTACAACTTTCTTGTACTCATGCAATGTGTTCGTGGTGACCAATTGTTTTTCACATTTATGTCATTATTCCTCTGAATAAACTGTCGCCAAATAATGTGTAAGCACTGGGTGCCTGTAACTCACAATTGCCAAGTTTGAGTTATTGATTTCTGAAGGACTTAAGACGAGTTGTTTGTAATGATCATATTTAAAGTTTTTTTTATTAATTATTACTGTTCACTTAAAAATATGACTTAGGGGTTGACAATGTTTGATTACAGTGATGTAGTGTTGTTAATTGCTTGATTGCTTCATATTGTGAAGGATGAGTCAGGGGAANTATTAATTATTACTGTTCACTTAAAAATATGACTTAGGGGTCGACAATGTTTGATTACAGTGATGTAGTGTTGTTAATTGCTTGATTGCTTCATATTGTGAAGGATGAGTCAGGGGAAGTGAGGGCAGCTGCTTGCCTTTCCTCCTACTCCACCCGTCCCTTAATTTGACTTTTCATGAGCAATACTGCTTTACAGTTGCGTACAACCAAACCCACGGATTACTTGCATGTTGAGTTCTATAAACCAATGCATTGGACATTTTTATACATCTTCGAGTGCAGATATTGTTACCGTCTTAATGCAGTGAACAAATGTAATTTTTGCTCATCTCACTAAATTCATATACACGCAACACTTCAAAAGACTTCAACATGGAAAATTTCTCCCTTATTGTTATACTAATGTTGTTGTATGGGTTACTAAAACAGTGTGTTCTATAGTATATGTTGATTATTATATGTGATTACGTGGTGCTTTTGTATTTATTGCATAAACATAGCAGACTTGTGTTCTTGAGTTAAGCATTAAATGAAATTGCTTGGCAATATTTATGTTGACATGAGGCAGAAAAATTTGCAACCAGAAGAAAGAAGAAACTACAGAGGTTTTTCAAAAGGGCTCACTTTACCGTAAATAGTCTACATACAGTGCAACATATTGGCTCTCATCGTTCACAAAATCAAGACAAAATCGTTACAGAATCTGAGTCCAAAAAGAACTAAGCATAATAAGCCGTTGAGAAAGAGTAATCAAAAACCAAGAAAAATCAACTCATAATAACACAAGCAAAGTTGAAGGCAAGTAAGCAAGAACACAGTGACATGACAAACATGTGCTGGTAGTCATGTCGCATGCTGAAATATTTGGTTGTGGTTAAAAAATGGGTGTAGTCAAAAGTTGTTGGCTAGTGTTGGTGGCCTTGGTAGGTTGTATCAATTTTTAAATATAAGCTCTTTGCTCAGTACAGCACTCACCAAGCGAAATGCAATATGCTACAACCAGAACAGGTGTAACAAATTTATTTATTTCTGCCAATTTCCTGTATTTCTTTTTTCTTTTTCAGCCTTATTTTTTTAAGATTCCTCAAAAAATGAGTTGTTATAGAAAGATGGGTGCTATAAATGGGGTTAGTATAGAGGTATTCTACTAAAAAAATTTCTTGCTTCACATGTCAACCTTACACAATTGATTGGTGATTTCGTGAAGTGTTTGCTTATTTTGCAAATTCAAGTCACTAAAGCAAATTTTGTGAAAATTTTGTAATTTCGTGCTTTGTAAAAATCAGGTGTCCCTAACTGTAGTTCATTCACGGTTTCTTCGAATGTTTGAAACAAACATTTGAGTAATCACCCTAGGTGTTACATGTCAACCAGTTTTTCATATAACTTGTATACCGCTGTGATTAAATTTTAAGTATTATATTTTTGAATAAAAGAAACTTAAACTTAGTATCTTCTATAACTTGAAATATCTATTTCGTATAAAATATGAATTTAAAACAGTGAGAGCAGTGATGTTTTGGCATCGGCTTGTAAGAAATAGTTCACAGTTAAAATATTGTGTTAACAAAATTTTTTGGTGTGCTTTTTGTAAATTAAACATTGCTTTTTGAAATAATGAAACTTTTAGGTAGCACTGATGGCAACATATTTAATTTTTACAGTTAAAAATATCAGCCAAATTATGGTACATAGTACCTAGTGATCTGTTATTTTTTCCGTTCGAGAAAAAAACTTGAATGGGTGGTGCAGTGTGTGTGTCTCTCTCTCCCCCTCTCTCTCTCTCTCTCTCCTCTCTCTCCCTCACTTTCCCTCTCTCTCTCTCAACAATTATTACTATTTTTGAATTTGTGATTTACGCCTGAAATTATATTTTAATGTTTGACTATGTATTATAATATGTATATATCTGTGTGTGTTTTTTTGATGGTGGGGCAGTTACGAATCTGAAGTTGGCGACATGGCGACAGACGATGACTTGGTGTGTTACTCTTGACTAAACAAAGTATTAATTTTTCTTCCTGCGAAATATGCTTCAAATTACGACATCAAGTTTATATACACATTGTGTATTTTAAACCTACTTAGGCAAGTTACGATTTTGTGATAAATGTGATTTTCCACAACCGGAATAAATATACTTTAATGTGTGTCATGACTGCTGCGTGTGAAAGGGAATAAGCCATTCACGGTTACTTCACATTTTTCTGAAAAGTCCTGCTTCAGTTCTACTTTTGGTTACCGATTACGTATCCTTCCACTACATGTATACAATAACACTGCCACGTGACTTCAACATTTTAATGGAAAATGCTTTGTTTACTTTTTTCAGCTGATGAAAGAATTCTGTCATATTTCAAAACTAGTTTTTTTTAACAGTAGTTCTTACGCTTATTATTTTCATTGTTAAAATTTTTGTTATACACGACATAGCAAATTACACGTAATACACGTTAATCTTATTTAATGACTTTGTTTAACCCTGTTATTACTGCGGTGGGAAGAACAGTATTATTTGTATCTCTTGACCACATTACACAAATGTGTTTCAAACACCTAGGGCAAAGTTACAACATCGTTATAANGAAAGAACAGTATTATTTGATCTCTTGACCACATTACACAAATGTGTTTCAAACACCTAGGGCAAAGTTACAACATCGTTATAAATAAACAGATATGATTTTTAAAAAATTTATTTAGTTTCAAAAACAATTCACGGTTCAAACTTATAAATTTCGCACTTCCAATATTGGCAACCACACTCAGACTGGCACACCTTAATGTAAACGCAACAATACTCTTTCACACACAGTGGTCACGACGCACGTTGCAGTATATTTATTCCGGCTGTGGTAAAAAACTGAATTTTTACATCGTAACTTGCCTAGGCAGGTTTAAAAAACACAAAGTGTACAAACTTGATGTGCGTGCATGTTTGTGTGCATGTGCATGCATGTACGTGTGTGTGCATGTACATGGGTCAGTGTGTGCGTGTGTGTGCGTGAGAGATTGCAAATATTGGACGTGCAAAATTTATAAGTTTTAACCGTGAACTCATTTTATAACGAAATTAATTAGTTGAAATTCACGTCTGTTTATTTATCACAGCAGTGTAACTTTGTCCTAGGTGTTTGAAACACAATTGTGTAAAGTGCGTGCATTTCTGTGATTAGAATGTTTGCCACAATCCCAACACATTATTAAGCTCAGCTAGAAAATTTTAAATAAATAAATAAACGTAGTGAAAACTAAATACCTCTGCAAAGAAATATAAGCTGAATAAAAGTTACTCTTCGCCTATTTGTGTACATGTTTATGACTTTTGTTAAGTTTATCACTGCTATGTATAAAAAATAAGCCACACAAGTTAAGTGCGTGAATTAACTGTCGGTGTCGTTGAACTGGTTGCTCCTTCATTTTAATATTTATTACAACTGAGGCCGTCCTTTTAATGAAATAACCCAACTCATATCAATAAGTTGAGGTTAAGTACTATAGTTGTTTCCCCCACAATTGTAACAGGGGTAAACATAGTCGCTGCTAAATATTAATGTGTATTATGTGTAATGTGCTGCTATATTGTGTATAACATAAATATGTACAATAATTACCGTAAGAACTAGTGACAATACATACATTATTTTTAAGTCTTAAAGCTAACCTAAANTAATGTGTATTATGTGTAATGTGCTGCTATATTGTGTATAACATAAATATGTGATAAATATGTACAATAATTACCGTAAGAACTAGTGACAATACATACATTATTTTTAAGTCTTAAAGCTAACCTAAATATGATTATAGGCATAAATTGTGAGCATTCGTACATAATGGTTTTTAAAATATGACAGAATTCTTTGAAGAGCCAAAAACAGTAAACAAACCGTTTGCCATTCAAAACGTATAAGTCACACTGCAGTGTTTATATTAAATTTAGCTATACGATACATAATCTTTAACCTATAGTAGAACTTCAGCAGGGCTTCAGAAAAGTGTAAAGTGACAGACAAGGACAGAGAAGGACAGAGGGATATACAGATAAGAATAAATGATTATATAAAAAATAAATATTCAATAGATAGCTAGCCAGATTTGGAAATAGCAGAATAATAGTTTGAAAGCTAGATGGATAGTTTGAGAAATAGTTGGTTTGAAAGTTAAGTTGTAATTTTGAGATATACTGTAGGTAGAATTTTAGTTCTACAGATACTGTATAACTAATCTGAAATAACCCCCTTAGTTTTTAGAAAGTAGTTTGTTATGGAAAGAAGGTTGCTACTTTGTACAGATTTTGACTCACCCTAAATTACCATACATCAAGATTCACAATTTTTTACATGAAATCAATGTTCAGTCATCTCTAGCTTGAAATAACACTTTTTTAATGTAGTTATAATTTTTTTATAGGTACACTTATATAAATGATACTTGAGATGCATTAACTTAGCCTTCCGATGTCTCCCAAAATTTTGAAAACATTGATAACCACAAGGATTTTCAGATCATCGCAAGCCCATGTAAAATCAACATGATTTTGGCATAGAATATAATTTAATCCAACAGTCACGTGACTTTTGAATAAAATAATGCCACTGAATTAAATCTGCGACTTTCTTTGTCACCAGACCGTTACAAAAACTGTAACATTGGACGTTGCTAACTTGTTTGGAGGCCTAAATTTCAAGTTTTCGTATCCCCTGGTCTACTGTAGTAAGTTGTTTGTGAGTTAGGTGTTTAAATTAAAAGGTGTTTTTGCCACATGGCTAGATATATTCATAATTGTTCAAATGAACAGTTTTACAGTCCAAACACCATTTCACGTTACATTCAAATTTCAAAAATTCTTTTGAGCAGATAAACTGCATCTTATTGTATCTTTCATTTCAGCCATTTTGATACCTATTAGACTTACAAAGTACTTCACGTTACGTTTGTAATTGGAGATAGTCTTGTTATAATATTGTTCAGAGGAATTCATAGACCTACTCTGTTAGCTGCTGCTGTTGCCAATTGATGGTGATTGATTTTTTTAAATATCAAAATGTATTTATTCAGAAAATAAATAATCCATTTGTACTTTGAAACATAGTCCATTCTCATTTTACATTGAAAATATGATATGCACAAAGCCATTTTTTTTTTGGTGAGATGGCATTGTTAAGGGGGGGAGGGGGGAGTGGAAGAGAACTTGGCATTCATTATAGTGTGAATTGTGCATTGAGAGTGGCATCTGTAACTTTTTTTTGATCGCAAACTTTAAATGACATGAATTATCAGCAAATGATTTGCAATCACTTTCCATGATATACTGTGGATGTATAGGTGCAACAAGCCCACTGGAGCAGAGGGGTTCTACCACAGCAATACCAGAAGAGTTGACTCTGGACTATGCTGAAATAACTTCAATACCACCACTACCTTTGTGGACATTGCTAGTAGCAGATAAGGAGACCTTCAGTAGTATGCCAGCTTCAGATGTCCAACAGGTTGGTGGTCACAGTTTTGTGGTAATTAAGTGCTTTGTCATTTTTATCTGATTTAGCAGATATGCACCGTTAGATCAATATGAAACTTTGTAACAGCTGTTCATAATCATTAGTGTTTATTAATTATAGATAGAGTAAAATTACTTTTTCAGTGACTATTACAAGGGGACTAGGAATTTTTGGTAACTGTGAATTAACACGAAATAATGTGAAATGTGGGGAAATTGTATTTATTTGCATTTTTGTAATAATTCCTGTATTTATGAGACATCAACGAAATCGCACATTAAAATATTTCCAAAAACACAATGAAAACTCTTACAAACAGTTAGTTCTGTTATTTTTAATGTATGGTACAAAAGTATCTGATTTATTTCACGTATGCACGAATACTGTTATGATTATTTCTGGATATCACATTGTTGACTTCACAAACTTAAACATATAAATGAGAACAATTTATATGTCAATATGTAGCAAGTTCGAAAGATTATTGCTATTACAATTAAATATATTGACTCAAAGAACTTGTTTACATGCAAACACATGGATAATCAGTTTTTATTATTATTCTCAAGTCTGCAATTGCAACAAAAAAATTTCAATGGTATTACGAATGTAAATAGGTTACGAAACTACAGTAAACTACCGATTTACTGGGGATGGCTCAATCAGGTTACAACTTAACCGTGGAGCCACCAGTTCTAAGTCACAGTCACGTGCCGCTGCATTTAAGAACCCATGCTCACGCTGTCATTACCAGGCTGCTGTCGAGTCTATGTTACACACATTTTTATCAGTGAATATATGTGAAACTTGGAAGTGTTTGGAATTTTCATTAATGATAATAAATTATTTCACTATTAAAACTCACATTTATATATATAATTTTCGTTATATTGATGATTTGAGTTAAAAATGTTTGCATAATACTTATTTATATACAGTGGACTCTCGTACCGAACGCGTATGTACTGATAAACTGTATCCACAATTAATTTTAAGTGGTCCCAGCAAAACCCCTATATAAGTATTAATAAAGCTACACGCTTATATAGATTATCGGATGTTGCATCTATCTAAGTATATTTTGGTCCTGTCACTGAAGATTTCCTGCCACAATAATTTTAAGTTAGTTGTTTATTCAAATATTTAATAACGATATGAAATACGTTACGCCCACTGCCGTTTATCACTGCTCTATGGCGTGTAGTCTTCCCAACACGTCGGCAGCGTGTTGCAAGTCTGGCTTGATATCTCCCCTTACACACCTGGTAAGAGGGGAAGCGGTTACCCAGCAATTAGCGTATCACCTTGCGTGCTCTCTCTCTCCATCCTTTTTTTGTCTTCCTTCCTGCATTTATATGCATTCAAGAGGGGTAGCAAAGATGTTTTCTTTTGTGATTAAAATATGATTTTTCCCGTAAAGTTTGGTGTTTCATTGTATCTGGCATAAAAGCAACATGATTAAAAAATATATATATTTAACTCAATGTACAGCATCTTTGCAAATAAATTGACATGCCTAGAAGCAGATACTAGACCTCCCCTTGCTGCTAAAAACGGTTTGAACATCGAGCGACTTGTAATACCAAGCGTAAAGTTAATTTTCAATAACTTCTTGTAGAGAAATTGAGGGTTTATATCAATTAGTTTCATTAAAAATGTGTCATTTGAATAAATTGATATCCTGTAAGGGTCTATTCGACACCTTTTGTCGCCCAATAATGATCCAGCACTGAGCCCGAGTGTAGCTTAAATCGCGACATGGAAATTGAGTGGACGTGGTTTTGAATGATTAATTATTAAAAGATTTTAAAGAAATAATTGCCTTATTTATTCATTTCTGTTTCAAAATTGCATTTGTTTTCCAGCGAAGTATAATTATTTACTTTAAAAGACAGACATTTGTCATATGTATAAGTTGTCTCCGTCTGAAGCGAAGGGGGCAGGTGCATTGTTTCACCCCTCCCGCTGCTACAATTAAAATTTGCTTTGCATTCAATGTCATATTATTTTCATTTTCAGAGGGTAAAGTTTTTGGTCGGCTTGCATTTGGTGTCTGAATGTAATCATTTATATACTGTATTTAGAAATGTTATATCATTTATATAAATTAGTTGGGGATGTAACATTTCAGTAGGATTGGAAGGCCGAAATTCTGTTTTTTTTTATTAACTTGTTCTTCTTCATCAACAAATTAGACAAATCATTCTTTCATCTTCTCAAAACAAAAAATTAAACCTGATTCTTTTTTTTATTATCAGTATGTAAACTTTAAAAAAAATTGCATCAAGTATAGTTTTTACGGAAACATATTATTAATCTTAATTTTAGTCTTCTATATTACCCACATGCGTCTGTTCTCAGCGGCGGTGACTACATCTTACATGAAAAATGCTCCATTTCAACTTTGTCACTTTTGTTGATACTTGTACTCTGATTGGCTGTCGTCTAACCATGCCACACTACTAATCTAATCAGCAATGGCGAGACGAGAGTCAATCAGGACACTTTTCTTTAGTTTTACGTGATTTGAAAATTTCCATACCTACCACCCTCTAATGACCAAATGAAAATTAAACAATGCAATACTTGATACCCTCTAAGGACAAAATTAATAATAACAATAGCCATTACCTCTAAATTACCTCTAAATCGTACAGGGAGCGGCAGAAATAACTCCCGAATTTGCCACCGCCATGGGCTTGGCGCTAGTGGTGGTAGGCGGCCCGGGGTTGTCTCATAGAGCAGCACCACTGCTGCCATTTCAGTCGCCACCATGGCATGGAGCGGTGAACATCGTGCGTTCGTCCTTGGAACCTATTTTGAAAATGGTGATTCTGTAATCACAACGCAGCAATTATTTCGTACGCGCTTTGCAATAGGTCGGCACGTTGCAGTCCCTGACATGAAAACTGTTTTACTGTGGGTTATAAAAATTTTAGAGTCACAGGTTTGGCTTTAAAAAATGCACTGCCAGGTAGACCTCGCAGCGCTCAAACTCGCAGAACGTTCAATTACTCCAACAAGCAGTTACCAAATCTCCAAGACGTCCAGCCCGTAGGCACGCTGCCAGCTTGGGAATATCTGATCGTAGTGTGAGAAGAATTTTACACCAAGACCGCCACTTTCATCCGTACAAAATCATGGTTGTGCAGGAACTTAGTGAACTTGATTGGGCCAACCGTATTGCATCTTATCAGGCTATCCTGGAAAACGTTCCAACAGACGCAGTTGTGCTCTCAAGTGACGAAGCACATTTTCATTTATGAGGATTCATCAACAAACAGAATTTTCGATATTGGGCAGAAAATAATCCTTGACAATTTCATGAGCGACCTCTCCATAGCCAACGTGTCACTGTTTGGTGTGCTGTAGCAGACTTTGGAATAATAGGCCC
>NQII01000101.1:971638-990178 GCA_002778355.1 Clitarchus hookeri | reverse complement strand
TTTTTTCTCAACAAATTCACCTTTAGGCTTTGTTTTCCTTTTTATTTTTTAAGATGGTTGACTATTTTAAGTTTATCACCTGCAGAATGTGTTTTGTTTTAATACACATTTCAAAATTCTTACAGGTTATCAAGATTATCAAGGCCATGCATGTAAATTTGGTACATCAGCTTTGTATATTATTTCCAAGACAGGCATACATATATAACATATTCCAATCAAAACTGTACTCTGTGTGTTTTGACATGCAAATGCTGACTAAAGTAAACTGAAATGTACTAACTTATATATAAGTTTTGAGGTGTATTTTAATTTTCTGTATGAATATATATTTCATTTATAAACTTATTTCCCAGATATAGTTTTTCCTCAGTAGTGGACACAAAATGAGTAAAACAGTATTATTCTGTATGTTAAAATGTTGGCATCTCCCTTTTAAAATTATTCCTCAGAACTGGAGATAGGAGCACAGGTTATAATTGAAAAATATTTGTTTTCTTTATTGTAAAACTTATTTTCTGTATGAATCAAAAGAACTTGAGCTCAAGTTTGAGCTTGATTCGAAGCTCTGGAACTTTTTAATAGGCTCACTCTGGCTTGGCTGAAAATAAAAATTCTTCGCTCGCAGACCTCTTATAAAGGCAAGGCCTCTCAATAAAAATAACCACTGTTAACACTAATACATTAATTTTTAAAATAATAAGAATTAACTACTAAAATATAAATATTTTCTTTGTAGGATTATAATGACCTGTTCAATGGAATTGTAAACACAGAAGATGAAAGTTTGGATGACATTTTAGAAGAGCCTAATTCCCCAGGCAGTAGACATGATAGACGTCCTTCAAATAGTAATGAGAGGCAAGGACTGTCACATTTTGGCCCAAGACAGGTAAGCGTATTCTTTAACTTCCTTTAAATTTTAATTTAGTGTTATTAGTGGGCCAATTAATGGCTATATTGGTTCTTAATGCTAATGTTATTGAGTGCTATCAATAATATTATCATCATCATTTTATATTGCAAACATATTTGTTTCCGACTTATATTTAAATTTTATCTTTAATTATATGTCAGTCATACCTGTGCAAGATTGTGAGTCATCAGTTTTTTAGTGTTTGCAGTAGTTTAGTCTCATTGGATTTCTTTCTCTGTGTACACGACTGAATTCCAAGCAAGGTAAATAAAGTTAATTATTGCGATGACATTTGGAAGAAATAGGATAGGGTAGGTTACCTTATCACAGATTAAATAAATGTAGGCTTTCCTCTTGATATGTCTGTTGTGTATTTCTCCTCCAACACCACTCTTCCATCCAGTGCTGGCCATATGTTTTATATAGTTTCAGTCTGTTCTTCATTGTTCAATTATGTTTGGCTTTTTTTCTGTATAAGGTTTCTTTTCTTTAGGTCGTTCATAGCAAAGCGAGCACTTTCAAAAGCCTTGCTTAAATTCTGCTTTCAAACGAATGGCATCTTTCCACTGCATGTAAAACTCAAATACAATGTTAACATTCCACTGCTCTGAAAATTATAGTCTGTTGTATTTGCTAAAGACAGTGGACTCTTGATGTACCGAAAATGCATGTACTGATAAACCCTTACCAATGTTAATTTGTCATTGGTTGCGGCAAAATTCCTATATAAATAATGATACAGTTGCTTGCTTTCATTTTTTATGAGATGGTGCATTGGTTAAAATAACTTTTGATCGTACCACAAGATTTCCTGCAACTATCATTTTTTAAGCTGGTTGTGTATGCAAAAGTGTAATAAATGAGTGTTAAATGTGTTAAAATGTTCCACCGAGTATCTTTACTGCAACGCTGTGCTCCGGTTCTGCTAATGGTTTTGGGCGGAAACATAATAATTTTGGCACTCTCTCCCCCCTTACAAGCCTGACTAGAAGGAAAGTAGTTACCTAGCAACCACCGTGGCATCCTTGGATCGTCTTTCTTTCCTCTTTCTGTCTCTCCCTCAGTCTTGCACTTTTCTTTTCATCTTACTTGCGGATGAGAGGGGTAGCTGCTGTTACATGGCAAAAAAAAACTACATCTTCTGTCTCGCTGCCACATGTGCTTGCTTCCATCCCTTATAAGCTTGGCGAGATGGCAATCGGTAGAGTATGCAAAGCTTTAAATAAAAGTAATCGTATGATTTCTGTTAAACAACATACAGTCATCCTGTCAAGCACACCGTAGCACAAAGAACTCAAGCGCTCTGCCGACTGACCTCTAACATGATTGCATGAGTATGCAATGGTAATCTGATCTTAGAAATTTTATCAAGATTATCCTTTGCTCAAAATAATTGCACCTTTTATAATTATATTTCAAAACAAATGGTTTTGCCTGAAATTGATAGGCAATATATTTGAATAAGGAATTGTTTTTTGCACAGATGTTTTTTTTTTTTTTTTTTGTCTTTGAAGTCCATTTTTTCCAACAGCGTTGGTGATTAAACGTGTGTGGCGTAACATCAAGATAATTTTTAAACAAATAATTATATTTAACTAAATAGGTGTCTTATTCTGAATAAAAGTATATGCCCAGAAGCATATACTTAACCTCCCCTTGTCAAGAAAGATTTTCGAACATCGGACAACTTCTGTTACCAAGTGTAATGTTTATTTTCAGTAGCTTATTGGGGGGAAATTGAAGAATTTATATAGGGATGGGTAGAATCCAATTTTTGCTGAATCCTTTAAAATGCTCTTGAATCTCAAACTCGAATCGAAATCCATGTTACCAAAAAAATTGGTTTCTTTAAAATATTGTTTGTTTTATGATTTGCATAGACTGGAAACACAACTACAGATAATTCTAATAGTGAATGCACACACAGACTTACCAAGAAAATCACCACATGAAGTAATGACATACATGGCAAAAGACTGAAGATATGACATTGAAATACATTAGTAATAGAACTGCAGGTAGGCATACTTAAGTAATGCATAGGACAGATACATAAGATAGTATGTTTTATTGGCACAGAGGTCTCAGAAACAACATAATAAACTGGGAATGCATGAAATGAAAACACATTTAGAATGAGAAATTTTTAGAATACATATTAACAGAGACCCAAAAAATGGTTAATTTTTTTTTTTTTTTAAGTAATTTTGTCAAAAATAGTTGTTATTTTCTCGCTAAAAAAATTCAGATTCGTGCATGAGAATTGCTCCAATTTTCATGTGCTCCTTATAAAGACATACATAATTTGAGAAATGTCACTTTATTCGTAGAATTCTGAAATTGACAGTGTCATTCGTATTGAAAAACTGTTTTTTTTTTACTTTGATTATTTTCTTGCAAATTATACTTAACTTCCAGATAAATATACACTTAAGTTTTCAAGCCAAAACCATTAGTTTACTTTATCAACAGACAACATTTAAAACTATTTTACATGTTCTTACTTTTAATTTTTTATTCTGCCTGACACCTGGACAACTGTCACAATGCGCTGGCAAGGGCATACTGTTTCATTAAGAGACTAGTGTAAACCCAATTCTAAAAGTACATAAAAAAAATATTCAAAGTTCCTTGTACAAACAGGAAAAAAAAATTAGAGAAATCTATCTTCATGTTTTTCAACTATCTAAACTTTCAGCAACAGATTTTTTTGTTAGGCCCGCTGACAAAACTTATGTTGTTTTGGGGGGGGGGGGTATGTTTTTTTTTCCCGAAACGTGTATTTTTTTACTGGACACATTAACAGAGAAATATGTGAGATAAAATACAGTTACTTGGAAGATTGCAGTACTAAAGCATGTGACAATTCAATTTACACATATATCCTACATTAGTAAATGCATATACACACATTTTTCACCACCACGCCGCTTTGTAAAAAAATTAAGAAATGTTTGATAAAATATGACTATGCTTCGACTGTAAACAAACTCAAGTCAGCTAGTTGGAGCAACTTTCATAGATAACCTGGTGCTTGGTAGAAGTAAACACTACAGCGGAGGGGGGTTTCCTAATGGGCAATTGCAGGGCCGTGCACTAGATTGTGCACTCAAAGTGATGCATCATCACTTGCACTCATGATATCTATGGCCATAAACACACTTGGTTGAAAGTAAAACATTTTTCGATTTTATGTGATAAACATATTTAAGAAATCTACTTACCAACTCTGCATGCATTCGTATTTGAATCTTCAGAAGTACATAAAATGTGTCGTATGAAGCATTTATGTGACATAATGCAATAACAATTTTCTTAAATATTACTAGGTTTTGCGCTATCAGTGAATTATAGCAAACAATTTTAAAAAATTGTAATTGTTTGTGTTTAATGTGAANATTACTAGGTTTTGCGCTATCAGTGAATTATAGCAAACAATTTTAAAAAATTGTAATTGTTTGTGTTTAATGTGAAGATTTGTGTTATATTTCATGTTATCGCATTTGCTAAATTTCCAGGCACTACAAATTAAGAAGCAGGAAAAATTGCACACCTATTCAGAAAATTGTTTAAATTAAAATTACACAGCAATGGGACAACTAACCCAGTCATGCTACAACATACAAAATGATACAAAACAGCAGCCAACGTAACAGTATGTAAGTCAACCCTTACACTGTAGAAAAAACTGTTTCACAATTAAACATTTTTTTTTATTTAAGCACAAGCTTTTTAAGTTGTTCAGGGACCAAGTGGTTGTGTTTTGCTCTAAAAAATGTCTGATGCACTAAATAACCTTTTAGCAAAAAAATAGCTGGTTGACAACAGTGAAATTATTTCGACAGTTTTGGGAGCCTTGGGAACAAATTTTTGTGGGACTTTCTGTACTTGAGAGCATTTTCATCTGGCTTTAATGGTATTTCGTGCAAATATGTGTTGACCTCCTCTTGAGCTGATACAGTTTCAGTAGGTGGATTTCTGTTTGTAAAATTAAGAGTGATTGCAAGATTTCTGTATCCTACAAGAGCACAAGTGCATGCATATTAAATAGTGTGATACATGTAAATGTAGTTACCTATCTCCCCTAACATACAAACGTTAAAAATTAACTTCATACCTGTGGATAATTTTGTACTTCACGGGTAGAACTTACACTGAGCTGTTTCACTGTATTAATAAGTGCTTGTTTAGTCTTTTTAAAGTTTTTCATTTCAGAGAATGCTCTTTTCTTAATTCTTGGGACAAGGAGAAGCGCCAGGTCATACAGCTGAAAACAACACACCTACTTACACTGAGGTGACAAAAGTCGTGGGATACCTCCTAATATTGTGTCAGACCTCCTTTTGCCCGACGAAGTGCAGCAACTCGACGTGACATGGACTCAACAAGTCGTTGGAAGTCCCCGGCAGAAATATTGAGCCATGCTGTCTCTATAGACGTCCATAATTGCGAAAGTGTTGCCGGTGCAGGATTCTGTGCACGAACTGACCTCTCGACGATGTCCCATAAATGTTCGATGGGATTCATGTCGGGCTATCTTGGTGGCCAAATCATTAGCTGGAATTGTCCAGAATTTTCTTCAAAACAATCGTGAACAGTTGTGGCTCGGTGATATGGCGCATTGTCATCCATAAAAATTCCATCGTTGTTTGGGTACATGAAGTCCATGAATGGCTGCAAGGGGTCTCCGAGTAGCTGAACATAACCCGTTCTGGTCAATGATCGGTTCAGTTGGACCAGAGGACCCACTCCATTCCATGTAAAAACAACCCACGCCATTATGGAGCCACCACCAGCTTGCACAGTTCCTTGTTGACAACTTGGGTCCATGGATTCGTGGGGTCTGCACTACACTCGAACCCTACCATCAACTCTTACCAACTGAAATCAGGACTCATCTGACCAAACCACGGTTTTCCAGTCGTCAAAAGGTCCAACCGATATAGTCACGAGCCCAGGAGAGGCGCTGCAGGTGATGTCGTGCTGTTAGTAAAGGCACTGGAGTTGGTCTTCTGCTGGCCTAGTCCAGTACAGCCAAAGTTCGCCGCACTGTCCTAACGGACACGTCCGTCGTACGTCCCACATTGATTCCTGCGGTTATTTCACGCAGTGTTGCTTGTCTGTTAACACTGACCATTCTGCGCACACGTTGTTGGTCTCGATCATTACGTGCAGGCGGTCGGCCACTGCGTTGTCCATGGTGGGAGATTATGCCTGACATTAGGTATTCTCGGCACACTTTTGACACTGTGGATCTCGTAATGATGAATTCCCTAACCATTTCCGAAATGGAATGTCCCATGCGTCTAGCTCCAACTACCATTCCGCGTTCAAATTCTGTTAATTCCCGTCGTGCGGCCATAATCACGTCAGAAACCTTTTCGCATTAATCACTTGACTACAAATGAAAACCCAACCGATGCTCTGCCCATTTATACATTTTGTATGCGATACTATTGCCATCTGTATATTTTCATATTGCTATCCCATGACTTTTGTCACCTCTGTGTATTAAGCAAGCTGTTACATCAGAAATATTACATAATACCAACCTCCTCAAATTTTAACAGTGCCAAACTATGAACGAAATATAGTTGCTTAAATTAAGGCACACACTTAAGTGCAAAACAGCCCTGCAATAATGTTTAAAAAAAAAAAACAATAAAATACAGAATTTTTCCTCACAAGTTTCAGCACTTTTATATTTTATTTTCAGTGATGCTATCCAATAATTTCTATCACCACCAAGGCCAGGTACATTCAGGTTTTCTAAATGCTTCAAAGTGCTGTTGACAATCCGAATAATTTCTGAAACTGTAACTGTTTCAACAGAAACCACCAATGTATCTTTATACAGCATTTCAAAAATTTGCATAATACTTTTATCAAGTCCTATTGAGCAGAAGTTAATGCTTCTGGAACCTTTTGATTAGTTCCTGCTAATGTAATTGCTCCAGAAGTAGCTTCATCATGTGGAGTGCCAAATTCCAACTATTTGGCTCATCCTGGATTATTAGACTGTGCTGGCTGATGTTAACTGTGGATTTTGCTCCTTTCAAACCTTTCCAGGTAGATGAAGAATGTTTTTAAATGACCAACCAAATGACGGCATGTAGAAAGGAAACCTGAAATAGGTTTTGAATCACAAATGGCATTCTTAGTGACCAGTTGAAATGTGTTTCTCAGACAAGGTATGTGCTGGAAAGGAGATTCATTCAGAGCTACGGTAATGTTCCTAGCATTGGCCAAAACAATATAAAATATCTTTTCACTGACGTTTCTTCGTTCTACAGTCTCAGTAGTGAATTAATGTTGTTCTGAGCTGTGTGACAAATCTCTTAAAAACGACTTCACTTCGAGACAGATGTGATGTGGTACATAATCTTCATCTACAAAATGTGCTATGATGTCAACAAATTCATCATTTCCGGAAGAAGTCCGCATGTCAACTGCGAGAGAAATAAATTCTGCTGTTACAATGTTACAAGAAAATTCTTTACCTTTTTAACTGTTTCGTTGTACATTACTATAACAACATTGTTTGCCAAAGTGTTTCTGAGTACTAATTCTGAAATGTTGTTCTAAATGTTGTTCCGCAAGTCTCTTGAAACCTGTTTTCCACAATATTGTATTTACCAAGTATAACATCCCCATCCCCCCGCCCCCTTTCTTCCAAAAGTAAGACCCGTACCTTAATTTTTAGATAAGATTGCTGGGGAAAATTTTTTTTAAAGAAAAAAAAAAACAACCAAATTATTATATTTGTTATACAATTGTGCCCCAAAATTTATTTAGAAAAACGTAGAATATTCGGCTGCAACATTGTTTCTAAAAGCCTAACTGGCAAAGGCATAATGAACAGGACAGCGCGCGCAACTTTGCAACGTGGCAGTTAAAAGCCACAAGAGTGATGCTATGACCTTGGTCGATCAGCTGTTTACATGTCCCTTCTGCTTTCTCACGTGCAATGAATTTGACCTCATTTGAGGGCGTAGTTTTGTTTACAATGTTATTACGTTTCAACATGGATAATATTGCACTTTAACAAACTAAAATTTATCAAAAGATAATTTGGTAAAATAAATTGGCTGATTTGAACACAGTCTTAGTTTTCAGGTTCTATTCACTGGATACCTAATATACGGCCTGAAGAGATCCTCGCTGCTGCGATACCTCAATACCATTGATACTTTATTGTGTTGGGTATTGCATGAGAATATCTGAAAGTATAGAATTTCAACATTGTGTTAATGGTATTTATCTTGCACAATTTTTTTATGTGCACAAAATAACAAAATTCCCTTTGCATACTGGTTTTTATGTCATAATTATTACCCCGCCTAAAATTCGCACAAGAATTTTTAAATACTTAAAAGTTGAAAACCGTCTGAGTTGTTTGTAGCGTCACAACACGTGGAACAGATGGGAGAGGAAGAACCATGTTGCAGTGTCACCATATGACTTTTTCAGTGTTCTACGATCTACAGCAATGTTGCCAACCATAACGAATACTAGTTGCCACATAAAAAAATTTTTTTGCACGACCAATTTTTTTTTTTAGACTTTGATTTAAAAATTATTACACAGAGAATTTTTAAGTGCTGTGTGTTTCCCTTTTCAAGAGCATAATAAATAAATTGCGTAAATAACCACTGTGTGAGCAAACTGTTGCCGGCAAGCGCGCAATGGCATATACCACCATGCAAAACAAACTCACATACCTCCTGCGCACAAAAACGTCTGAAGTAGCATCTGACCATGATATCACCCACACCTTGTTTATGAGGGCCTAACTTTTGGAAGAAATGTTTATGTCATACATGGGTAAATACGGTAGATGTTAGCTGGTTGTCCACTTAAATCATTTCTGCTAATAATTGTGTTATGGTTAGGCTTCTTTGATCACTTGGATTGAATTTTGCTTTTCTGTCCACCATATCTTCGACAGTTTGTTGTTTGCTTCTGAACACATTCTTCGTGTTCGATGACCCAGGCTGCACGGTGACATGAATCACGCATCCACGTGTGCACTCATTACCACTTGTACCTCCGTAGTCACTTACAGCACCTAGTCGACACCGGGCTGAAGTGAACATTCGGCCGAGAGTATGTCAGTGTGGGTCGGCGAGAACATAACACACCTGCCTCATCGTCACATACTACGCGATCAAGTGACTGTCTTTCTTTATTAACCCCAAAAGGTAACTCTTGGGGGTAAATAACAAGCATTCCAACACAGTGTCCTCTGAAAGCCACAGCCCTCAGGCGCTCCGGCAATTGAAGGGAACATCAGTGCAGCTCGCGCCGCGACGACCGGTGTCCTTCTAACTGGCATGACGTCAACCAGTCTGCTGGCCGGAATAATAATGCTGTGTGACCCCAAGTGCTGCTAAATAATGGGGATTAAAATCTTGAACATGTACACATTGTTCAAAACGTCGTAACCAAATTAATAAGAGTCATTCTTTTATTGAAACCTGAAACGAGTTCGGCTACCCACACACCTTTCAGGGATGGACTCGTCCAGCCCACCTAAGCTGAAACACTTTCTCACCCATCGGCGAAAAAAACCTGAAATTGAATTTCCTTTAAGAAATTTACAGGAAACTGAAATACATTCTCAGTTTGCCATTATTCCAGTTATTTCATTAATTGTAATTATGTTCAATGCTTAAAAGTGATATTGTGTTCTATTTTCACAGCAGACTGCCTATCAAAGCCTCATTGTTTTTATTTTATGTTTCTAGTGCGGTGACATTCTCTGTTGCATCACAGTCACANGACTGCCTATCAAAGCCTCATTGTTTTTATTTTATGTTTCTAGTGCGGTGACATTCTCTGTTGCATCACAGTCACAGTCACAAACATAATTACCACTTAATTAATCACGGAATGTCACTAACATGATATTAAACAAGGAATTGTATNATCACAGTCACAAACATAATTACCACTTAATTAATCACGGAATGTCACTAACATGATATTAAACAAGGAATTGTATTGTGTAGCATATTCTAACTTTAAGTGAGTATATGTCAATTTTCAATTTTTTTTTGCGCCGGCTTCGATTTTAGTCTGACTTAAGCACTCCACCTAGCCGGCAGTACGGGAGTTTTGCTCCGTGCGGACCTCTTCGGCACCCTCAACTTTTGCTCTAACCATCTTCGGCATCAATAGTAACGTTAACCAACTGGGATATTTGCATATTCAGTGCCGAGGGGATGACCGTCTGCCTCCCTGCATGTATACCAGGGTTTAACACGCTACGCTTCTTTTCAATCATTTACATGGCTTAAGTNTGACCGTCTGCCTCCCTGCATGTATACCAGGGTTTAACACGCTACGCTTCTTTTCAATCATTTACATGGCTTAAGTCGTTTTTGCAGTATTGGTCCCCCGGAAGACCAGAATTCCGGGTCCGCATCAACTTGTAACATATTATCGTAAATATATATGTATAAAAGCAGTAAGTAAACGTCTTAAATTACCTTGAGCATTTCATTTACTTTACCCCTCAGAGTATTTCGGGCTCTGCAATCTAATGCATCAAAGTGTAAGTATGGCATGNCAGCATTTCATTTACTTTACCCCTCAGAGTATTTCGGGCTCTGCAATCTAATGCATCAAAGTGTAAGTATGGCATGCGGGGTGGCCTACAACCTTGCAATTATAATAAGTAAAACCACTAGCTACGTGCAATTATTGGGAAGTTCAGTATCTGCAAGCACTCCAAATCAACAAGGACTCCAGGGACCCAGGCGCCGTCGACCGCCAGACCCTCACTAACTCGTGTTCACTGAGTTATGGCGCTGAGCAATGTTACCAGTTTTCCAAATAAGGTGGGGACACACATCAGTATCCCTGGAACCCCTGCACATCAAATTTATTTCCCAACTACTGGGGCTATTCTCTAAGTGCTAAAACTATGGCTTTATCCTACGTCAAATGGCTTTCCCAACTAGTGGGGCTAGTCAAACTTCAAGTTCAAAATAGCCATCTTCCTACCTCAATGGCTTTCACAACTTTTGGCAGGGGGGGAGGGGGGAAGGTCCTATTCAACAAGCAAGAATGGCAAAAGAACACGTGAGTACAAGTGCGCCGAACCAGAACAGTGCATCATGTTACTTCCCTGATGTCCAAGTGTACTTGTTTCCTGCGCTCATGTCTCAATGCATTTTACGTTGTTCCCCTTTTCTCACATCCCAGGACATTTCAGTGTAATTGGTTTACAGTTAACAGCATCTCATGGCGTTTAGGGTATTTTGTTTCCTACCTGAATGCCAGTAATATCACAATTCATGTCTCATGACGTGCATCATAACGTACTAATAAACAGTGCCTACATGTGTTTGTCATGTTTCAGAGTCACTTTTGTCTTAATCGCAGCATTAATTTTTTTTTTTTTTTTGTTTGTACTTTCTGCAAATTTGAAGGGTAATTTCTCTTTTTAGAGCAACTTCATGTCTAAAATACTTTGCTAAAAGCCTTATGCAAGAATTTATTCTAATCAAGTTCGGACTCTTGGCAATAAATTCCACTTCAGACATCACGCTATTTTGTGACAATAAAGCATCGCTGAGCCGCACAATTGTAGACCCCGGGTAGGTAGACAGAACAGCGCTACCCCTCTCACATTCCAGCACAGGTGGGTGGCGCAATTGACAACCACCTGAGCGCGTGCTGGCGTGGTCACCACCCCCCTCCNACCCCTAGAGATGCAATATTAACTGATGTACAAGTAATGGCTAAAACAAAACACTATGCCTGAAGTGCTTGCTGCACTTACTCATGTCTAACCTGTGCCAGGTCACAAGGCGTCCCTTTCGCGAGCCGTACAACGTGAGACATCTCGAGGATGACATTCGCCGGCCCAACTGCAAACGTGGGCGTGGAGCTGCACCTCTGACGGCAAGAGGGTGCAATTGTGTGCCGACTGTACCAGACCGCGAGCGGTCCAGGGCACCATCGGCCCTGTCACGAGTCATGTATGCATGTTTACACCTTCTGTACAAATATAACTTTTCTGGACACAACCTTACAAAATGTTATCAATTGATGGTTTGCCTAACATTGGAGAAGGGACAATTCTGTGTGTAAACTGCACCAATGTTTACCACACAGTGTGCTTGGCCGGAAGTGAACCTGCAACAGTCAACCAAAATGGAAACATTTTGTGCGCAGGTAAGTACCTGAGTGCATGACATATTATCAATTCAATAGCCGCCGCACAGACGGAGTGACACAACGACAGCCACGAGTGCCAAACGAACCATTTGAGGCTATATCACTGGATTTGACGGGCCCTTACCCTCGAACAACAACCGGAAAATGCTTCATTGTGGTGGTAAGAGATTAATTTTCCTGATGGACTGAAGAATATTTAGTTTCCAGTGTACGTGTACCTAACATCGCATGTGTTATGGAAGCCGAATTGTACCTCATCTGGGGTTACCCCAGAACGCTACTTACAGACAATGGTACACAGTTCAAAGGGAGACAATGGCATGACCTGTGTACTAAGTGTGGTAGAACACCATATGGCGGCAGTTTACCACCCGCGGGCTAATCCAACAGTGTGTCGAAACCTGCACCTCAAGAGCCAACTGCGCCTGCGGGTCAGTAACAACCACGCAACCTGGGCCAAAGACTTGCTAACGACCTTTTTCACCATCCGACGGTTTGTGAATCTGGCCACAGACCGATCACCGGCCGCAATCCTACAAGGCAGAGAACTTGCACTGCCTGGAGAGTTCGTCAGATTGCACTAAGAGAACGTGAGCAAAGCGGAGGACAGCACAGCCCGGCGGCAGCGCCAAGAGGCTGACCTACAGGCCGCACACCATAACCAAGTTCTCTATATAGTGAAGTGGGTGCCATCAACCACACGCCCACCGTGGAGTTTAAAACCCGGACAGCTGGTGTATGTCCGCAAACACCGACTCTCCAGCTTTTCGAAAATTTATTGCGCTCTATTCGCCGCAAAGTAGAGTGGGCCGCACGCAATAATAAAAATGCTCAGGTACACCACCTACCTGGTAAAGGTAAGCAGCAGGAGGAAAGTTGTCATTCACTGTGACGACCTCTGCCTCGCCATAGAAGAGGCCAGCACCGAGCGCTTGGCGCGTGACGCCCAGCTAGAGGGCATCCAAAGAAACCACGGAGCAACATTACCAGCCGCCCCAAACTGCGAATCGGGAATGTCCAGTCCTCGCACTGATGGGAGCACCGGGACTGCGAGCTACCGGGAACACCTGTGGGCGGGATCTCCTCACAAGTTGCCCACCCAGCTGAACAGCTACATCTTTCAGGCGTCACTCAGTAGGTGACAACGCGTCATGGGACGCCCAGCAAAGAGATTGGGGGGGTGGGGGTGTCATGCCTAGACATAATCACCGCAGACATGTCTGCATCTACAGGCCTGCAGCAGCAGCACCGTTGATGATATGGCAGAGGAGGGGGACTTCGTCCCTACCCGCCGCTCCAAGCAGCCATGCCGCAGATACCGCACGGCATGCATGGCCTGCAGAAGGAGCACCACCCTTCCCTGCACGAATGCCGTGGCCTATCTAGACTCGCGGGGTCACAACTCTGAGCCACCAGTAAGTAGCCAGTACCTTGTCGTATTCACGCGGGCCTAACCAGTTGAAAACGTATAACAAAATCAAACCACCAGCCACCTGTTACGCATGACAGCATGATTGATCACCTGTGGTGGTGAGGGGTCAAGCGTTTACAATAGAGGGGGGCGTTTGACGTGAACCACAGAAAAAATGTGCAGGTCGTACATGTGTAAATACAGTAGATGTGAGCAGATTGTCCATTTAAATCATTTGTGCTATTATTTTTCTTTAGTTTTCGTTCTTTGATCACATGGGTTGATCTTTGCTTTTCTGTCCACTATTTCTTTGACTGTTTGTTGTTTAGTACTGTACACAATCTTTGTGTTTTATGATCCTGGCTGCATGGTGACATGAACCATGCATACACATGTCCCTTCATGACCACTTGTACCTTACCAGTCACTTACACCACCTAGCCGACACCGGGCTGAAGTGACCACTCGTCTGATAGTACATCAGTATGAGATGGCGAGAACGGAACACAATTGCCTTGTCACGTACTACGTGACTCAAGTGACAGTCTTGCTTTATTTACCTCAAGATGTAATTCTTGGGGGGAAAATAACCAGCGATCCAACACGGTGTCCCCTGAAAGTCACAGCCGTCAGGTGCTCCGGCAAGTGAAGGGAATATCAGTGCAGGTCGCGACGACAGACATCCTTCCAACCTACGTGACGTTAACCGGCCTGCTGGCCGGAATAATAGTGCTACGTGACCCCAAGTGCAGCTAAATAGTGGGGAATAAAATCCTGATGTCATACACAGTGTTAAATCGTCGTAGCCAAATTAATTACAGACATTCTTTTATTAAAACCTGAAATGAGCTTGACTACCCAGACCTCTTTCAGGGATGGACTCATCCAGCCCACCTTAGCTGTAACACTTGGACTCGTCCATCGGTAAAAAAAATTGAAAACTAAATTTCACTTAAGAAATTTGCCGGAAATTGAAATACATTCTAAGTTTACTGTTATTCCAGTTATTTCATTAAATGTAATTATTTTCAATGCTTAAAGGGGTAATTGTGTTCTTTTTTCACAACAGACTGCCTATCAAGGCCTTATTCTTTTTATTTTATGTTTCTAGTGCGGTGAGATCCCCTGTGGCATCACAGTTACAAACATAATTGTTAGTTAATTATTCACGGGAATGTCACTAATGTGTTATTAAACATGGAATTATATTGTATAGCATAATCATTAGCATTAGGAGAGTACATGTATTTTTCACATATTTTTTTGCGCCGGCTTTGGCCACCCTCAGCGGAAGCCGACGTCATGATTTTAGTCTGACTTCAGCACTCGGCCTAGCCGTCAGAACGGGAGTTTCGTTCAGCGCGTTTCCCCTCAGCACCCTCATTTTTTGCTGTAACCACCTTCATCATCAATAGTAACATTAATCAACTGGAACATTTGCGTATTCAGTGCTGAGGGGACGACGTCTGTCTCCCTGCTTGTTAGCCAGCGTTTAATGAGCTATGCGTCTTTCCAATAATCTACATGGCTTCTCGTTTTTGCAGTATTAGTCACTGGCAGACCAGAGGGCTAGGTCTGCATCAACTTGTAACATATTAGCATAATTGTATATGTATAAAATTAGTAAGTAAATATCTTAAATCACCATGACCGTTTCATTTAATTTCCCTCTTGGGATATTTCGGGCCCTGCACCCTAATACAACAAAATGTAAGTAAGGCTTGCGAGGTGGCGTACAACCTCGCCAGTGTAATAAGTGAAACCACTAGGTACGTACAATTATTTGTAAATTCAGTACCTGCAAGCACTTCATATCAACAAAAAACTCCAGGGACTCAAGTGCCATCGACCACACAACCCTCACTAACTCATGCTCACTGAGTAATGGCGGCTGGCAATTTCACCTGTTTTCACCTTAACATGTGTAAGCCAGGTAAGGTGGGGACCAACATCAGCATCCCTGGAACCCCTTCACGCCAACGGATTCGACATCAGTAGCGTTTGATTAAGTTTCCTAGACGCTCCCCGTATTGGGTCTGGTGGTTAGTGGGCATCTTGAAGGCTCTTCACCCTTCTCCGCTGTACTACTAAGTAGTGGGAGTCGCTGCTCTGGTAGGGTTATTCTTGATGCCTGCGGTGTTTGATTTGGGTACTTTGATTAGAATGCACTGGGCCTTGGGAGGTGCGTTAGCAAGTGTTGGTTGTGTAGGCACACATGTCGGGGTGTATCCAGGAGAGATATTGAGACAGTTGACCACTTGGTCAGCTCTGGTAGGCCAATCGAAGGCTGGTAGTTCCTTCGGTGGTAATGGTGACACGGCACATGACACATGTTAGATCAGGCTCTGTGGTGGCCGGGACGTGTGGGTGGCTGACCTTCTCTGACGAGCAGCTTCTTTCTTTTTCCAGGAGTACACTCAGTTCGCACCTGGATCTATACTCTCCATGACTGCAACCAGGAATAGCCCCTGCTTTACTGCTTTCCCCCGTCCAGCCCTATGAGCTGTAGCCTATGAGCTGTAGCGTGTGCCGTGTAATGGCTCTTCTTAGGAGAAGGCCTTGGCTGTGGCGAGGCTAGATAGGGTGAATGACGACACCCGTGGAGCGTTATTATTTTAATTTTTCTTTCCAAAGCGACACCAATTTTTGCAGCGTGCTGTTTTAAGTGTTTATTCAGAGCAGTCATTGTACTAGATTTGCCACTATGAGATATTTTTCTTTTGCGAAATACATAGAGGGCTTTTGTTGGCAAGTCTAAATCCAAACTAAAATAATTCCACATTTCTGACATTTTAAATAACTATCACAAATCATGGCACTACAAATAATAAAACACAATACTTAACAATTCACACATTTCCACGTGTTTAGCGGACAGAATCAGAAACAAAGATGTTGGTCAAATCACAGTAATAAATGGAAACGTAACGAAAAAATAACAAAAATTAACTTTTAATAACAAATTATACTGGCATTATTTACATGTGGCGGATTTTTGTAAAACAATAACTTTACTTACATAACTTTTAAAACATTATTCAAATAAATTTTTTTTAATTAAATTGCAGAATTTTATTATTGTTGTTGAATTGCGCATAAAATAATTGTAAGAGCAAAGTCGAAATTAAATTTTATATTGAAGGTTGGCAACAGCGAAAAGAATGCCAATGTTGATTGCAGGTATCATTGCCGTCCTAATGTTTACAAGTGTGGCTTTTCTTGCTCCAGCAACAACGCAACGAACATAAATTTCTTTTCCATATTGCAAATACGAAGTCGTAAGTAAAGTATTTAGGACAATAAATTTTTTGAAAAAATTTTGTTTTTCTTGCTGCGACAAAGTGAGGGCGTAATCTAAATATTTTGGAAGGGGAAAGCTAACCATGAATCTTTCCACAAATACTGTCTTGAATCTTTGAGTCGTCAAATCTGAAATATTAGAGGAATTCAATGAATTTGAATTTTTTGGACAACTCCTTAGATTTATATTAATTTCTTTCAATACACACATCTCATGAATAAACTGATGTGCTGGATGGATGTATTTGAAAACCTTTGTCGTCAAATAATGCGCCAAGCTTGAGCACAGTGTAGCCTGTAACGGGCATAAGTGTATGGGAAAACCAGATGCTGCTGATTTTAATGATTCATTGTTGATGATGGCAAAGAAATACAGTCGACTCCCTATCTACCATTTTTCAGGAGACTGTCAAAATAATTTTCAAAAATGCGTGATTTCAGTAGTTGAGGGTTCTGATACTTACATCAATAAAATACAACTTCTGACCTTATTAGACTTAATTTTGAGTATAATAAGAGCTGTACATTATCTGTGAATAAAGTTCTAGCCAGTAAACACAATAAAAATAGGAATTTTGAAAAAAAAGTATTACTGTACTAGTAATATTGTTAATAATACATTGAAAAAACATTTCACCTCAACTCATTTAATTAAACAATATAACATCTCAAAATACCATATACCTATAATTGATTGTAATCCGACACCCAATGCAAGTAGACCTTAAACTTTCACAATCTCTTAAAATAAAAATAAAATGTCACATAAAGGCAAATTTTGAATGACCCGAGTGCACTAGATCAGCTAAAAGCGTGTCGAGAGTCGAGAGGGTAGTGTGGAAATGGCGAAGGGGAAGCGTTGGGAGGGGTGGAAAATGTACCCCTCCCCTCGCTTTTTGTTGGTGACACTTTGCGTGTGTGTTGCAAAATGTTTGTCTTTTAAAGTAATTAATAATATTTCACTGCAAAACAAGGCAATTAAATTTTATTTATTCACGTTCTTTAATAATAAATCTTTCAAAACCACGTCCTCTGATTTTCCCTTACACACATGTTGCGAGTTACGCTGCACACGGGCTTAGTGCTTACACATTATTAGACAACAAAAGGTGGCGAATAAGCCCCTATAGGATATCAAACCTGCCAACCTTTCCGATTTTTCCGGAAGTCTTCCAGAAAAAGCTGTTATACATTGTTTTCTGGAAATGCGTACATTCTTCTGATTTTTAGTTTATTCAGTAAAACATTATTTTTGGGATTATTTTACTTTAAAACACAGAAGTCGTAGTGTTGTGACAATGTAGATTGATACTGATTGTGCCTGCATCCAAGAAATCACATAACGAGAGGGCGAGAATCGATTTTCACATATATTTTGCTTGTTATAGTTACATTTTTTCATCTGTGGAGTTCCATGAACTGTTTCAATTTGAAGTGTAGTTGAAACATGTGTTAAAGGATTTTAATACTTTTTGCGATAAAAGCTGAATGTAACTATGTATTGAAAGTGATTACAATGTGGTGTGTATTATGTCTCTTCCTAGCCATGGTTTTTGTGAGGTCTTAATAGGTTATTTATTGTCGACTCTGCAAAGTTTAAAACTGAAGATGAGTAGAAAAAAGTAGTATTACTACCAGACATTTCGGGAATCATACAGTGTAGAGTTTCCATGTACGCGTAGCACATATATATGAGAAGTGTTAGAAGCGGTGCTGTCACAAACCC
>NQII01000101.1:916292-971554 GCA_002778355.1 Clitarchus hookeri | reverse complement strand
GAACCATGGCGCGAATAAGAAGTGTTCGTTTTACTGCACCCTCCTCCCACCTCCCTCCCCCCAACAAGGGAGACACATGTAGGAATCGAGGGAGGGAGCGAAGAGACAATATAAGCCTCTTTGCGGGGAGGGTGGAGTACAGTAGATCATCGGTTGGACAGTTTTGATCACCGCGCCGAGAGAGTCCGTCCCAGAGAGCGTAAGTCAGTGCAACAGTCACCAAGGCCGAGATATCGGAACCCGGCCACGTCCGTCAGCCGCATCAGTCTGTCGCAACATTAAGGGGTCAGCCATATCGGGACGCGAAACGCAGAGCAGAATTAGAGACAGTTACCAGAGTTATGTCGGACGAGTAGTATCACCACACCGGGACGCGTATGATGACAGACAGGCATTGGGAGCCGGGAGCGCGGAGTCAGCTGGACGAGATTCACCACATTAAGGGGTCAGCCATATTGGGACGCAAAGTGCGGGGCGCAGGGCAGAAGCAGTTAGACAGTTACAGCATCAGTCAGTCAGTCACCAGTCAGTCAGTTACAATAACCCACCGAGAAGGCGGAGTCGAGTGGTGAGCTTCAACGAGAAGTGCCATGTCGAGCTAGTGGGATTTGCCCAGTGCAACCCTGCGCCGAGGGCCGGGTGGGGGCCCGTCAAGGGTCACCTTGCCGGGACATGGTAGGGAGGTAACAGTCAGTTACAACCCTACGCCGAGAACGGGAGCGAATGGTGAGCTCCAACGAGGAGCGCCATGTCGAGAGCAAGCCAGCTGAGAGCAACAAGCCAACCACACAGGGCCTATAACAGGGTCATTCAGCTCACCAGATCTCTTCAACTGCCGGAATGTATCCGGGCCATCCAACTCGCCAGATCTCAACTGCCGGAACCACCACCCCGCAACAAGTGCAGATAAGTAACAACGGCATCACTCAGGGACCTGTCCTGTCACCTAATGCCCCCACAGCGTCGGAAATGTAGCCAGAACATTGTAACAAGCCCTTCAGGCCAGAACTCGCAGGCCGTTAGTATGAGTACATTCTTGGCACAAGGTGTCGGGAAAGTATGTTCAAACTCCCGGAACAGTTCCGAGAATGTATGAATAAATTCCCGGGAAAATAAATATGTTAAAACCACAAAACTAAGTCGTGATGAAGTCATTGTTTTATATACCCTCAACCTTCAAGGCACCTTATAGTCTGTACCATTTAGCATTAACTGTGGACCCTACGAACCATTCTGTACACCACAGGTGGGGAGTAGCGTCAGTATTATAAAATCAGACCAGGGAGATAGGTTTGGGTTTTGTAGTATGTGCCGATACAAACTAAGCATTGCTCATGGGAAAACAGATATAAGTGTTACACGTTAAAAGCGGGAAGAATGTAGCCAACATAAAGTGCCCAGAAGAAAATCATAAGATTTCTAAGTTCTTTGCAAAGTCTGGAAATGAGGCTTACGGACGTTACTCAAGCAGAATGTTTGTTTACTTATTTTTTTGGTAGAGCGCAACATTCCCCTAACTGCCACAGATCATGCAGGTTTGCTACATAAAAAAAAATGTTCCCCGACTTGGAAATTGCAAACAAGTAAGGATGTAGTCGTACAAAAACCTTAGCAATTGTCAAAGAAATGGCTTCTGATGCAAAATCTAGTGTAGTACAATGTTTGCAGAATGCACAGTTTTCTGTTTCAACTGATGGAAGCAAATAACACCAAGTCAAAGTTGTATCCCATTGTAGTGACTTTTTACGATGATACACAGGAGAAAAAACACTTGAGACAAAATAAATGGCCTGCCTTGGATGGAGATTCTACTGGATGGAATATAGGTAATTTAGTGCTTGCACAGCTTGAATGCAATAACGTTCCTGTTGAACACTGCGTGGCTTTTGGTGTAGATAATGCAGGTGTATTGGTTGGCCATTAAAATGGTGTTGCAGCAGTGTTGAAAGAGAAACACCCTGGACTTATTGTGATTGTTTGCATTTGTCACCTGATAAATGTATCTGCAGGAAAGGCTGTATCTGCTTTGCCAGTATAAGTTTGACATTCTTGTGGAGATGTTTTATTATTTGGAAAAAACTTTGATGAGAAAAGAAGGGTTACAAAAATTTCAAGAGCTCCATGGTACAGAAACAAAAAAATTACTCAAGCATGTCTGTTCAAGATGACTTTCTCTTGGAAGAAGTTTGTTGAGGGTTTCTGAACAGTGGGAACCATTGCTTAGTTTCTTTAAGGGAGAGGTTGTAAATGAGAAATCTTAATCTTCGAATCTCACATCTTACAAAATTCCCAAACTACAATCATCGTCCAGTTCAACCTCTGATGGAATAAGTCAGAAAAACAAAAATGAGAAAAGGAAAAATTTGGGTTCTGCTACTGATGCCAGCAAAAAGAGAACTTCTTTGACATCAGCGAACAGTGATGGTCCTATTCTGAATAATACAAGTCCTTTTATAAATCTGGAGGAAAAACTATTTATCCCTTTCTTCTGGCCTAAATAAAGCATTTTGTGCATTAATTTTTGGTGTCCTCCCAGCATTTGAAAAAGAGAATGTAATTCTTCAGTCAGTATCTCCACATACTCATATTTGGAGAGAATTGTTGCTTGATTTTCTAAAAGTATTGCTAAAAAATTTTGTGAAAGCTTAACCTGTGAAAAGTTGCTCATTATGTGAAGTGAACTATTACTCAATTCGAATCAGAAAGACTACACCGAATTATTAATAGGAAGTAAAACATCAAACATTGTGAAAACCTTTAAAGAAAAGCAAATAGTAGTTTACGTTGGATCTGTCAGGATTTTTTTGATACAGCATGTGACTACATTGTTTACAAATTCCCCATAAAAAAATAAGTCTTGAAAAANTCTGTCAGGATTTTTTTGATACAGCATGTGACTACATTGTTTACAAATTCCCCATAAAAAAATAAGTCTTGAAAAATGCAGCTGTGGCAAGAGTGAATAATCTCAACAATGCCAACTTTTCTTCTGTTTGCTACTTTGTGTATTTTTTTTCTTTGATTTTGCTTAGGGATGTAGCTATGGACGAAACTGAAAAACAATTCTCAACTCTTCAGATAGACGAAATTTCAGCCCTTAGTGCTACAGGAGATAGTGATGATTTTAAGGGGGGCAAATTATCTGGGATTCGTGGTGTTGATGGCATTTTATATTACAATAGAAAATGTAGAATAATGTTGTCCATCCTGTCCATTACACACAGCAATGCAGACTGCGAACAGGTTTTCATTTTGGTAATATAAAAGACAGGACCCAGTTCAGATCCTCCATGTCTAATGACACTATAGAATCAATTTTGGTTTTGAAATGCAGGAAATCGGGTTTATGTTATGAACAACATTTTAGTGCAGAATTCCTAAAGAAAGCCACAGCTGCTTCTTTAAAACCCCAGTGTTCCATCTCAACATAAACAGCAGAATACAACATGGCAAAAATTGATAATAGTTGTATGACTCCATAGTGCTCTAACTTAAGTAGCTAGATAGTTTTAGTTCATTATTTCAGTGCAGATTTAACCATTTAAGATAACAACGTAATGCAGATATCTTGGAGAAAGCTACGGGCACTAGTTACATCTTTAAAATTCCTGTGCTCTGATGATTCGTCTCACATTTCACTGAAAGTGGAAAGGTAACAAAATATTAACATATTATGTCTTTTAGTTATGTTACTAGTGTAGTAAAGCGTAATGGGCCTTTTTCGTGTTAAGTGGTAGTATGTATGGTAAGCCTGCATTGTTTAGTGTAATTTTATTCAAAAATTTAATGATTTTATTGTGTTTACAAAATCTTCCTAATTATTATTTCGTCAAGTTGGCAGGTATGAGATATCTGTTTAATCCAAAGATGCGTGTATAACGAAATAAATAAATATAAATCCTAAGATTTCACGCAGGAAGTTGCTGAAATGAACTTTACGCTTGGTATTTCAAATCGCTCTATGTCCAAACATTTTTTGGTGACAAGGGTATGTCTAGTTTATGCATCTAAGGGTCTAATTTTATTCGGAAATATGCTGTCGATTGAGTTAAATATATACACACACACTCTCACACATACACACTCACTCACTCACTCACTCACTCACACACACTCACCCACTAACTCACTCTCACACACACATGCGCGTGCGCACACTCACGCTCACACTCACTCACTCACGCATGTGCACACACACACTCACTCACGCATGCACACACACACACACACACACACACAGGAAAGCCAAAAAAACTGGTATAGGCGTACGTATGCAAATAAAAGAGGTATGGAACCAATCAGAGTAACGCGATGCGGCCGGCAGCGCCTATATAAGACAACAAGCATCTGGCAAACTTGCTAGATTGGTTACTGCTGCTACAATGGCAGGTTATCAAGATTTAAGTGAGTTTGAATATGGTGTTATATTGGCGCACGAGAGATGGGACATAGCATTTTCGAGGTAGCAATAAAATTTGGATTTTCGCGTACAACCATTTCACGAGTGTGCTGTGAATATGGGGAATCCTGTAAAACATAAAATCTTCGACATCTCTGCGGCCGGAAAAAGATTGTGAACGAAAGGGACAAACGACGACTGACGAGAATCATTAAACGTGACAGAAGGGCAACCCTTTCTCAAATTGGCGCAGATTTCAATGCTGGGGCATCAACAAACAAGTGCCAGCATGTGAATTATTCAACGTACCATCATTGATATGTGCTTTCAGAGCCGAAGGCCTACTCATGTATCGTTGTTGACTGCACGACACAAAGCTTTACGCCTCGCCAACACCGCCATTGGACTGTTGATGACTGGAAACACGTTGCCTGGTCTGACGAGTCTCGTTTCCAATTGTATCGGGCGGATGGTAGTGTGCGGGTATGGAGACATCTTCATGAATCCATGGACCTTACATGTTAACAGGAGACTGTTCAAGCTGGTGGAGTCTTGTCACGGTATGGGGCGTGTGCAGTTGGCGTGAATTGGGACCCCTGATATGTCTAGATACGAGTCTGACAGGTGACAGATACTTAAGCATCTTGTCCGATCATCTGCACCCATTCATGTCCATTGTGCATTCCGACGAACGTGGACAATTCCAGCAGGACAATGCGACACCCCACACGTCGAGAGTTGCTACCGAGTGGCTCCAAGAACACTCTTCTGACTTTAGACACTTCCATTGGTCACCTAAATCACCAGACATGAACATTATTGAGCATATCTGGAATTCCTTGCAATGTGCTGTTCAGAAGAGATCTCCACTGCCTCGCATGCCTATGGATTTTTGGACTGCCCTGCAGGATTCATGGTGTGAATTGCCTCCTGCATACCTTGAGACATTTGTCGAGTCCATGCCACATCGTCTTGCGCCACTTTTGCGTGCTCGCGGGGGCCCTACACAATATTAGGCAGGTGTACCAGTTTTTTTGGCTCTTCAGTGTGTGTGTGTATGTTGGAATTAATTTTTTAACTATGTTACTTTTATGCCAGATAGAATTAAACAACAAACTTTACAGAAAATACTGACCTATAATCACAAAAGAAAACGTCTTTGCAAATAATATTTCTGTGTTAATATGATTTGCATAACATTTTCAGGCAAAACTATTTCCTTTTAAATACTACTAGTTGTTATAGGTGCAACTATTTTGAGGGACGGAAAATCTTGTTAAAATTTCTACACTCCCCAGGCGCACTTTATTTGCACTGAAGCCTGGCGTGTAAGGGGTAGCGGCAGAGAGAAGACTCAAGTTTTCTTTTACTAGACAACATCTTTCCTTCGCCAAGTGAGAGGACAACAACCTGACGCGTGATGTCTACTGACTGACGACGGCGTCATGGTCGGGCAAGGTTTTAATATGTCGGTCAGAGACACTGACTATATAAGTTGATAAAATTTATTGGCTGCTAACCGGTACCCGACCAGTATATAAGCTATGGCGTATGGCTTGACTTCGCACTAGTTGTTTGCACACTGCCACTGGTTTACCTTTATTGGGCATGGCCCGTGGTAGCTTCGGACTTGCTCGCTGTTGCTGCTGGTGCCAGTTGGAACCCGGGCCCAGTCCTTGGACGAAAGTGGTTCTACGGCCTGTGGTGCTGGTAGGAGCCCGCGGAGGACTACTGGTCCTGGTGGGTCTGAACCACTGGTTGACGATTCCCATTGGTTCTGGAAGTCCTTGGCGAAATCTCTCAATGATCGGATCAGGTGTACCGGAGGTCTTGTTAGGTGGTTGAAAGAGGGAGCTGGGGGGAATTGGGAGGTGAGGCCTCTGCATTTGGTGGGTGGCTTGAGCTCGTTACCTGGAGGTTAAACTGCAGAAGGCATTGGGCACTAGGTTGCAGTTCACGCTAGGTTCAGAGGCAGTAGCTGCCGTCTTAGCTCTCCAATTTGCACCACTACTATGGGTGAAGGGCATAGAGAATGGAACTAAGACCTACCATGCTGAGGAAGAGCAGACAACAAAAATCCCTAGCTATGTGTTGAACCAGTCAGGGCTAGGCCATCCAGACAGTAAGGGTGGCCATCTAAGGTGTGAGTTTGAGACATACGTACGTCCGTTTAAGGGAGCCCGCAGTCCTACTCTAGGTTCAGTAAATAAGGGTTTCAATGATGCTGTCTCCTGCTTTTCCTTAGTGGGCCAACGTATAGTCGGGATTAAATTCACATTCACCCTAGAAATGAATAAATACTTGGAGGTTCGGTAAGATCACGTTTTTATTCCCATCAGTAATAGACACAGTGGCCCATATTAAATCCTAACTAACAAAGAACTGTAACTGAAGTAGTTTTATCTAAACTAGACAAAAGTAAATGCAGCTCGGTAGCTATAATACTAACTGACACTAACTAACTAAGCTGTTTTCCAGAAGGGACTCAAGTGTCACTACTAGAGGGGTAGTGTGTTTTAAGTGGGCTGAAGACTTCTTCGGGGGTTGAAGGTCCGGAAGGTGTCTTGAAGGTAGCAGTTTTCCTTCGTGAGGAAGGCGTTAGTAACGGAGAGCTCCAGTACATGAAGTGGTGGATTGAGCTGCTTAGTATCAACTNTAGCATTATTCCTTCGTGAGGAAGGCGTTAGTAACGGAGAGCTCCAGTACATGAAGTGGTGGATTGAGCTGCTTAGTATCAACTAGCAAGATGAGACTGTGTGCTCGCGTATATGGATGGCTGGCTGCAGGCCCTTTGGCTCCCTTCGGTTGGTCGGGTATCTACGGGCTGTATCTCTTTCCTTAGCGGCAAACGCGCCGGTGTTTCTATCTTCCATCACACGGTGGAGGGGGGGTGACATGTCGTATGACATAAGGTACAGACGGTTTTGACTTCTGTCTGCGTGGGTGGCCCTTGCCTACGGACGTGCTGGTAGGCTCTTGTAGCAAGTCGTCCAGGGTTCAAACCCCACCTAGGATGACGTGATGACACGTAAGGATGAGGCGAATATGTGTGTGTGTATATATATATAAGTACGCGTCACGTGTAAAATGTAAGAAAATCTCTGTGCAAGATGGGAAAAAATTGCTCAAAAATCACTAAGAATCCCTATTAACTGCAGAAAATCATGGAAAATCACTTAAAATCTGAGAATATCTAAAAAAAATTCCTGTAAATCGCATAAAGTCACTGAATATCTCATGAAATTCTTGTAAATCGCAGAAAATCGTGGCAAACCACAAAAAAAATCTCGTAATATCCCTGGAAATATTGGAAAATCGTCACAAATCTCCAAAATTAAATATAACATTAAAAACTGAAAAAAACCTAGCCATTATTCCTAAAAGAAACTTAAAATATTGCAAGAACATTAAAATTCTCTTAATCTAACAAAATGTTGTAGATAAAATTTCCCAATATTATAAACATGAACAAAAATTGTTGTGCAACACAGAAATATAATGATAATCACCTAATAAATACATTACAAAAAAATTCATTAAGGTAACCTTTGAATAGATTCTGCAGAACAATCATGATTTTTGTACACTACATTACAGTTCCTGATACCCGAGAATTTGTTGCAAAACTTTAGGAGTTGCAGAAGCTGCAGTTGTTCGCTTTCATATTTAGCCTACCTCTTCAAGGAAAGATAGGCTTTTATTATTATTATTATTACTCAGGTACAAATGAGCCTGAAAAACGTACAGCCAGAATGTGATTTCAGTATCTAACAATGTAACATCCAATCCAGGAAGGTTTCAATATTCGTAGTAATTCATTTCAAATTCAAGGCAAACTCTTAACCCACCGGTGTCTTATAGGAGTTGCGATGGCTCAGCGGTTAGCCTGCTCGCCTCCCACCAAGGCGAACCGGTTTCAATCCCCGGCCGGGTCACTCCTGGATTTTCGCAGGTGGGAATCGTGCCAGACAATGCCGCTGGTCGGCGGGTTTTTTTCGGTGATCTCCTTCTTCCCTCACCCTTTTGTTCCTGCGCTGCTCCATACGCATTCAATCGACCTTATTGGCTCTGTAGACCACCCTTTCAAGAGCCGCCCAAATCTCTTCACTCACTCACCAGTACCTTTTACGAAGATTCACAAAAATTCCTCACGTTGTAAGTCTGTGTGTATCCAGCTGCGCTACGGAGGTCGGCGAAAGATACGCTTATGTGATAACCTTCCAGCATGTTTGTGCGTCTCTTGACTAAGAGTATGTATGTGCATATGTTTGTAAGTGGTGTGTTTGTATGTACCTGCTTATGTCCTTACCTCAAACTAATCACTGAATTATACCAGACTCCATCAACTTATAAAGTTCAGTAAGACCAGCTTACTTTCCTAGTTGATTCCTTACCGGATAATTTGCTTTTCAAAATTGCAGCTATTAATTATTGGTGCTGCAATATTTTTCACCAACTATTCAGCCAATTTGAACCAAATGTTTTATGTTCAATATTCACAATGTCAGGATGGAATTTGTTATCTTGAATTTCTAATGGTCTCTTATTTTGGGCGGTCGCAACTTGAGAAATAATGCTATTTAATAATATTAGAATTACTGAAACGGTAGCTATAGGCCACTTAAAATTACCTGATTGATTTGTATCAGGCATCTTGAAAATGACTTCCTTATAAATATTTATGACAAGTGTGCCACATTTGCTTAGCAACTATTTAAACCAAAATTGGTATGCAAATAATACCTAACGCTAACATTAATTATGCTACAACATATCTTTATGTAGACTATTTTGTAAGATAATATTGCGTGAACCAATAAACATCATGATGTTGGCGGATGCTCAATCGATTCCCGCCTACTTCCGCATATAAATACTTTCCGTGGTTCATCACCTTACATGATGAGTACACAATTAGAGAAAATTATACACACTTTCAAATGGCAGTTTTATAAAAATTTCTTTTAGTATTCCACAACTGTCAACCCATTTGACACTATTTAAACAAAATTTGCTGCACTGGCTACTCTGGAAATAATATATCTTAAATTAAAGTCTCTCTGGACACGCCATTTTTTTTTTAATATTCCCAAATTGGAAAGAACAAAATACATTTTACTATACATCTCAGAAACTACTAACCAATTTGAACCAAACTTTTTATTTGCATTAAATATGCAGACATATTGAAAGCCTCTTTTGTCATGCTGGAAAATGAAATCTTCAATTTTAATCATAAATATCATATCGGTTAGCTCTTATAGAGTCCCATCACATTTTCAGCAGTCACAAGTGAACAATGGCATGTTTTTGTTACCATTACGACAATTTTAACTGAAATTATGTTGCTGAAGTAACTACTGAGTGTAGTAAATTAATTAACAACTTTCATTTTGCACAATTAATCCTTTAGGTTGGGGCTGCTGTGGTGCAGTGGCTAGAGCAATCATCACCCACCAAGGCCAACCGTGTTCGATTCCCTGCGAAGTCACTCCTGGATTTTCTTACTTGGGAATTGTGCCGCATGATGCCACTGGTCGAAAGATGTTCTTGGGATCTCCCGTTTTCCCCGCCCTTAGCATTCTGGTGCTGCTCCATACTCACATTGCTTCACCCTCATTGGTGCTCAAGTCCTCTGTGTTATCAGTCCTTCCAAACTCTCTCCACTCTTCTTAGTTATGTTAAGCAACTTGTCTTATCTCATTATATTCTTTGGGCTGGAATAATGTCTTTTATTTGTTGGCATAGGTGAACCAAACGTTTTGCGAGGGAACCATTAAGCGACATTTTTATTTCATGTAATAGATTTATTGTATAACTTGTTCAAATTCCTTGTGTTGACACTCTCTTGAAAATTAGGTAAATATTAAAATTTTACATTTTATATCCAACCCGTATACTTTTAAGGCAAGTATAAATGTCAGAATCGTAAAGTGGTATCTCAATATTACTGTTTCCTGAAAAACAAATATTATTTTGTATAGTTTTTTATGTGTCACTGAATAAATTATGTGTATGATATTTCGCACCTGCTGTAATTTGCTAAAAAAAAAAGATAATATTCATTGTAACTTATGAAAATGTTGAATTCAAATATTTAAACTTTACATATTCACTTTATTTCACATAATACTCTTATAACACTACCACTCATGAAAGCAGCAGCGTTAACTTGTTTTGTGAATAAGGAAGGCTGTCAAATATATACTATTATATTGTATTTGGTTTGAAGTTGCGCATATGGTAGCAGAACCTTGTTACATTTGCTTACTACACAAAGGAATACTTTATTCTTTTTACACACTGGCTAACTTTAACAGTATCTTAGTAAGTATGGCATTAGTTTTCATAAGAGGCACAATTGCTGTTCTTTTGACTAATTTCCTAAGGTTAAGCATGTTGTTTCAGCAAGAATAAAATTTGACTATGCTGAGCACTCCACACATGCACCAAGTGAGATGGCACATTTGTAAACTTTCAGATTCACATTCAGGAGGAATTGGGTTCGAATCCCAGTATGGCCCTTCTGATTCCAGTTTTTATTGGTTTCCTGAAATCACCCTAGCCAAATGCTGGGATGTCCCTTTGCAACACGATAAAATTATGTTTTTCTTGCAACAAAAAATGCTATTGAGGCATTTCTTTATAAACGTTTATGTTGTTATAAAATTAATAATGTTAAAAAGTTAACAATGTTAACAATTTACAAAGTTTTATATTTCTTTATGCACAATTACTGTTGAAGTGTGAATATTAACAAAGCATCTAAGCAATTTTGCCGCAACCAAAAATTTTATTATGTTAAAAATAACAGGACGGACAAAACCTTTTGTGTTACTGCGCCATTAAAGAAATGTCCATCCAACACAAGTTTACACTGATTTGGTGTTGTAAAATGGCGGGCAGTAGTGAACAGCGATAAGCTCATAAAATTATACCACTGTATTTAGATTTTCATGCATTTTATGATAACTAAATGCAGGGTAGACCAGCTCTTGTAGCCTTGCAAAGCACTTTAAGTGTGCCAATCGTACGTATGTTTAGAGTGTCTAAAGTATTTCCATGTAACGAAAGAGAACTGCAGTTTTGCGTTATGTTGTTCTGAATACACACTATATGAAACACATTCAGACATGTTAAGATTGAGTAGTTGCAAGGACGTCAGGTCCCTAAAAGAAAAACATAAAATACTCATACTTTTTTTTAGTTGGTAATATTTATTTTTTTGGGACAAAATAATTGTTATTGATTTATTTTACATCTAAATATTTTTAAGAGCAAAGGAAATACATGAAAATTCGTAACACTAATATTAAAATCTATTAAATACAAAATTAGTTTTGCCGCAACATAAACACTACCTTAATGTTGACGGAACAATAAGGAGATAACGTTGGTACAAAAGTACTTAATATTACATTGACATTAATAGCTTAAACTGTATATTTCCTTAATAGCAATGTTAGTTACTGACGGTTCACAGATTACAAAAAAATTCTGTTTTCACAACGTTAGAATTTTTCTGTGTACACGCCAAATTCCTTCATATTTGTGCTTCCTTAAGCAACATACTCCATCTTTAATGACCTTGCTGTTGACAAGATGTTAGGCTTTACCTACCTGTATAGGCCACATTCTTGACAGTTGACAATCGCTGTGCCAATTTTTACTTTTCTTTATGTATCCATTCGCCATCATCTGGTGTGTCAAGTGAAGGCTTTGATGCGACGAGTCAGCGCCTCCAGGAGGTGAACTACTTGGGTGGCGCGGCAAACGGCGAGAGATGCCTCGAAACGGAGTTTGGAGGGCGTGTGTAGGGTCGTTCGTAAACGCTGTACACTAAATATATGTTGCTTTAAAAAGTATGCAGTGCTTGCGAAAAGTAAAACTATTAGTATCTGTTCGTAAAAGTATTCTATGAACGCTTTTCGAGCTGGTAATACTTCGCAAAGGATCCAATAGATGGTGTGCACAACAGGTCAGAGTGATTTCGGAGCCGCTTAATTTAGTCAATAGATAGTAGCATGTAAAGTTGGCTGTTGTTCTATTACTGGCTGGGAACGAAACATAAATGAAATATATTTCGTCACATTATTAGAGAAAATAATTTAACAATACTATGCAATATTTCTGTATGCTTTTGGAATCAATATCAAGCACGCAATGTAAGCGGGGTTGGAGAGGGGCGATTAAGATGTGATAAAAGGATTTGAAATTGCGTTTCATTTGGATACGGATCATTTTAATTGTGCCTTTAATTTTGAACACTTATACATTTCTACTTTAGCACGAAGTTTAGTTTCTAACACTAAAAACTGCTGTTTTATGACCACGTAAAATTAAGTGTTTTAATTAATCTAGGAACTCTTTCTTATCACACGTATTTTCGGCTGGTCTAATGTGCGTCTGCAGTGCACTCAGAATTGCCAACGTAATATTAACTTTTGTTCGTTCGTGCATCAGCTGATACAGAATTTTGTAAATGGCATGTTGTTTGTTTCGAGTAAGTCAAGTGCCACTCACTGACTGTCAAAATCTGGCCAACTTATATGAAATGAAGCATACCATGCTCTTTGATTATTCTACTTCACACTGCTGTTGATGTTGCATTATATATAACTTAGAATTAATTTTCATGTTGAAAATGATAAATTCATATTTGCGGATATGATAAAAGTATTGCAAGTTATTGGCTATATGCTGTATTTATTTAATGAGAAAACAATATCGGTGTAGTTTGCAGCTTTAATTATTATAGCATTTATGTCGCACTGTATGAGAAAAGTATTAGGCTATAAGTTAATTGCAATACGTGGTATTTATTTCTATAGAAATCAGTGCTGATGTTTTATCTTCCCCTATTGTTACACTTTTGTAACACTATGAAAGTGATTTATCACTCCTCAGTATGTATATTCATTTATTTACTGGTTAATATCTACAAAGTACACAAAACTGCAATAAAATATTGCTCTAGTTAATATTTTTGTAAACGATATAACCAAGGCCGCAGCAACAATTGGACGGGGAAAAAGGGACGGAAGGGTGGACAGGATACTATTAACTTTTCCGGTTGGTAGTTGAAAGGTGTCAGTGGTCAGAAAGGTTTAAAACGAGAAGAAAATCTTCTGCAATACACATCATTTTCCTCTATAAATCAAATTTTATAACATTTAGTAAATTAATTTTAAAATGTTTTTAGGTAATATGTGAGAAAAGAAGAGAACGTCTTACACGTCTTTTGTATTTATATGGTTTATTCTTTGCAGCCATAAAAAGATGCCTCTTTATAAGCTTATTTTTTCGGTAACCCAAGTGTATAGCGACGTGTCTAATAATCTAACATTATAGCAAAGTTTTCACCATCCAGGAATTACTTGCTGATAATAGTACACACAGTTTGGGAAGACCACCATTCAAGTCTCCAGCACATGCATTATTTGTTTGCTTTGGCAAAGAGACTGTGAAGGTATAGAGAACATTTTAGATATTTTAGAACCCAAAGTGGTGTACTATCATGTGTTCTAAAGTGGTAAGAATGCCCATAATGATATATTGAACAGACTTTAATTAATGCTGTGGGAATACTGTATTCTGTGGTTAACACAAATCATCATGTTGGGAAGAACTAAAATTTTATTTAGGTGTACACCCATCAAAATTTTAAATAAAACAAAAATTTGTTTACAAGTATATTGTGCAATAGCAACTAAAATGGTATATCTGAAACACTACCTACTTTTAGTAATACGAACACACGACTATAGGGGTAATCAGCCTCTGACTTGGCCCCCTTGAGCACAGGATGATGCTGCTTCCCTTGATATAACCAGCGTTCTGAAAATGCTGTGTGAAAGCGACAAATTAGTCATGCCCCATCCTTGAAAGAATGACTGTTTCTGGTTCCTCCCTCATGCAATGAGGGGTCAAGCTGGGCCAGGGAAAGGGAGCTGTTTTTTTTACGATATAAGTACAGTTGTCCGGCACAAATTCGCCCGACATGCATCCACATGTCGAAGTCCCTTAACCAGCTCATGCCCTAAAAAAAGCATAAAAGTCATGATGCCACTTTACCACTGTTGAAGTCATTAATATGTAAAAATAAATATTCATGACAAAACCAACTGAATGCAAGGATCTGAGACCAATAAGTATTCTTCCGGTCTCGTCAAAAATAATTGAAAAAGTCGTTCAGGAACAGATAGTATCGTATATGGAGAGTTAAGATCTTGTGTATGAGAAGCAGTCTGGCTTTCGTACAGGGTATAGTAATTACCATACGATACTTAATGTGAGTTCTAAAATTTACAAAGCAATGGTCGAATCAAAGATATCATTGCAGTATTTCTTGATTTTACAAAATTTTTTGACATACTGGACCTACTGTATCCTTGTATCATGTCTAGCAGAAATGGGTCTTTCTGAAACAGCATGGGACTGGTTCTGTAGCTACCTGACTCGCAGGCAACGACATTTTCAATGATTTCAGCAAAACAAAATGTTTTTACAGTTTTCCCGTAAGGGTCCATAATAGGTTCTCTTTTTTTGCAATATATATCTCTGGGATGCTAAAAACCTTGAGATACTTGGACTGCCACCAATATGCGGATGACACCCAGCTGATTATAGCTTCCTCTACAAAGGACATACCGTAACTAAAATTAATGCCGACCTTGCAGAGTTGTATAACTGGTGCATAAGTAACAAACTCAGACTTAATCCAAAAAAATTTAGTTACATGATACACGGCACCCCAAAAATTTTAAATGAGGTACCATCCCAAGAGTACAGTGTTACCGTAACTTAGGAATATTATTTCATAAAAATTTGTCATTGGCAAAACAAATTTCCCGCTGTCTGCAAACTGATTACTTTTGGCTTAAGCATTTGTACAAATTTAAGCACATCTTACCAGAACAGATCAAAATTAAGTTATGTGATCAACTAGTACTCACTCAATTTAATGATTGTGAAGGTTTACGTTTTAACATAGATTACTCACAAAAAATAGAATTTCAGAAACTGCAAAATAGCTGTTTATGATACATATTCAACTTGTATAAGCGGGATCACATAAGAAAAGCGCTAGAAACTTCAAAATTGTTAACAATGCACAACAGAAGCAAACTGAATTTCATTATGCAACTAAAAAAAAAAATTATTCGTTGCACACCCAGTTATTTGCACTCAAAGGCCACTTTCGAAGCCTCAATACATGGATACAGCACAAGACACAAAAATAATGCACAAATACCTAAACATTCAAAGGCTGTCTTCGAAAACTCTTTTGACTATATAGCTAGTTGCTACTGGAATGAACTGTTAGAGTTTCTCAAGCAGACAAACTCGCTTATTAGTTTCAGCAAAAATTGTAGGACTATCTTGTTGGCGGAGCAAAAAAATGTGATATCGCACTGAAAACAGGTTTATAATATAAACTAATTGATAAGCATATACTAGTAACTTTATCTATTTCATTAAGATGAACGAAATAAATTGATACACTTGTACTGGCCACTATAACTATTTCATTTCTTACTGATATATAATTAGTATTTAAATTGAAGAGCATCTGTATTAAATTTTCTTTGTAATATACTACCCGATCATTGTATTCCAAATGTTTAGTGTTATTCTAGCTGTAAGTTATATATGTACTTATGTCCATTGTAAATATCTTCTTGGCAAAACACTTCAAGTTGTAAACTGGCCAATGTGTTGAAGCTTACTGTCTATAAACCAAATAAATAAATAAATAAATAAATAAAATAAATATTAAAGTGTTGCAGGAAACCCACAAATATCACAGAAATACCTAAAAATCCAAAACTAAAAAAAAAAAAATTTGAATTCAGAATTGTGGGAAATGATGAAAACTAAGATATAATCCATAAGAACAAAAATTTTGAGAAAACTTTTAAAATTCAAGGGGATTCATGAAAAATCACCTAAAATCTACGAAACTCATTAGGCTATCTATAAAAAATTCCCAAAAATTTTAGAAATATTTTAAAGATACAAACCTTAATATTTAAATAAATGTTCAACCATTACAAAAAAAAATTGTAGAGTCATCAATATTATCTTTGCAGATAAAATAACTCTTAACAAGTTACAAGAAAATCTTTGAAAATCGCAATAAATCTTCGGGAATAACCAAAAATCTTTCAAAACCCCGGAAAAAAAATTTGAAATCACAATAAAATCAGGAAAAATCACTTAAAATCTTTCTTAATAACAAAGCTCATTAAAAATCATTGTAACTTGGAAAAAATTACAAAAATTAAAAAATTGTTGTATACATTTTAACCTAGTTGTTGCTTCCTCATCTCAATGGCATGTAAGGGAAGGAAGAAAGGTGCGCTGCTGAGAGAGACAGAAAGAGGGGAGAGAGAGAGGACGATAGGTCACCAGGCTGGTTGCTAGGTAACCATTTCCCCCTTTGTCAGGTGTGTAAGGGGAGGTAGCAAGATAGAGTCACCATGCTGCAGACGTGTTGGGAAGACTACGCGCCGCAGAACAGTGAAAAATGGCAGCGTGCGTAATGCATTTCACATCAAGTTACTAGACGTTTGCATAATCAACCAGCTTAAAAGAGATTGTTGCTGGAAATCTTAGATGATTGGACCAATATATACTTTTGTTTACGCGGCATCTGACAAACTATATAAGCACTTAGCTTTATCATTATTTGAATAGGAGTTTTGCTGGGACCACTGAAAATTAACTGTGGATACGGTTCATCAATACATGCATTTTCAATACATCAAGAATCCACTGTAATCACCTTTTCTATTATTTTCTGTTTCAAATTCACACTTTTTTCTAATTAAATAATATTAATTACTTTAACTACACTTTTGCCACATAAGCACAGCATCGCCAAGGTATATATATAGATATGTGGCTGGGATTGCATAAGCTTCGTGGTAAATCTGTGCAGATGCTTAAATTATCCACAGATCCACCTATATTATGTATTCATGTGGCAATATTCATATAGCAATATAAAAAAATTATAAATATAACAAAATATGTATATTATGTTAAATGTTTTTGTCAATGTTAAAATGGCAAAGTATTTTAAATATTTACATTTATATACATTCCTCCATATTTACATGGTTGCAGAAAATGAATTCTTGAACAAGTATAATTTTATTTTCTTCCAGCGGAAACATTACTTAAATTATGCTTTCTTAATTAACATCTCTTCATTACCTAAAATTTAACCAGTTCATATACTTTGACACATTTTAAATTTTTCTCAAAGATCAGTTTTAATATTTTGTAGATAAAAATCANTTAACCAGTTCATATACTTTGACACATTTTAAATTTTTCTCAAAGATCAGTTTTAATATTTTGTAGATAAAAATCAATATACATAATTCTAACAGAAAAGTTGAAAGTAACAAATGAAACAGCCCAGTCAGTCTCTAAAGTTAATTACATACTTCAATGCTTAATTTATTAAGATGAAGAGACCAAAAAATTCATGGTAACGGGTTTTGTTAACCAGNTAATTACATACTTCAATGCTTAATTTATTAAGATGAAGAGACCAAAAAATTCATGGTAACGGGTTTTGTTAACCAGAAGCAATATTTGTGTTGCTGAGATCTTGTTAGTTTTCATTCTGTTTATTACTAGGCGCTTTTAACAGGGGTTAGCTTTTTGGCTTGATGTTAGGATGTTAGACAGATCCCTCCGGATGCCAAACAATTTTTGGTATTTTCGTTTATGAATGCAGACTTTTTTTTTGGAAATGCTTGCGACAAGGCTGTTACCAAAACCACAAACGTGACCGCTGAATTTTTGATTATTCTTGAAAGCCATTTGTTAGGGAAATGTGATCTACACAAGTGCGAGCCATCTACTGGTAGTTTGTCAAACTACATTGCCAGCTACGTACCTAAACAGTAAAACATTTAGTAAAATTATTTTTTTAAACTAGTGATGGAGTGAGACAGACCACCCTTAAAGCTAGCCTCCCTCTCCACTCGTAACTGTTATTTTATTTTCTATTTTTTATCAGCATCAAGTAGCTAATATTACTGTTTCCTTTAATATTACTGTTTCCTTTAATATTACTGTTTCCTTTAATATTACTGTTTCCTTTAATATTACTGTTTCCTTTAATATTACTGTTTCCTTTAATATTACTGTTTCTACATTTCGTAGTCACGCACTTTTCGGCAGGATGGTAAAGGCAGCGCAGTCAATCTTTTAACCAAGCAAATGATTATTATTATTGGTAGAAACTAGTCCCAAACTTTTTCTTGGTATATCATGACTATGTGGAGGAGGATTTTACAGTCCATTCACAGTTACTTCCAACTTTTCTGAAGTCCTGCTAAAGTTCTTCTTCCACAATATTCCTCCGCCTCATGTAAAGAAAGCTCAACTGAGTCAAGAATATTAGGCTACACCAAAGGGATAGTGCACTCTACGTTTGTGCGCATTCATTGTAATAATATTTTGCATAATAAATATTTCTTCCTATGCATTACCAACACACCTGTTTTCTTAATTTATAATAATTATAACTGAAATATTATAACTTACGGATAATATATAATTTAAATTTCTGTGTAATCAAAATAAGATTTTTTTTAACACTAACACAACTCCAAATTGCTTATTTTACACTGAAGAGCCAAAAAAACTGGTACATATGCCTAATATTGTGTAGGGCCCCCGAGAGCACGCAGAAGTGCCGCAAGACGACCTGGCATGGACTCAACAAATGTCTCGAGGTATGCAGGAGGTAATTCACACCATGAATCCTGCAGGGCATTCCAAAAATCCATATGAGTGCAAGGCGGTGGAAATCTCTTCTGAACAGCACGTTGCAAGGAATTCCAGATATGCTCAATAATGTTCATGTCTGGTGATTTAGGTGACCAATGGAAGTGTCCAAAGTCAGAAGAGTGTTCTTGGAGCCACTCTGGAGCAACTCTCGACGTGTGGGGTCTCGCATTGTCCTGCTAGAATTGTCCACGTCCGTCGGAATGCACAATGGACATGAATGGGTGCAGGTGATCGGACAGGATGCTTACGTATCTGTCGCCTGTCAGAGTGGTATCTAGACATATCAGGGGCCCTAATTCACGCCAACTGCACACGCCCCATACCGTGACAAGACTCCGCCAGCTTGAACAGTCCCCTGTTGACATGTAAGGTCCATGGATTCATGAAGATGTCTCCATACCCGTACACTACCATCCGCCCGATACAATTGGAAACGAGACTCGTCAGACCAGGCAACGTGTTTCCAGTCATCAACAGTCCAATGACAGTGTTGGCGGGCCCAGGCGAGGCGTAAAGCTTTGTGTCGTGCAGTCAACAACGGTACATGAGTAGGCCTTCGGCTCCGAAAGCACATATCAGTGATGGTCTGTTGAACAATTCACATGCTGGCACTTGTTTGTTGATGCCCCAGCATTGAAATCTGCACCAATTTGAGAAAGGATTGCCCTTCTCTCATGTTAAATGATTCTCGTTAGTCGTCGTTTGTCCCGTTCGTTCACAATCTTTTTCCGGCCACAGAGATGTCGAAGATTTGATTTTTTACCGGATTCCCAATATTCACAGTACACTCGTGAAATGGTGGTACGTGAAAATCCAAATTTTATTGCTACCTCGAAAATGCTATGTCCCATCTCACGTGCGCCAATATAACACCACATTCAAACTCACTTAAATCTTAATAACCTGCCATTGTAGCAGAAGTAACCGATCTAGCAACTTTGCCAGACTCTTGTCTTATGTAGGCTCTGCAGATCGCATCGCGTTACTCTGATTGGTTCCATACCTCTTTTATTTGTATACGCACGCCTATACCAGTTTTTTTGGCTCTCCAGTGTAAATAGCATATTTCGAAAATAACCAATAACGTCATAGATGGGGTGATTTTAAAGGTTTTTTGTTTTAAAGTGCGAAAAAAACTGGGGCAGGTTTTATACCAGTGTACATATAGTACGGAGCTGACAAGAATGCAAGTCAGTGTAGCGGGGTGGTGGTTGGGGCCGCAAACCTTCCCTTGCCACCCGCGTCGTTTATAGTTCACTGTCACAGTAACGGGTCACCCTCCCTACTAGTTATCCCAAAATAAACAGCTCTCTGGAAGTCAGTCAAGAGTTTGTGTCGGTTGCGTGCGTATAGGCACAGTATATTTTGGTGCAGTTTAGGAAGAAAGGATAAACTATACATAGCTAAGTGAGGGAGGTGATCAGACATGATATAAATAAATGTGACGAAGAAGTTACTGAAGGTCAAACAGCATTTATTATCTCAATCTAATCTACATGCATCAGAATACACTGGAATTTATATGAGAAGTGTTTCCAGAATTCGCAAAGAAGGTGCCTATGCTTGTAACAGTTCGCTGTCAACACCTGGCAAACACCGAAAGCATTCACATGAAAGAAATGTGCACTGTGACTCATTTGATAGAGTTTTGACTGACGTAATTAATTATTTTTACTTAGTACATAAACAAGTACCAACACGTCCTAAGCTTCTCGTTGCTTTGAGAGAAAAAATTTATCTTCCATGGGGTGTTCATACGCTCAGGAGGATACTGAAAGAAATGGAGTAAAACTGTTTAACAGTTCTCTGAAAATATTAGTAGAAAGATTGCACATTGTCCACTGGCGTTGTAAATACTTAAAATCAATTCTCCAGTACATAATGGAGGGGAGCCCCATAATTTACATTGATGAAACCTGGGTTGATAGCAACATTACATTTAACAAATGTTGGTAAAGTGATACTGAACGTGGTGTGTGTTGACCAACAGCAGTTCTTTGAACCGTGTAATTGTTGTTCACGCAGGTGCTAAAACTGGATTCGTTGAAAATGCACTGCTAATTTTTCCAGCAGGCAGAGCTACAGGGGACTACCATGGCAGATGAATTCTGCGAACTTCGAAAAGTGGAATGTATAATCAGTTATTGCCAAACCTACCGAAAAAGTCTGTTGTTATTATGGACATTTGCTTTACCATTCAGTGCATGAAAATAAACCCCCATCGTAGTATGCAGTGAAAAAGGAAATGGAGTCATGGTTGACCAATAACGACATTCCCTTTTCTCATGAAATGCGAAAAAGAGGTTTTCGACTTAATTGCACAGATCAGGAAACCTGAAACAATATTTTGCATTGACCAACTTTCAAAACTGCACGGATACAATGTTTTCCTCCTTATATGTGGGAACTTAATCCCATTGAACTAGCGTGTTTTAAAACAAAGAGTCTAGTGCGGTAAATTAATATTACTGCTAGCTTGTCGTTAACAAAGCTAATGGAAATCACTACGGAAGCAATATGTTCTGTCGCTGAAGAAGACTGGCAAGGATACTGTTTGCATGTCCAAAATATAGAAGCAAACTACTGGCCAAAGGACTGTTGCGTGGAAGACGCAATAGACAGTTTTGTGAAATGCCTAGGCCGTGACTCCAGTGATTGATCTGACGACGATTTTCCTCTTCTGAATCAGAACTGGCGCTGCCGCTTCCCGAAAGTGAATAAATTATCACTGAACAACAACATCCACTGTTTGAGGTAAGCGGTAAGAGTATCTCCTTTCCGAGTATTTTAAACTTCTTAACAGTTTTCGCCCTAAATTTGTGCCATCAAAATTGTTTGCATGTCACTATTGTTGTTTCACAGGTATTCAAGTAAAACAATTTAAGTTAAAAGAGTTTGAAAATGTTGTTTTTGGCCATGCTGAAAATCTTCAAATTAGTGTTGGTAATTTGAAAGATGTTTTGATAATTGTAGCTATTTTGAAATGTGATTAATTTTTGTACAGGAACAGATTGCGAATACGTACAATAAATAGCTTGCTTTAAAAATTTATTCTTCAAACACAATGCAAGACTTTTCGCGCCTTAGGCAGACAGGTGCCTTAAATGGTGATTTTATAGGTTACTGTAAATAATAATAGAGGCGTATACCATAACATTATAGAGTATGTTTGTATGCGTGTCAATGAAAGGAAAATCTTCCTGCGAACTGATAGATTTAGTACTGTTAGTATGGGCTAGAGATGACGGTGGTGACATTGCAGCCCACCGGGCCCACCCAGCCCAAATTCCAGAGCCACGCCTTCTCGTGAGCACTGGGCTGTAGGTACACATTTACATTTATGGTGTAAACTCAATTTTATCTCGAAAATTTTATACTGAACTTGACTTGACTCGACTCGAGTTTCATACAGCTTGACTCAACTTGAAGCTGTAAAAATCAAACTCGCCCATTACTAACTAAAGCACTAGCTTTTAACTGAAACATTTTCTTTTTGAAAATAAATACTAAATGCAGTACACGATGCCAAATTTTTGTAAAAACCGGTTATGGCTGGGCTTTATTTAGTGTACAAAAAATGTGTTCAATATATTTGTATGCTTTTAGTGTTCGTATATAAGCGAATCACTTGCCACGTTAGATCAACCGGAGCCATATTGTTTTTAAATGCAAAAAAGTAAGGCTGAAAGTTACTGAGTTTGCTAAATTACATGTATTCTCATGTGGTCACTTATTTCTATATTTCTTTGCAAAAAATATGAAGAAGCTCTTGAAGATGCCTGCAAACAAGCAAATAATAAGAGTTATTTTATACTTTCATAATATGTGCAAATTTTATTTGCTCAAGACGGATCATGAATACGATCCGATACACTCAAATATTGGCAATATCGGTATATGCCGATCCGGATCGGCACAGACGTGGCTTCGGCTGTTCTATGTGATTTTTGGCAGATCTCGTTTCCTCTCCTTACATTGCTGGCGGAGAGGTAACTAGTTGCCTAGCAACCAGCATAGCATTATTGCTCTTTGTGCGAACCAGTTTGGAAGGGTGCTGTAAATTGTTTCATTCCTCCCACTGTTGTATAGCTTCCCCTTCTCCATCTCGCCCGCCGTGAACACACTGGCTGTTTGATAACCTCTCCATCTGCTCTCAGTTGATCGAGTGAGCGTGGGACATTTAATATTCGGTGTCATATTAGTTTCTTATTCAGAGCATGCGAAAGTTTGGGGATGGCTTGCATCCAGTTAGATTACAATCAATTATATATGGTAATTTGTGATTTTATACTCTGTTTAAACAAGCTGAGGTGAAAGGTTTTTTAATGTATTATTTACAGTAATACTATTCGAGTAATACTTTATTAAAGTATTCTCATTTTATTGTGTGCATTGGTTGGTTGCTGTTCTGTCGGTGAAGTAAACAATCTTTGTATACAAACGCAATGAATCCAATGGCAGACATTGAAAGACAGACAACTTCACTCCACTACTTAGGCTACTACATCTAGTTGCCATCCCCACTTTTTTTTGACAATCTAATTTACTAGTTAGGCTTGTGTTTATTTTATTGGAGGGGTGGGAACTATTGTTTGTCTTCTAAGAGGCATGATTTTTTGACTTACATGGTTTTAATGATGCAGTGCAAAATTTTGTTCCCACTGAAATAACATCTTTATTACTATAACTGGAAAGTTGCAACTTCAATGAAAGATCTAAATGTGATAAACATGTTGCTGTTTGAACCTTTGCAAGAAATACTCAAAATTTTTGTAAAGTTATACTCGCACAAAAAATTTTTTCGGATTTATTTATATTTATTGAAGTGCACTAAAAGGGTGTTTATTTAGCACGTACAGTTCAAAACCTCGTGCAAGAACAAACCAAAGAAATATGTCGCTGTTAATACAGATGTAATAAATGCACAATGTAAACATTTAAAAAAAATTGAACTTTACATATAAAAATTTATATTTTCAATAAAATTGTTAAGAGTAAAAAAAGTTTTTTTTTTTTTTTAATGTCAAGTACATTTTAACATTCTAACAACAATTTCAAAAGACATAATTTACAAAGAATACTACCTTACTGTTCGCTTTGTAATTTCTGCTAAACACATGGCGAACCTTGGATGATGACTTTATTAAAATCTATTTTCAGCAACTGATACAAAATAATTCATTTGCTGACTTATTCAATTAATAAAACACTTGAGCAATTTCTTGAAACTAAAAAAAATTTAAACTTCACAACGTAAATAGTTGGTCGCTTGTGCTTCATGATGGTGAAGGAAAATGGCAGACTAAAGCACACATCAAACCCTTTAACAAAGTGGCCCACATGTATGAATATTTCATTTAACTGAGGAGACTGTTCTAAAAAAGCACCTACGACAAAATACATTTAATAAAATACACACATACAAAAATAATTAATTACATATATAACATTCCGACACCACCAGCAAGGAATTCTGGCATATAGATAAATTATAACCGAAGATATCTCAATGATAGTGGCATTCACTGGGCAGGTGGAGACGTTTCATGTAACTGTAATGTTTGCATGCTCTACCATAATATTTTTTTAATGTTGTTGAATCTCTTGCTCTATAACTCAAAAAATATTANCGACACCACCAGCAAGGAATTCTGGCATATAGATAAATTATAACCGAAGATATCTCAATGATAGTGGCATTCACTGGTCAGGTGGAGACGTTTCATGTAACTGTAATGTTTGCATGCTCTACCATAATATTTTTTTAATGTTGTTGAATCTCTTGCTCTATAACTCAAAAAATATTATACATTAATCAAAGAGCATAATTTACACCATAAATTTTTGTTTAATTTTTAATGCAGAGTATTATTTTCCTCCATAATCATTGCAAAGTTCTCCAACATAATTATACGTATCCCGCAACAACCATCAGCTGACACAGTACTTTGCAAAGGGGGGCAATTCCTATTTATATGATGTGTAGATTGGTCAAAATGTTTGTAAAAAATTTACTGAAGTTATATGAAATTAAGAATATAAATAATTTATATTTTTATTCCAATCCCAATAATGCCAGATACAGCCCAAGATAATCTATAATTGTTCACCTGTTTGTATTTGCTATTTCCTTCTATTTAATGCATTGTAAATGTAACTTGGGCTGATAAAAGTGGCAGCAATGAAGAAAAATAGTGACAGACTGATAAATGACAGTTAAATAAGTTCAAGTAAATTTCCAGTGTCTGTTTCCTGTATATTAATTTACAGTAAAAAAAAAATTAGAGAAATGTTTTTTTTTAGCATTTTTGTAATATTTTAGCCAAGAAGGTTGTATGTTATAGAAATGCATAAGGAAATATGATCCTGTCAGTCAGACATGCACTAAAATCCTTAAAATGAAACCGTGGGTGTATGTCAGGGGCAAACACTCTCTGGAAGATGATGCTCATCTCTGGAAGATGATGCTCATCTCTGGAAGATGACACTCACCAGGTTGTTNGGGTGTATGTCAGGGGCAAACACTCTCTGGAAGATGATGCTCATCTCTGGAAGATGATGCTCATCTCTGGAAGATGATGCTCATCTCTGGAAGATGACACTCACCAGGTTGACGTCACACACGTAAGCAGCAATCATTTGATTGAAAGCCCAACCTGCTCTCATTGCTAAACATAACAAATCGCCATTCCACTTTCTACGCTATCCTTTCACGACACTACAGGAAATGTGCACAGATGAGGAAGGTTGGCTAAAGACACGCATACTCATAGTCCTGCTGAAAGTAGACAGTTCACAATAGTATGTGTTGAAACACCTGGCACCCCATTTGCTCTGATCTCTGATATGGATGCGATACAGTCTGCTAGTGCTGTCACAACAATGCTCTGATCTTGATATGCATTTGTACTAAGGCGGCCGTCCCAAACCTAGTCTATGGGTTTGGGCCTGTTCAAATGACCACCGTTGATAATATTGCCACACAACAAAGTCTTCATGACCAACATGTGCAGCAATTTGTCAATATATAGCCATCCCGCCTCACAAAGTCCCACAATGCAGCCCCTCTCAAACGGTTGTGAGTGCACAACAGTGATATGTAGCAGTCTTCTAGGCATAATTATAGCTTGTCTCCTACACATGTATGCAACATTCAATCTTCCAGGTGGACACAGTACTGTCTGATGCTTTGCTTTACATGGCACACCAAAGTGAATGGTACAACACCATTTTTGGCTAATGTCCTTGAAACTTTTATTATTTTCAGTGCACTCCAGCATGCAATTTGTATATTATCGGTGTTTTGAATATAGAAATATGAATTTGTCAGTAAAGTCTAATTACTCTCTTTGCATGATTATTTTTTTCCTATATAAAAAATAATACATAGTTATATATTTTTTTATTTTCTGATTTTGTCAGTACAGTTATTTCAATCATTATTTCACCAAGTATTTGACTGAAAACCTTTTTCTCATCTGTATTTAAAATTATACATAGTTATTAAATTTTTTATTTTATTCTTTGCAGGGTCGACTTCTATCTCGTCTTCTAACGCACACACATCTGCCTGGTTTGTCAAGTCTGGATCAGATGCATTTGCTTGCTCTTGCTGACACTGTGTCAACATGCAATACTGACTTTGCTGAGCGCTTTGCAAATGATGCTGCAAAAACTGCAATTGCAAAAGAAAACCTGACTGGAGTTGCAGAAGGCGATGAAGTTTCTACCGGTAAAGTACATTATAATGTAATTTGTATAAAATGTGATGTGAAATTATGTAGATATTATGCAAGCATTTTGAGGTAATAATACACTAATAATTGCATGCAAATTTGATTGTCCATCTATTGTATTCCAACGTTGATTGTAGCAAATTTGTAGTACTTTATCATTGGTCAAAAAATGGTTAAATAATTATAAATTTCGTATATAGATATTATTTTTATTTCATTAAAATAAATATATTTTTCTTATTAAGCTGAATATAATATATTTACCGCCATAATTCTTCCACTATTTCTACATAATACTCGTTCAAAAACTTGAGTATGCGAGGATTGCCATGACATACATTTTTTAACTTTGAATTTGTCTTTACTGTAAGTTGCTTGTTACATTGTTTGCTACCCGTTTANTTACATTGTTTGCTCTACACTATTAATTTATCTGTTTTCAAGAACAAAATTAATAATTCAGGTTTTAAAATTTTTTACGTTTCACAGTTGCAATTTTTAATATGGTGCTATACAGCATAAAAAGCATTTACACTTTTAATGGTGGTTGTTAGATGCAAAATATAATAAAACAAAAGAAAGAATAGTATTTCAGATTCAAGAAATGGAACATATGCCCCGTGCACCCACTTCTCATTATTTGGAAACAAGAACGAGAACACATGCACATTAATGGGAGTAAAATGATCGAAACAAAAAATTGTTTATTGGTGACTTTTATTGTAGATTGGAACTTACAAGACGGCTAGGGGTTGACTGGCAGAGCGATGGTTGGGGCCTCACAACCCCGTGTTAATTTCATATAGACTTCTACAAAAATGTGGCAATTATGTTATCTGGTCCATGGTAAAATGAACACTTTTGAAAGCTCTGCTAAAGTTCTACTTCCATGTCCATTATATATCCTTCCACCACTTGAAAACAAACATTGCAATTGTGAGTGCCATGTGAATTCCATGTGATTGCCACCTGTCAAAATCAATGTTTACATTCCATCACTGACAAAATGGTTTGTATCCTCAGAATTGAGCAATTATAATTAATTGCATAATAATTGTTGTACACATACCAGAAATATGTTTACCCAAATATATATTCTACATCTAATATGTATATTACATAATATGTATGATATGCAGTATATTCTTTATATATGTACCATATGTATTATATATGTACATATATGTGTGCATGCATATATATATTTTAATATGAGAAGCCTATGTTTAATGCACGTCTGATGTATTGTCTGGCCTTTTCAGTGTGGTATCTGCTGAAATTATTCTGTGGTGGATCATTTGGTACGCTTGGAGACTGTCATAGAAACTGCCTTTCTGCCAAGGGAACACCTCCTTGCGGTTATCTTTCGCTTGGAGAAGGTATACGACACAACATTGCGACAGCTGTCCTCTTGGAATTTTCTTGGACATCTTCGTAATTTTCGACATAACTGTGTCATTTCGTACCTTCAGGGTTCACAATAGTGCTACCTACTCTCAGGAGTTTGTTCAGGAGAACGGTGTGCCAGTGGGAAGCATTTTGAGTGTTACTTTTTTTGCCATTTTCTGCCATGCTGCATCTCTATGCATTGCAGAATGTCATACCCAGCTGACCGTCCACCGCCTTGGCGACTGTGTGGACAGCTGTGGTTTTCACTTTTCCACAGCCGAAACACAGTTGGTCCACTTCTGTAGAAAAGGTGGCCTCATTCCTTTTGTAAGGCTCCATTTTGCCGGTTTCCAACACTGTCAAATTTTTAGTTCTCTGGTTTGATTGCAATTTCTCTTGCAGTCATCATATTCAGTCCCTGAAACCTCGCTGTGTTGCAGGACCTGAATTTTTTGAAAATTTTGTGGTAGACTGGGGTGCTGACTGTCACCTTTCTTTGGCTGTATCGTGCCCTAGTCCCTAGTAAACTAGACTATGGCAGTGTTGATTTTTCTTCTGCCAGGCCATCTATGCTAAAACAGTTAGGGCTTTCTGCACGAGCCCAGCCATCAGTCTTTGTGCCTTGGCTGGTAAACCTCCTCTACATTACTGGTGTAACCACCTGCTTCTTTCATATGGGATGCTGTTGCGTTCTGATACGACTCTTTGCACCTTCACCATAATGCTTTTTTCCATCTTCCCAGTGACTGGTTCTACTCTACTAGGCCATGTTCTGTGCCGTCTTCTGTCCGCTTCGCAAATGCCCTGGAGCGGTATCATTTACCTCTGTGTGTGTTGCCATTGCGTTTCCATGTACAGCCTTGTCTGACAACACGGGTTGAGATGCGTCTTCACCTCGTGGATTTTCCTAAGTTTTTTACTGTACTACTCGCATCCCACTTATGCGAACCGGGTTCGATTCCCGGCAGAGTTGCTCCCAGATTTTTGCATGTAAAATTTGTGCCATACGATGCCACTGATCTGCGGTTTTTCTCGGGATCTCCAACTACCCCCACCCTTTCATTCCGGTCCTGCTCCATACTCACTTCGCTGCTCCGTCATCAGCTCTCACGACCTCAATGTTAGGAGCCACCCTAATCTCTTCACTTACTCACTCACTCGATCTTGTGTCTTCTTGTGTTCCATGGTTTTATTGGTTTTTGCATTGATGGTTTCAAGTCAGATACAGTGAACCCCGATTTTTTGAGTTCTTATGGTGTGTGAAAATTAACTCGCAAAATCGTTTCCAACCAATTTAACCACCGAAAACCCCAAAAATTGCATTTAAATAGCATGTTTCCTGTTAAGCCTGCTTTAATTGTCTCAAATTGCAAAAATAACATGTCTTTAAAAGTTAATATTAATTTATTTTAATATGCAGACTTCTTTTGAATTGTGTACAATGAAACTTCCCCTAATGGACACTACTTATTAACAGACACTTTTTAAATCTCCGGCAAATAAACCATACTCTCTGGGGGGGGGGAGGGTCTTCCTAATAACGGACATTCTAAACAGCAGCCACGGACACTTCATTTGAGCTTAATAACGGACAATAACTGCATGAAGGAGTGCTAAAACAGTGAGTTCCATGTGGACTATTGAATGTCTTTGAGAAACAAATCTTAGTGACTTATTTATTTGCCTCCATTCGATAAATTACAATTTTTTAAAAATAAAATATGTATCACTCAAAAGGTGCTGTACTGTATACTCNCCCCCCGGGCCAGAGCTGGCCGCTGTCGGCACTTTGTCGTATCTTTCTTTTCTATAAGTGGGAACAACAGCCAGTGCTTACAATCTGTGTGTGTATTGGTGAGACAACATGTCTCAGAATCTAAAACAGTTATCTTTGCAATACAAAGTGGACATGATTCGAGCGCAACAAAAAGAAAAAACCAGTGTCGTTGATCTTGGGAAAAAATTCCAGTTCCTGTTTTTTTTAGTTTAATAGCAGTAAAGACATGTGGATGAGAGAAAGATTATTTTCTGTTTAACTTGTCTGGCATCTCTAAACATGCATCCCACGAATTCCATTAAGATAAGGCAGAGGGAAATGACTGTTCAGGAGAATGATTAGGGGAAGGGAACAAGTCACGCAGCCACTACTTCACAAAAACTGGCTTTGATGAATGTTGACAGGTCACTGGTCCCCCGCTCCCTTCTACTTCATCCTAACTCCCTTTCTCCTGATTGTCTCCACCCTCCCTTCCCCACATCACACCCTCACCAACACTCAAACAAAGCTCTTTTCCTTATTCCCCCCCGCCCCCTTTTTTTAAACAATTTGCAGACCTTCTGCCACAACACACAGCCCAGCTAAATTTTCTTTGCCCTACTCTCCCTACCTTCAGGTGACATGCATGGCACCAGCTTTTCATATATTTTCTCCACTTTTGCCCCTTTTCTTCTCTCCCCCGTTCACAAAACCACATGCGCAGGATCAACATATTTTATCGTGGCAACTTGTTTTCCTTTTATCCTGCGTAATTAAATTAATTACTTTTAACTTGAGCTCGAAAGTGTAACTGTAATTTTTCTCCATTCACTTAATTTTTTTCCTTCGTACACTACTGTGTCACGCTCATGCAAGAAAATCAATGACCAATGCAGAAACAGTGTAGCCAGCTACACTGTAGAGCAGTTGTCATTCGTTGGTCGCCTCCTTTTTTATTTTATGCATGATAAGCATGCGGAGATGCCGACAGCCAAACAAAGTGCTCGCTCACGTCAATTTCTCCCCCCTCACAATCCTCGGCACATCTACCTCTCCTCCTTGCTCCGGCGGAAACGTCACTCTCCACACTCACACACTGGTTAAAATACATTTTCTTCTCACGAGTGCGCTTGGATCACAGCTACTTGATACCATGTTGCCTGCACTACATCTAAGCTAAGATATTGATCGCTCACGTACTTTCACATAAAAATTTGATTATGAGGAATTCTTTCATCAAAGATTAAACACACTGCATAAACATAATGTCGTTAAATAGGTTAAGTATACGGGAAGGCATTTTAAGCCTTAGTTTGTCACCCACAGAATATGCCTTTCTTTTCTTTGGCACTGCACCAGGTGAACAAAACTGACTCTAGAAAAACAAACACTATCGGCTGTAAAGTTAATTCCGGTTAGCAACTGCTAACTCTGTGTTTGTCCTCTCTCAAATAGATAACCCATGTCCAATAGACAAACATCTTGTGAATAAAAGATACTCCAGAATGGTATAGGCTGTTCACGGTAAAGTGAGCACTTTTGAGGCCCTGGTTACCTTTTGTCTCTCACTTATTATGCTAACCATTTTCGCGTGACTATTAAACATAGTGTGTACTTTTCACCACAATCAAAATTTAACATCTGAAGCTACCATGCAATATGTTTATTGGTTATTATTCCCATTGAGATGGTTTTATTAAGTCCTCACTTCACCATCAACAGCCTATACTTACAAACTGTGTGGCGACACGCGAAGCATTCATGAGACTATTAGCTGAACAACGGAAAGATGTGAGGGTGTGTAACTCCTGCAGTTATTGGCCGGACTTTCTATGTGCGCACTGGCCAGGCGCAGTAATTAGACTATGCGCGGTGATGGTTTTTACATGGATAGGGGGGTGGAGGTTGTAGAACAGTTCCTCCCTTTGTTCCTTTCAGGTGTCGCACGAGCAGCCTCAGATGCCTTGCAGCGCTCTTTTCAAATGACAATGCCGCAGTTTTTTACTGATTTTCGCCGGGTTTGTTTTGTTTTTCATCACACAACATGCCAATTACAAGTAGTAAAACTACAACCCGTGGATTTTATTTCTGTGGACTTGTAAACATATTTTTAATCAGTTTTATTGTGATTTATTGTATTTTTCCAGGGTTTATTTTTCCACCACTTTTTATGATTTTTTGACGGTTCCTGGGAATGGCCTCCCATAATCACTGCATTGTTAAATCCAGTAGTCATAAATTCAGGGTTCTACTGTACCTTGACTGGGTGCATCTTATAACGTTGGACGCGCCAGTTACAAAGCCGACTGTAAGTTACCGACTTGCACTCGACTAGCTCGGAGGTAGTACACGAGACTCTGTACAATGGACGCCAATTACATATGAAATAAAGTCAAGTTCCAGAGTATTTGTTATATACTTTTATTTAATATTTACGTGACATAGTTCACATACGAAGTTCATGTATGCAGAGTACGAAATGTTCACAGATAAATAGACACATGCAAAATAGAGCCACAGTCGTTTACAGATTATTACTTTTATAAAAAACTGGTTCGAAGAAATGAGAAATGCGGCAACCTCCCACACCGGCGGAGAATAATATACCAAAGTCTAGTTGCCGATGTGGGGGTTATCGTCACGCCTGACGCGGCCTAGGTGAGCATTGTATGACTGAACTGAAGGGCGACTGCCCTCCAACTGACTTCGCCGCCGACTGCCCTCCAACGGCCCTGAAGGGCGATTGCCTTCCAACTGATGATATCTACTTCTACAAGGGCGACAGGCACACGAGTCTTTTTGTTGCCTCTCACCCCCCTCCACTGAGATAAGGGCCTGGCCACGCACGCTCTCCACGCGTTATCAAAACTATCGACGGAGTCTGAAAGTTTCTAAATAATGCTGACGCTTAACAAAAACCTAAAACTACGATGAAACAACACGACAACCGGACGCCTGATATACGTAAAACAGCTAACGTATGCCCGATAAACAAACTATCACTGTAAAACGAACCACCACTGCTTTAATTTTGAAACCCGATAAAAATATTACAAAGCTTGGAAAAACGAACGAAATGGAAACACGTGTCCTGGTCCCGAAAATTAAGAATACTGCGCTATTACATTTCCTCCCTTGGTTTGGGATATATTTTTAAGAAATCTTTCCCAAAGCAAAATCTATCTTGTAGGCTGCTGTTCTGTAAACCACTGTGCCTCTGCTCCTTGACAAAAATTTACATATTTAACTTGGTAATTAATTCATAAAAAATATTTTCACTTAATTAACTCATANCTGCTCCTTGACAAAAATTTACATATTTAACTTGGTAATTAATTCATAAAAAATATTTTCACTTAATTAACTCATAACAAAATTATTTACTTCACCTTTTGAAGAGTAACAAGATATTTACGGGAATGCTGCAAGGAAATCATACCTTACTGGTTTCAGTTAGTTACCTGTTGTTATAATTTGTGGTTGAGGGTGTATTTCCACCTGTGCCATTGTTGATTCATTGTGGATTGCTGCCCTTTGGTTCCTCACTGGGATCAGCACACACCCTTCCAAAAGGGGACCAAGGTCTGCCCAAAACTAGAAAAAAGCCACTGTGACTGCCTCACCCTAGGTCAGTGCTGACTATAAAAAATGGCCCAGACCTGTCCCAATCCAAATACACTTACTCCTTGTGCCACTGATCCCGGGACACCATAAACTGCAGCGACATTTCCTACTACTTATAAATATTCTTATGGCTCCATACCATACCATACCTCAACCACCTCAACCTTTGGAAATTTAGGTAACATTTAATGTATCCTTAATTAATCTTCCTTATTATTCCTATTGTCAACTATTAATGCAAAATAACAGTAATTATTTGTTTCTTTANTTCCTTATTATTCCTATTGTCAACTATTAATGCAAAATAACAGTAATTATTTGTTTCTTTATGTTACACAATTTTCGAATGAAAATATTAAAGCTTATTAACATTCATATAGCACTTCCGGTTTGGTACTCTGCATAAATAAATCACATTAGTTACAATAACACAATTGCCCATGACAGCTTTAGCTTCTACTACATAATTGCAAAGGTATATCTATGTTCACCAAACCTTCACTAATACACTTTACGGTAATTATAATATTAGAACATTTTCCTTAGATTAATTAGCAATTNAACCTTCACTAATACACTTTACGGTAATTATAATATTAGAACATTTTCCTTAGATTAATTAGCAATTTCTACAAAAAGTTTTTATAAAGCGCTTACTAATTGCCTTATCTTCAAAAGTAAGTTATAGTAGTAAAATTATAGAACATGTTNAAAAGTTTTTATAAAGCGCTTACTAATTGCCTTATCTTCAAAAGTAAGTTATAGTAGTAAAATTATAGAACATGTTAACAAAATATTATTATATTAACTTTTACATATTTTAAAATAAAATTACCCATATTTAAAGAAAAATCACAAATGTTATTTCATAATTTAAACCTTGCATATATATGCACAGTACAAGATATACTGAATAAACTAGAATTTTTGCACATGGCAGTGCCAAGCTTTAACAATTAACACAATCATTAAATTTCAAATAAAATACTCATAAGTGTTTTTTGTTTTGACTCACAAAGAAATTTCAGAATAATTTAAACAAACTGAGCAAATACTTTTTCAAGACAAAACACACCTCAAAAACTGAATTATAAAAATGCAATCTCACTTATTATTTTAAATATAACCCTGTGTTATTATTTTGTTCATTGTTATGCAACAGAGCACACTATTATGACTTCAAAAACAATTTACAACTTCGAATGATTATTGTATTACAACAGTGGCAGCATTTATAAAAACCATTAATTCTTTTTCAGTTTGCCTTCTTCCACTTTTGGAGAATATAAACAACAGTTAAATTAACTTAATATTTCTGTGACTCTACACAGCAGTTGTTTTTTTTAAACAAATTCTCTTCCTTACAAGTTTCACTAAAATATTAAGGATTGTACTGCATTTGATTGATATATAATGATTCAATGTTCTTAAACAGAAACACTCTCTCTCACGATTATTAATTCTTGCCAAATAATATTTCCTAGGTCAGCAATCTTAACTCTTTTCTTATCCATAACCTAATCCCTTATTCACTGTTGCCTGAGCAGGGTTTACCCCATGTATCCTGTACACATTGTGACTTACTTGTAGTGTCCTTTATTAGAAATAACTTTTGTTCAATATAAAAACATTTACTTATCTTTTACCTTATTATTGTACAATCAAAGTATATAAATTAATACAAGGAAGTAAAAAAAAATTAAATATTTAACTTATTATCTAAATTGCAGTCTTTCTGCTTTACTACAATTTTTCTTCTTCCTCCTTTTCCTTTTCATTCTCTCCTTGTCTTTCAATTTCCTTCCATTTTTCCTAACTACCTTTCCCATGCTATACTTTAGCACTCTCTTTTTACCTACTGTCTTTAATCTACCCTTCTTTCTCCTTTTCTTTTTTCCTACTGTCTCTACCCTCTTATTCCTTATCTTTTTTCTGACTAATTTACTGACCTTTGGTTTATATTTTTGTTTCTTTCTTTCAAAACGTTGCCTGAACACTTCATAATGTTTCAATCTACGNTACTGACCTTTGGTTTATATTTTTGTTTCTTTCTTTCAAAACGTTGCCTGAACACTTCATAATGTTTCAATCTACGTTACCCCTTACTCTCAGCAACTCTTGCGGGNTTACTGACCTTTGGTTTATATTTTTGTTTCTTTCTTTCAAAACGTTGCCTGAACACTTCATAATGTTTCAATCTACGATACCCCTTACTCTCAGCAACTCTTGCCTTTTGCAATTCAACAGCTGATCCCTCTCGCAGCTTTAATTCACTATTACCATTTAGTCGAACCTCCCTCTCCAGAAGTCTCCCTTCCTGTATTACATTTCTCTTCAACTTATGACTTCACAACAGTTAGGTTACCTCTCCACAAAATTATCTGCAATTCTATCCTCTTTATTTATTACATCTGTCTTTCTGTCTTCAACATTAAACTCTTTACCTTCTTTGTCACAGCCAGTATTACCTTTATTTTTTATGTCATTGCTGTTTATATTAATTTTAGTTGGGGCAATTACTGTTTGAACCTTTCCTAACCTATATAGAGATTCAACCCCCCAGTTGTCTAACTTTGTTATTAATTCATCAAATTTTTTCTCGCTCTTTTGGTTAAACTCCTGTTGTAACTGTATCATCTCCTGTTGTCCTTTCTGTAAGGACAACAGGATATTAATCATTTTTGCTGACCATGTAGTTTCCTGCGTGTTCTGCGGTAATCGCGCCATTTTTATTTCAGTTACGACATGGTAAACAAATAAACAAAATAACTCGTCGCAAAATTAACACACTTGCATGCGAAAAAAACAAACAAATAACTCTTGGGGAATGTACTTTATCATAACATAACCTGCATAGAAATTAACTACAATACTCATGGTCCAATTACTTGCAATGATGACTTCATTGATGATTGACGATTTCTTACCATTATAGTCGTCTCGTACCTTAAACTTCGGCGTCGGTCACTAAAAACCTGGAACTGCCGGTAACTTGAGTGTTGAGCTGCTCGATGTTCGTAGATCTCGTAGATATCTCATAGATTCGTCTTCACGTGTTGTAATTATTCGTATAATTATTAACAAAAACTAAAACTACGATGTTCGAAATGACATGACAACCGGACGCCTTATAGACGTAAAACAGCTAACGTATGCCCGATAAACAAACTATCACTGTAAAACAAACCACCACTGCTTTAATTTTGAAACCCGATAAAAATATTACGAAGCTTCGAAAAACGAACGAAATTGTGTTTTCATTTCTCCTGATGTTTCGTGCCCCAGCAGGAAAGATGTTGTGCTTTCTTGACTTTGCATCAGGTCACATGTATCACACACAGATATCTGCTTTGTGGCCAACCCCTTCCTTAGTCTGCTACCTGTAACACTCCCTTGACTGTCTGGCACATTCTGGTGGAGTGTTGCAGGTATGACCAGGCTCGTTGGACTTTTAGGGTTCCTGAAGGCCTACTGCGAATGCTGTGTGATTGGAGTATGTCTGTGAGCAGCGTACTCAAACTTTTACATGTGACGGGTCTGTTTAGTATGTTGCTGTCTATTTTTTCTTTTTTGTACACTCTTGTAATATTATTCTTGTGTTGTTGCTTCTGTGAAGTATTTTTTCCTGTTTTGTTTGTTTTATGACTGTCCTTTTGCCCACCTGTGAAGGTTTTGAATGAGTTTATTTAAATTTGTTGTGGGCATTAATGACCTAGATCTCTAGCGCCTCCTCAACCTCATCCACTCACAGATACAACAGAGCATAAAGCAGTTAGAGCAAAAGATAAATAACACGGTCACAAAGAATTTGAATGAAGTAAATGCAAAATTAGAAACATCGAAAGCCGTTAAAAATTTAAAGAATGAAGTACCATAGTCAAAGGCAGACCTACAGAAGCAAGTAGATAACATTAAAGATAAGGTGAAACATACTGACTATATGATTACATTGGTAGAAACAATTGGTCATGTTACTAGAGTCTATTGATAAAATTCAGCAAAGTTTTTAAAGTCCACAGCTAGATACTTCGGAAGGTAAGCAGAGGCTACAGCAAATTTCAAACTTTATGTTAAGTCCAACAGCAGCAGTCATTACATTACCCCCATTGGTTTGGGATAGAAACCTATCTTGTATGCGGCTACTCTGTAAAGTAAACACTGTGCCTCTGATCCTTGACACTATGTTACATTTACAATGTGGTAATCAAACTCATAACAAAAAAAATATTCACTTTGCTGTTAAAAAAGTAAAGAAGAGTGACAGGATGCCGGGATGCTACAAGAAAATCATACATTTCACTTTTGTCTATTAGTCGCATGTTGTCCTAATTCGTGGTTCAGAGTGTATTCACAATCTGGGCCATAGATGGTTCCTTGTGGTCTGCTCGATTCTGGTTCCTCGCTGGGATCAGCACACCCCAATTATAAAGTGGACCCAGGTCTGCCCAAAACTATAAACGCCACTGCGACTGCCTTTTATTAGGTCAGTGCTGACAATAAAAAAGGGCCCCAGACCTGTCCCAATCCCAATAAACTTACTACTTGTGCCACTGATCCCAGGACACCATAAACTGGAGCAACCTCTTAACCTTATTTATGTTTACCTAAGGCTCAACATAATACAACACCTCAACCTTTAGACAACATGCACTGCATGCTTAATTAACCTTATTTATGTTTACTTAAGGCTCAACATAATACAACACCTCAACCTTTAGACAACATGCACTGCATGCTTAATTAACCTTATTAATTATTCATCTTTCATCTGTAAACTCTGAATGCAAAATATCAGTATTTTTATAGGTTTCCCTATATTAACACAATTTTCAAATGTAAAATAAAACTTATTAATAGGCATATAGCACTTCCTGTTCGGTACGTTGCATTAATAAATCTCATTTAGTTACATGAACAATTTTTTACATATTTGAAAAGGTATATCTCAGTTCACAAAATCTTCACTAATATAAAAACTCTCCTTTTAATCATACTATTAAATCATTTTCATTAGATGAATTATAAACTCATACTATGTACTGCTAATACAGTTAAGTATGTTGTTTACCATATTACATTATTATTCATGAATATTTTATAATACAGTATGTCTTTGTAAAGAAAAAACCACACCCAGGTATGTACACAACTAGCCGATGACTGCAGAGAGCTTCTACACAAGTTTTGTGTTTTAAGTTTTTACCAAGGACTTGCCAATTGCCTTATCTTCAACGATAACATATTGTAGTGAAATTATAAAACTTGGTAATAAAATATTATTAACTGAAGTAGACATTTTGAAATAAAACTAACCCAAACTTTTATAGAAAATTCACAAATATTCTCCTTTTAAAAAGTGTGCACATATATATATATATATATATATATATATATATATGCGCGCACACACACACTCAGATATGCAGTTGCATTGAACCTATCAATCTGTATTGATAATCATACTAACTCATGTACAATAATGATGCAGTTACAATCCACAAACAAAAATTAAATACTTTATTCTAATATGGTTAACAATAGTTCAAAAGCAGGCTTAGAAACACCAACAGTCTTCTCTGTACATAATTTTCATAACACAGCCATGTTTTGCTACAGAACAAATACTGTATTCCGAGCTTATTTTACACTCACATGGAACTGAAAATGCTAATACAAGACATTCTGAATGAACAACATTTTTCAAACATGGCAATGCCAACCTTGAACACTTAACAATATCTCTAAATTCTAAATAAAATGCATACAAAAGTTTATTTTGTTTTTACTATTAATAAAGTAAATAAACAATTCTTCCATTGTACTTTCACACCAGACAAATTAGCCTCGTATGTATACAGTAGAGCTGATAAACGCAAACATTATTCTTGCCATCAAACACTTACAAAATAATATAACCAGCATGGCTACCTCCTAACGACCAAAGTTTTAACAGTTTGAGTGTTACTGCAACATTACTATGTTGCAACCAACTTCAAGAAAACTGCAATCAACATAATATTATTATTACGTATGTTGCTTGACTTCTACACAGTTACATGGAATTAGACAGTTGGAAATAAAGTACGAAGTGTGTATATAATGCTCATTAATACTGTAGAATTCTTCACTGCCATCTCAATAGAAAATAACCACACACACACTTTAACATTAACACTAAATTTTCTTAAATGTTTTACTAAGTGTATCTGCCATTCCAGAAATTCTACATTTCAACTACGGTTTCAAGTTGCATTGAATAAATAAAAGTTACTGCTTATTATAATATATAAAACAATTCATTATTCATAAACAGAAACATTCTTGTACTGTACTGTTGTTATTACTTCATCCTATTATTAAACATTCATACTAACAATTTATTGTATAATCAAAGTATAAAAAAAGGTATAGTAATACTATAAAAAAATTAAGTATATATCTTATTAATCTAAATTGCAGTCTCTCTGCCCTTATTACATTTCTTCTTTCTTTTCCTTTTCCTTGCCATTCTCAATTTGTCTCTTCATTTCCTTCCCTTTTTTCCTTACTACCTTCCTCATGCTGTACTTCAATCTCTTCCTTTTCCCTACTTTGCTAAATCTACCCCTCTTTTTCCTTTTCTGTTTCCCTACTGCCTTTAATCTACCCTTCTTTTTCCTTTTCATCTTCCCAGCTACTTTTCAGTCCCTTAATTTCAATATTTGTCTTCTCCTTTCAAAACGTTTCCTGAACACATTGTAGTGTTTCACTCTAGGATACCCACTACTCTCAATATAATATTTTACTCTGCTCTCAGCAACTCTCGCCTGTTGCAACTTGACGCTATTCCCCACCTGTGGCATACAAGGTGGTTCATAGGGTCGGAGTTAATTCCTCCAGGCCCAGACTAAAAGGTGCCTTGGATTTGAGGGTATATCAATAAAGGAGTCGTTTGGACGTTTCACTTAACTGGATGGATATATTGTCTTGAGTTTAAACAAAAACAACATACAGAAACACTTCCGAGGTGTGGTACGCTATTTTGGCTAACTCGAGTTAACTGTGGGTGACGTCGTGGTGGAGGGGGGGCTTCTCTGGGTGGCAACTTGATACTTAACTACTCTGCTGGTTGTGGTACTGGTATGTTGCCGGCTGTGGATGAGATCCGGCGATGTGGGCGGCCTTGGAAAAGGCCCGCGTTTGGTGCCGTCTCCCCTGGACTGCTATTCTGGGTTCGTTCTGACGTCCTCTCGCGATTTCTTGACGTAACTCTTCTCTCGGCTCGGTGATAATGAACTGTGCCCCTCTTCTTGCGTAAATTGGCTTATATGCTCTCAAGCCTTCCTCCCTAAGTGTCGGCACGTGTCTCTGTTGTTGGGGGAGGTGGTGGCGTGAAGTACAAAGCCATTCAACCACGTGCCATTGTTCGTGAATGTTCGGGTGGGGGGGGGAGTGGTGATCTTGTCCCTTGAATTTACCATCTAAGCTTATTCTTATGCGGTTTGGCTACAAGGATGGTAGGGGTGAGGAGTATTTGTGGCTTCCACTTTCAATTGGTCAGCCATTTTCTCAGGCATGAAGCTAGAGGTGCTCTTGCTTGGCTCTGCAATTTCTCCCGCTTTCCTACGTATTTACGTAGCACTTTCCTGGTGCTTCGGCGATATGCCAGCACTTACTTGGCACAACCTTGACACATGTAACTGCGATCCGTTCTGGCTGTCCACGTGCCTCGTGACACGTGTCAATTGGTAGGTGCTGGCGAAGGGGGTCAGCGAGGCTTCTACTTCAAAATGCGTTACACAAAAAACTTAACAGCTGATCCCTCTCACAGCTTTAATTCATTATAACCCTTTTCTTGTACCCAACAAACCTGAAGTCTCCCTTCCTGTGGTACATTTCTCCTAGACTTACTGACTTTAAAACTAGGTACACTCTTTTCAAAATTATCATCAATCTGCCTCCGCAATTGATTTTCTCTTAACGGAACTGAGTGACCATTAACAACTTCCGAATTTCTCCCCTCATTTTTAACCTCTTTACTTATATCGTCACAACCAGTACTAACTTCATTGTTTACTTCATTGCAGTTTTTATTCTCATTACTTGGGGCAGTTATTGTTGAAACCTTTTCTAACCTATTCTTTTCAGATTCAACCCCCCAGTTTTCTAGCCTTCTTTCCAATCTTTCAATGATTTCATCATGCTTTTCTGCTAGTGGCCTATTGTCTTGTTTAATCTGCTGTTGTACTTTCTAAAAGGACAACAGGATCTTGTAAATTTCTGACACTATAATTTTATTTGCAACAAATTGTGCCATTATTTATTTTAAATACGACTTGCAAAGTTACAACTTAGTCAATTATATCAGCATAACCTGTATACAAAATAAAGAAAAATAACTTGTGGCAAAATTAACATAACCTGCACACAAAATAACACAATTCTTCTTGATAAATTTACTTTAACTGCTGGCCCCATTAATGAATTTCCTGACGTGTATGTTGACTTCTTACCGTTTTAGTCGTCTCGTACCTGGAACTTCGGCTTTGGTCACTGGAACACTGGAACTGCTGCTATCGAGTTGCGTAGCTTGTAGACACTTTTGGAACTGCCGGTAACTTGGTTATGTGATGCTTCGATGTTGCGATGTTTGTAGATCCTCGATTCTTCACGTGCTTTTAATCGTGCCCCGCAGCTGGGTCGCCATATTTGTATGTTGCTGCGGATAGTTAAGGCTGGCTGGAAATTACCACTCGGTTAGCTCAGTGGTAGCAACATGAAACTCTTTAAAAAGGCGCCAATGAAATAATGTCAAGTTCTGGTTTATTTCTCCATACTTTTATTTATTAATCAATTGGAACAGTTCACATTCACATATGATCTTTAGGTATGCCGAGTACGAACAGATTCACAGATAAACAGACAAGTTCACAGCAGCGCCACAGTCGTTTATTGACTATTTATTTACGTCTTGCAAACTTGCATCGCAAGAAAATACAGAGGCAGCAATCTCCCACACCGGCTGAGAATTAATTAAATGAGCAGAATAAAGTTGCTGGTGTGGGGGCTATTTGCCTCTCCCGACGCGGCCTCAGCGAGTCGGTGGTTGTCAACTGCTCGAGCACACTGCTGGACCACTGTGTATCGACTGCCGCATGGCGACAGGCACACAAGTATTTGTGGCAGCGTGGCTATCCACCCCCCTCTTCTCAGAGCATCAAACTGAACCAAATATGGGCATAGCATGTGTCTTCCCACGCTATCCAAATTACGTCATAGTAAACGATAATCAAACTTCTAGAACAAAAACTGTTGATGCAGTTCGGAAAGCTTCTATCACCATGCTGATGCATAACGAAAACTAAGATTTCGTGAAGTAGCAACTAAATGCCAGATAACAAAACTACCACTGCTTTAATTTTGAATCCCGATAATATTTAACGAAGTGAAAGAAAATTAACAGCATATCCCGAAAATTAATAATACTGCGTCATTACAACATGTTAAAAGCGTGAAGCATGTCACTAACATGAAGTGCCAGGAGGAAAATCAGAAGATTTCTAAGTTCTTTTCAAAACCTGGAAATGCAGATTCAGACATTAAACGAGTATAATGCTTGTTTACTTCTTTTTGGCAGAACACAACATTCCCCAACTGCCGCAGATCATGCAGGTTTCCTACTAAAAAAATGATGTACCCGGACTCTGAAATTGCAAAGAAGTATGGATGTGGTCGTACAAAAACCTTGGCAGTTGTACAGGAAATGGCTTCTGATGCAAAATCTAGTGTAGTACAATATTTGAAGAATGCACCGTTTTCTGTTTCAAGAGGTGGAAGTAATGACGCCAATTCAAAGTTGTATCCCATTGTAGTGACTTTTTACGATGATACACAGGAGAAAATTGTGAACTCTGTTCTTTCTACCCCTGCCTTGGATGGAGATTCTACTGGATGGAATATAGGTATTTTAGTGCTTGCACAGCTCAAATGCAATAACATTCCTGTTGAACACTGCATGGGTTTTTGTGCAGATAATGCAGCTGTAATGGTTGGCCATAAAAATGGTGTTGCAGCAGTGTTGAAAGAGAAACACCCTGGGCTTGTTGTGATTGGTTGCATTTGTCACCTGATAAAATTTATCTACAGAAAAGGTTGTATCTGCTTTGCCAGTAAAAGTTCATGACATTCTTGTGGACATTTTTTATTATTTGGAAAAAACTTTGATGAGAAAAGAAGGGTTACCAAAATTCCAAGATCTCCATGATAAAATACCTAAGCATGTCTGTTAAAAATGGCTTTCTCTTGGGAGAAGTTTGCTGAGGGTTTTTGAACAGTGGGAACCATTGCTTAGTTTCTTTAAGGGAGAGGTTGTAAATGAGAAACGTCAATCTTACAAAATTCCCAAACTACAATCATCATCCTGTCCAACTTCTGATGGGATATGTCAGAAAAACACAAATGAGAAAAGGAAGAATTTGGATTCTGCTACCAATTCCAGCAAAAAGGGAATTACTTTGACATTAGCAAACAGTGATGCTCCTATTCTGAAGAATACAAGTCCTTTTGTAAATCGGGAAGAAAAACTATTTATTCATTTCTTCTGATCTAAATATAGCATTTTGTGCATTTCTTCTGTGTCTACTCCCAACATTTGAAAAACTAAATGCAATTCTTCAGTCAGCATCTCCATACATTCATCTTTTGAGAGAACTGTTGAATGATTTTCTATAAGCATTGCTATCAAATTTCGTGAAAGCAAAAACAGTGAAAATTTGCTAATTATTTGAAGTGAACATTGCGAAAACACTTGAAGAAAAGCAAATAGTAATTTTCTTTGTATCTGACAGGACTTATTTTGTGACAGCATGTGACTGCATTGTTCACAAATCCCCCATAAAAAAATAAGTCTTGAAAAATGCAGTTGTGGCAAGAGTGAATAATCTCAACAATGCCAACTTTTCTTCTGTTCGCTACTTTGTGGATTGGTTTCCTTTGATTTTGCCTGTTCAAGAATGTGAAACTAGAGATGCAGCTATGAATAAAACTGAAAAACAATTTTCAACTCTTCAGGTAGACGACATTTCAGCCCCTAGTACTATAGGAGATAGTGATAATGTTCAGTGGGCCAAGTTATCCAGGATTCGTGGTGTTGATGGCATTTTAAAATAAAATAGAATATGTAGATTAAGGTTGTCCATCCCTGTCCATCCTACACAGCAATGCAGAATGCAAGTGTGTTTTCAGTTTAGTGAAAAAAAAATAGGACCCAGTTCAGATCTTCCATGTCTAATGAGACTATGGAATCAATTTCGGTTTTGAAATGCAGGAAATCGGACTTATCTTATGAACAAAATTTTAGTGCAGAATTCCTAATGATAGTCACAGCTGCTTCTTTGAAACCACAGTGTTCCATTTCAACATTAACAGCGGAATACAACATATAAAAAATTGATAGCAGTTGTATGACTCCATAGTGCTCTAACTTAAGTAGGAAGATAGTTTTAGTTCATAATTTTAGTGCAAATTTAACGAATTAAGCTAACAATGCAATGCAGATGTCTTAGAGAAAGCTACGGGTGCTAGTTACATCTTTAAAATTGCTGTGTTCTGATACTTCGTCTCACATGCCACTGAAAGTGGAAAGGTAATAAAATATTAACATACTATGTTTTTTAGTAGAGTTATTAGTGTAGTAAAGGGTAATGGGCCTTTTTCATGTTAAGCGGTAGTATGTATGGTAAGCCTGCATATTTAGTGTAATTTTTATTCAGAAATTTAATGATTTTATTGTGTTTACAAAATCTTCCTAATTATGATTTCCTAATGTTGGCAGGTATGAAAATGGCAATGGTCACGCCTGTAGTCTGCTGGAATCTAGCTCACAATGGGATGAGGCAGGCCACATCACTACGTCCTCGTTAAAAATTCATGAGAGTTGAAACTGTTAAAAGTATGACGTTAGGAACACAAAATATTTTAAAAATAATTTATGTTACTGGAAACACAATACTGTTGTCAGCTCTGATGGGAATCTTAAATTTTCTGATTTCTTTTTTGGGCACTACTTTCAGCAAGTATAGCAAATGTGAACACGTACACAAACATATTAAAACCAGCTGAGTAATTTGTTGCAACATCATTACAGAGTTATTGATAATGTAATCTTTCATTTGAATCACACAATTTACAGTATCCTATAACTCAGTTAATATGTTCTCTTTTAACTTAACTGTTTATTTCTTATTGACAAGCTCAAACTCTGCTTTTTGATCTCACAATTTCTTCTCATTTCATACCACCAATAAGTTAAAATCAGAATTAGAAGTTTTACATGATTAAAGAATTGTAAAATCTTAGCATCAGCGATAACAAACATCATTTCATACTTGCATTCTTAGAAATGCTGCAGTGATTAAGAAAGCTTGAAAATCTCTGTGTGTTATTCTAGAACGCATGTCTGCATGGAGATTGTACTTCTTTAACTTCAGACAAATTTCCTTTTACTGCTGCACTAATTTTTCACACATTTAACAAAATGATTATCTGTTCAATTAAGCAGCTTAATTACACAGTGCATTGCTTTTAAAATATGCTTAACCATTAATTTTGGTTGTAAATGACGTTTTCTTCAAGCTGGTTTAAAAGATTAAACACCAGCAACAGTCTTAAATTCAAAGTAAAAATTGAAAGTAAGTATACCACACACACACACAGTTTAATTATACATGGCAAATGTTTGGTTCACACAACCAAAATTACGATCGTTTGAAACTATATTTCGACTGAATGAAACAATTATTATCATTGAATATTTTTGATTTGATGCACTGTTGTCATACAATCCTCCCTTTCCCTTTTTTTAGTTGCAATTCCGGAATCAGGGCATGTCTTTGCGAATAAAATACTCAGAAGTTTACCATTATTTCTGTTGTAGAGGGTGAAGTTGGGTTAAATGAGTGTAAGTGAACCATCCTTATCAACATCAGTTGAACCTTATATGGGATACACTCCATGACTTCATATTAGCAATGCATGTGATGTAGGCTCCCACACAACGATCTGGGAGTTCTTCTCAATGAATTATCATCAGTTTACATTTATTTCTTGAAATAAAGTCACATTTTATTGTAACTATATTCCAAAATTAACTGTACTCTGTCCCTTGTCTACAGTGAAAGAGACTAAGGATGTTTGAAGAGCAAATATTTCATAACCACTTAAAACAAAATATGTAAGCTCGAAGTGGTTTTTCTAAAACCAATATGAAAGAAGAAAGGTCAATTATATGAGTTCCCCAATCATTGAAAATCAATCAAAAAAATGAAAATGAAAATTAGAAGTGAATATACCACAGGCAAATTTTACATCACAAAAATTTCATTTCTATCTTGGTGTTAACATGTAAAATAAATATGCATGGTAAACCGGTACTAACATAAATGAAAAATACCCTACTACAAAATATAATAAAAACCATGAATTAACTAATAATGACAGTCAAAGGAGGAGTGACACTCGACTGTAGAGACAAAAATATGTTACTGTAAATAAAGAAGCAATTTTTCAAACAAAGAGTGACTGATCTGAAATGCTTAAGTTGTGTTTTTGAAAGTTTCGCTACAGTTACATTTTACTGAAAGTAATTTATACATTAACAATTTCTGTACTCACAGTGTTGGGCCTCAACCATTTTAGATTAAATTTTTCAACTGTTTGTATCTAAGGTTTTTTTATGCATAACTGGAGAAATTCATAGTAAAGTGGTAAGAAATTGGGAATGTCATTAATAGTAAATAAAGCTTCTGCCTGTAAATATATTTTGCTGGTGCTGGTCCCTGGTAGTGTAAGGGGTGACATGTACCTGTTTTCCAACCATGATATTGGGGGTTCAGTCTTATCTCCAGTAAAGGTGTGTGTTAATATTTATAGCCTATTTTTTTTACCAGGGGCGTCAATAAGTACGGTTGACTTTAAAGTGACTTTAAATTGTAATATATTATCAGAAAAATAAATTTAGCAAAATATTTATGATCCTGCTGCTTATATTTTCAAGCCCTTCTTTCTCCTCTCCTCCTTCAGTGTGGGAAGCAGGCAGTTGGTAGTGGGAGAATTTCCGGCTCCTTGCTTTCACTTTCCTTTACACTTTTGGGCTGCTCTAGCATGAAACGCAGGCCTGCTCTGAGACCACACCATATAGCACAGCCTCTCACACAGTTCATTAGACATTCATGGAAAAAACCAAATACTATCATTAATTCCTCGCCCACCAGGTGGAACTCCATGGCGCTTACTCCAAACATCATTCATCCAGTTTCTTATCAGCTTCTCATTCTTTCAACCATTACCTACCTATCTTAAACATCTGTTAAAACAATTTTTTTTATATACATATGCATCTTACAGTCTCCATTTACAAAAAAACATAGGGTGAATTTACTACTATTTCACTTTTTTTTTACTATGTCTTTTAGAACAATGATTGTGTTAGAAGGAATATTAAATGATGCAAGTGGATAAACCATGCATTTAGGTTTGTTAGCATTTTACAGTAGAAGCCCAATTTAACATGGTTGGATATAATGAGGAATCTAGAGACAAGACATAAAATGAAAACATTTTCTACGATCATACCTACACTCCATACTTTGGGAAGCTAACGACCAGTTGTCTAAAAGAGAGTGAACAGATAAAAATGTATCTATAAACTTTAGTGGAAGGTAAGGGAGAAGAAAAAGCTGAAAGAAATTTTATAAGACAAAATCTTGCTGCATTTGTGTTCCCACATTGACTCGTTCTACCTCCACCCATCTCCCTCTTCCAGCTCCAGCTGAACACATTTCTCTCCCATTCCCTTCGACTCCATTTTGTCAAGTGTTTGCTTCTGTCATGACAGAGTGGCATCTTTCCCTTTTTTTGCTTGAGCTTTAGCCTTTTTCTGTTTGCAAAATGGAATTGTACGTGGCACAAAAAGTAAGCACTTCTCTATTTAAAATAGTGGCTGAACATGTATTTCTTGTTTCAAGTGCAAGTGACCACCAAATATTACCCTGGTGGTCTTTGCGACAAGTGAAGGGGGGGAAGGCAAGTTGGGTGGCTACGTGCAAAGACTCCAGTAAAAAAAAAATTATAAAACCAGGAAATTATACTTTAGAAATTGAACCATGCAAAGTCTTTTAACCCTGATATAAGCAAAGTAAATTATTGTTGCAGGAAAGTGATATAAGTAGAGCATGCATTGAGGTTCCACTGAATAATTCATTTAGGTTCCACTGTACAAGAATCCTGTATTCACTCATTACGACTGACTTCTCTCCTCTGGAGAATAAAAAGATCTGACAGATAAACTGCTGAATTCAGTACAACGTGGCAACGGTTGCTGGCATAAATGAGCACCTCTCATCAGCATTACAGTCTTTCTACTGATAACATCATTGGCGATATTATAAACGGACTAGAGTCTGTCAGTCACCTGTCTTGCCACATGTAGCTTACTACAGTATATTGAAGAGCCAAAAGAACTGTGAAGTACAATTCATGTTCACCCCTGGAGTGCATGTAGAACTGTAAAAAAAACAACAGGGAAATTATTCCACAAGCTTTATGAAATAGTTTGTGAATAACCTTCTAGAAAATGCCTCCATTTCTGTATCACTCCAACGAAGTGAATATCTACTTTCATGGCATTTTGCAGGGCATCCCAGATTCTTAGCATAGTTCAAATTAGGTGAACAACGGTTTTTAACATGACCACAAACTTGGGTGAAATGTGTTTCAACCCTAATCTTAGTAACTATGAACTTGTATGATGATGCATTATCCGTATGGAAGAGGCATAACTTGTCAGAATGAACATAGCAAATAAGGGGATATGACACACTTGAAAGGTGCGCCCATAATCCCACATACATTTGTAAATGTGCAAGGGATCTACATATATGTTAGCTCTGCACAGCTAATACTATTTAGAGCCATCACCTTATTAGCATTAGGACACATGGATTCATGGGGTTTTCTCTACATGTGAACTCCCATCTGCCAAATAAGATGGAAACATTACTTATTAGATCTTTCTGCGTGTTTCCAGTTGTTAGGTCTCCAGTGGCGGTATTCCCAACCCTATAGCACCTGTAGCATGGTAAGAGGAAGGATGGAGGAGAAATAAATGTTAAAAAAAAGGAATGAAGGATGCATGTCTGTGGTGGGACCAAGATGCAAGGAAATGACAGAAGAAAGGGATGTGTTTTCTCGTCATTGACTCACCTCTCCATCTTTTCATGATGTCTGGAATAAACATTTAATGTTACCCTTTCAAACCATCTTTTTTATTAATGTAATGAGAAAAGCAGTTCAACAAATAAACTTTTGCGACTCCAAAGATAAAAACACAACTATAGTACACTTTGAATGAGTTGTTAATGCACCAAAGGATTATTAATTATCAATAATCATAAATATTGTTTACTTAACAGTCTTAACATCCTCCTGCAATATTCGTAATTAAAAAGTCTATCTTGTTTTATTCAGAAAAGACATCTTAATGATGATCTTAAACTGATGTGTCAGCTCGAGTACAAACTATCCACGAGGATATCAGTTATTTGCATTTCCGATTTAACCAATGTGCTTCAGCACTACTCTCCCGTAATTTGCATTTTTCTAAATAACCAGTGAAAAAATTGTGCCAGCACTTTTAAGCTACCTTCCTTCCTTCTCTTTACTCTCAGAGTTTGTCTTCAATGCAATAACTTTACTTTCTGGGGGCAATTTTACTAAATCCCAGACGTGATTTATATACATTGAAATAATTTATTTTGTCTTGGCACTATTCCATTGTTTAACCTTATCACAAGTCTTAGCCTCATCATAGTTCTTCGGTGTTTAATTATGAGTACAATGTATGCTGGAGTGAGTCGTCATCTCTGGAAAAAAAAAAGAACAGGTTTTATTATCTCTCGTCTGATCTAAAGATTGTATGGCTCGTTTCCTTAATTTTCATTTGTGGTCCCGTTATGATCATATTCCTGACTTCCCAATGTGTTCTGCCTCTCTTGATGATGATTGTCACTTAAATTGCCATTAGAATCTCTAAATTTACTTTTCTTTTCGTGTTAATCTCTGTATTTTCATCACACAATTCTGTGTAATAACATAAGGTTTCTTAAGGCGATCAACTTTCACTGCCAAACAATAAATATCATTCTCATTAGTTTATGTGGTGGTAGCAATCACTACCCCTTTTCTTTATGATAGCCACTATTTACCATCATTTCTGTCCACCTTTTCAAACAGAAATCTAATTACTTTTGCTATCAGCGCAGTACCACACATCTTCAAAGTACTTTTCACTCCAATTTCTACCATCAGAAACAAATACATTTATTTGGTCTGTATCTAACCCCTCTATTTTTACGTCCTGATGAGCATTGTTTAATTTCTTTGATGAATCAAAAATAGTAAAAGTAGCATACCAATATTTCCGGTTTATTATTATATGTCAGCTTGGTCCATTGTCAATGTATCATTCGTCACAATTCAGTTTACTTACAAAAAATGATTTTCGTGTTATCATTTACAGCCATAACATACGTCATGGTGAATTCCTTACTGGAATCATGATGTGGACATTTCTTTTGATCAATGACCTTTGATCTTGCAATTCAAACAAACCAAACCAATTTGACAGTCCTTTAAAAAAATGCCCAAAATTTCAACATGAAAATTATTCTTTGTCATCTTGTTAAACTAGTAGATCTCAAAAATTTTGGTTTATTATAAATGGTTTCAAAAACTTCTCTTTTATATGTACAGCTCATCTTTAACGTCGGTAGGATGCCTGTTGCTACGTCAGATTCATCACCTCGCGCCTTTAGCCTAAGCTAATGATTTAAACAACATTTGTGTAACTTTGGCCTAGTCTTCTTTCTCATTGTTTGTGTCATACCCGGTTATTTAAATATAATCAAACTCCTAGTTTAGTGCTTGCAAAAGCCTTGCACACTTTTCCCCTTTGTCAATTGGCTTACAAAGTAACAGAATTTTGTTTTGTATATCACATATATTGCCAACTGGCATTGCATACTGCCTTACCATTCTCACTCAATATTGTGAAATCTATGCCTTAATTACAATATTTTCTTCAAATATACAGTCATAAATCTGACATTACTTAACCCAATTATCATTCACTGTAACACATCCACCAACTTGAAGTAGTGGTTTTGTATCAATAAAAAATACAAGTCATTTCTTTGCCTTTAAATTAGCCGTGGTCCACTTAATCATTGAAGTAGTCTTAATATCAATAGCTGATTCTGGTTATCTGGAAGTCCCATCAACAGCATCTAAATCTCTGTCACATTCTAGCATTGGTTTCTTGATGATTCTTCATTTTAACCAATTCTCCTTGCCAGCCCACTTATCAATTTGTAGTTTTTCACTCTCCATCTTTATCTTCTTTAATATTTNTTTAACCAATTCTCCTTGCCAGCCCACTTATCAATTTGTAGTTTTTCACTCTCCATCTTTATCTTCTTTAATATTTTAGTCTAAAATTCAACTATGAGAAACAACTTTATTAAAACAAGCTAAACTTGGTTGTGAGACAAATTCACAAAAAAACAGTTTTTCTTCTTCGTGAATTAATTTCATTATTTAATTAATCAAAATCATAACCACAGATTGCTACCATGTTAGGAATAAACATCTAACAGTACCGGGTACACTTTTTAGAAATTTTTCTGAATTAAAGTAAAGAGAAAATCAATCCAACCAAAATCTTTTGCAACTCAAAAGATAAAAACGTAAGGACATTACACTGTTATAGTAATTAGTGCGTTAAAGGAATATCAACAATATATCGTTGTGAATATTATATACTTAACAATTTTTTACACATGACAAGTGTGACAGATGCTTAGTTGCCGTGTAAGTAACTGGGTTTGCTTTGTACAAAGGTGCTCATGTCCAGTACCTAGAGGCAACGTGCATGGTCAGCGCTAAATACACAAAAAGACACACTGACATTGATCTGTATATTTGAGTATATTTCTGATACTCAAAAGGTTTTTATATTACTACAGACTATTTTTTCCAACATTTGCAAGCAATAATTAAATGAATTATTATAATCTCTGCGCATTTATTTATCTATGACTGGACAACTAGAAACTATAGTCGGTTCACGACTGGATGAGACTTTCTTGAAACCCTGCTAATGATTTGCTTTCAAGCCCATTTTGTATCCTTCCGGCAAATGTAAACAAACATTGCCATGTGACTGCCATGTGGCAGTCACATGGCAATGTTTTCATGCAATGTTTACATTCCACTGTGTGTGTGTACATGTGTTCGTACATGCACATACCCAATATAAAAGTCATGTATATATTATTAATGGATATTCCACAAGCGTAAAGTTTTTAATCTTGACAATTTCACACAAAAGAATATGCGATGCAAGCGAAAAACATTTCAGTCTATAAACCCAAAATGTGAGTATTAAATATTTGATGTTTCGCGCGCACGTGCGTGTGTGTGTGTGTGTGTGTGTAGGTTCGATTTTGACGGGGGGTTGGGTGGGGGAGATAAACTTTCACTTTGGTTACATATTATAGATGTGGTACAATACTTTCCATTGAAATGTGTCAACATTCAAGGAGTCCATCCAACAATATAAACATGGTACCGCCAATCTCTCATAAGCCCCGGATTGCCGTGCTGTCACAAGGTCAGGAACCGAAGTTCCCATAACTCTTATAGTGGGTTTGCAACAAAAATGCAACCCGACAGACTTTGTTCAAATAATTGAGCAAGCGGTAGGCCGCTGTGTTTATGTTTTAGTTTGGCTCCGGGCCTGTATTTAATGCTGTTAATCTCTGTTGCTATCTTAAAATATTTTTCCAAACAAAAATCTAACTTAAAACTAATACGAAAAGACATTGGTTTCACTAATGTCTAATATTCAAACAATTAAATTGAAACCTGTTGCTAAGCAAATGCTTAAAGGAGGAACAAAATAAGTGTGCGACAGATTTTGTAAAGAAATGACAATAACAAATTAAACAGAACTAAAAAATGTGGCTCCAGTAAACAAAATATTAGGGAGAACTGTTGTTTACAATAATTAAAGAAGCTGACAATGGTGTATCCTAACGTGTACAGTTTGCATTAAGTTAAAACATCCTAAAGGTATAAGCCACAGTACTTATAAATACTGTTTATTTATTGATTATTTAGTTAGAAGTACCGGTAATAACTTATGGATTGTAGTGATTTCTTTTGCTACAGAATTACCATAGATCAAAACAAAAAGGTACATAAACAACTCAACACAGCAGCCATTATATAACAAAAAGAAATTAATACATCCATCTCCACTCCAAAAATTAGAAATGAATAATTCAAAAAAATGACATGCTTCAATAGCTGCTCTCTGATGTAGACTGCTACTTTACATATAATGCTATAAAGAAATGCTCAACAACATTACCCTACAATTTATCACTACACAAAAAGATTTTGCAAAAAAAGGATACAGCAAACGGAATGTTCTGCTCCTGTAGCCAATTGATGACGGCATCCTTTCTCCAGCTACTGTTGGGGAACTTCTCTAGCTGCAATCACCACACGATACAACAAATTAAAATGTATTACCCTTGAATGTTGCCAACAGTACGTCTGTTTTATAGAATGTTTGAATCAAGAACAATTCTTTCCAAAACATAAACTTTTAAATAGTTGGTTGGTTGCATAGTATTTATTGGATACCAAATGTATGATTGGAGACGTCTATAATGTGAACGTGATAAGAATGTCTATAACTACTGTGCTAGACATTCTTAAACTTTTTATCATATTACATATACCTAACTGTTTTCCTGAAACATGTGTTGACTAGCACAGAATCTAACATGTCACAAACAATATAAACATTTTATTTATTCAAAAACAAAAGGTCGGAGCTGTGTGCTGTGATATGGTGCATTGTCCATGACGATGACCTTTGTATGTTTTTGGTATCAGTAACTGTAGTTGACCCAGAAACGGAATTATGGTCCTTTTCAAATTACGCAAATTAGGTTGGCTATGTAGCACTGAAAGTGAAAAATATGACACTGATAATTTACAATAACTAAAAGACAATGGCTGTAGATCAGCGGTGTTGGGGAAATGCATTAATACACAATTGTTTTCTTAAAAGATTATGACTGCGATTTCATTGATTACGATGTCCTCTCATGTTNATTGAAGTGATTCAGATATGTTTAATAGTAGGGGAAGCTCCAGTTATATAGACTGTAACCTATTAAGTGATTTATAACAATGGCAATTAATGCTGCAATGTAACTTCTAAATACAAAACAAACGGTTTCTTCAGAATCTTAAAATGCACCATCTCTCCATAACCTATATCAAATTAATTTGCTATAACAAACTCACTATAGAGGCAATTCTCCTTACCATTGTCAGTTTTCTTTTTAATAAATTTCCACTGTATATATTGGGTTGTTTATGAAGAATCCCTCGCAGGGGTACACAAANAGGGTACACAAATTCCAACACAAAG